>KE525369.1:2004955-2027876 GCA_000441895.2 Anopheles sinensis | reverse complement strand
GTTGCCTTGTTACCGCAACGACTAACCGCAACCGACGACCTGTGTACGGTGCTGTTGGTGCTGCCATTTCTCCCCTGCTCCATCTCCATCCCGCGCCCAACAAACCCTGGCGGTTCCGGAGCTGAACTTTTCCCTTACTTTTGCGCTCAAGTGTGCTTTCTGCGTCACGGTGGTGGGTGTTTCCTATTTCTGGAAGACCAGCCGATTTGTTCGCCAACTCTCCCCCTCCGCACCGCACCCGTCGGCCCCGAAAATGATCGGGCGCGATGTCGTTAAGATAATTTAACACGTGCTAGAACGACCGAGCGAATGGACCGAGCGCCGACGCCAGGTCGTCCAGACCAGACTCGATTTCAGGGCCCGAAGATTTAGGCCACTGTTCCAGTCCACTTCAGCTCATTTTATTCGCACTCATTTTTACCACTCATTTGTTAGATGATTTCCCTCCCCGCCCCCCTTTCCGGCCTCTGTTCCCTCGATGGGTCGCTAAGTGGAAAATGAAACCCGGATGGATTGGATTGTTTCGATCCTGCCCAAGGGTTTTCTGTGAAAGTTTTCCACGCACCGCCGCAAACCGGGGGCCTACCCGGTAGGCCGGAACTGGGGCCGTTTTTATTTTTTATTCCTCCCATCGACCTTTACACACACACGCGCGCTCAAACATTCATAGACAAACCCAAAGGCCTGTCTACACGGTCAAATGTATTCAATTGGTTGGTTTACGGGCGGAAAAAGCACAGGAAAAGCCGGCCTGCGGTTTGCGGGGCATAAGTACTTCTGTACAAGTACGACCGTGTTTATGGCCGCTACACATTTTCGGGGTCGGTGGGGGCGGGTTGAAACGGTTTCGTTTCATCCCCCACCCCAATTTTCCGTAGGACTTCTCGCTTGAAAAAAAAATCCTATACGTTGCACAACAGTCGAAAGCTTCACGGCAACGCACACAAAGGCAACCAAAGTGGCCCGGGGGATGGTCATTTGCTAATTTTCGCTTCACAGTTTGGTGGGGGTAGGGGGTTCTAAAATTTTTACAAATAAAAAAAGGAGCAATGCTTTTTTCTGGAGGGGGCAGCATCAGTAATGAACTTTCGCCAGTAAAAACCGATTTGAAAACGTTGATGTAAATAATAACAATAACACACTAACTTAGAGGGGGTGAAGAGAGTTAGGAGAAAGTATTGGGTGGGTGGTCAGAGGACTACACAAGTCCCATTCCACACGCCGTGGGTTCGATTGCCCTCAGCAAAAAATTATACGACGGTAGCAGGCCGGTAGTCGGTAAAAATTAGCTCTCAATAATGCAAACGAGCCCTCGGCGCGTTCCAGCCCCGGCAGCGTCCCTGCGAAGCGTGGATAATTTTCCGAACACCCGGCGTACGGGGGCCGGCAATGCAAATTACGTGAGGCGCAAAGCGCCGGTTTTTTTTTCCTCGCCACCCTCGAGAGTGTTTCAACCAAAATTCGGGCAAAAACCCCGAAAAAAGGGCTCACAAGCGCCTAAATGTAGGCAAGCGAGCGTTACAATGATTCGCGGAAAACGTGCAAACGAAAACCCGCCAACCTGAGAATGCACAATGGCCATTTGCCGGGATGGAAGTCAGAAATTCAGCTTACGTGTAACGTTTACCAACTATTTGTGCTTCAAACTACAAGATCAAACTAGGAACTAGTCAAAATATTGAACCCCGACGTCCAACCAGTGCTGAGATTCATTAGGTC
The DNA here is from genome assembly GCA_000441895.2 of Anopheles sinensis. Taxonomy (NCBI): domain Eukaryota; kingdom Metazoa; phylum Arthropoda; class Insecta; order Diptera; family Culicidae; genus Anopheles; species Anopheles sinensis. The sequence goes on along the minus strand of KE525369.1, from coordinate 2,026,157 downwards.
AAAGTCCAATATTGCGAAAAAAGCGATCGAAAATTTATAAAAATATAGTTCATCTTTGCATATTAAAAGCTCTGCCTATTTTGGTCCTATTTTTATGCTTGAGACTGTTTTAGAAAGAAATTCTATTTGTTTTTCAATGAAAAATAAGTGTTAGGTTATGAGGCTAGTAGTTTTCCAAAAATAAAACGTATCAAAATATAGCTCAAATATACAAAAAACTTGAATTTGAATTCATAGGCATAATATTATACCCAGATATATATTATTTTAAGCCATGAAGATTTTACCTGCAGACAGGCGCAGTTTCAAAAGTTGTGCATGTTTTTATATTAAACCGTCATAGCAGCTTCGAGCAGCAGTTACCAGGCGCCTCCATCCAGAAAACAAATTTCTTAAATTAATGATATTGCAGTTTTTCACATTCTAATGCTCATATGTTTCATGTTATTTCAAATATTTGCATCTAGTTACACATGAATTTACTAGGAACAGTCATTTGGTAGGTTCTAATCCCAGCTGAGACCCGGACCCTTCCTTGTACGAGAATAATGACTACTCACATACACCAAGGGCATAAGTGTAGTAAGCCATAAAAGGGTAGGTTTAACCAAAGTCAGCTGTTACGCCAAGAAGAGAAGAAGTCATTTGGTAAACTAGTAGAATTCGATTATCATCTGTGTATTGGATGGCCATAAAATATGAAAGAATAATAAAATAGGAAAGCTGAATGAAGAAAAGGAACTTCATGACAACGTGCCGAGGTCATTCTTGGCTTACATCACTTAAAGAAATGTTCTGCGTAATGTCTTTACGGATAAACTGAGACCAAACTAAGACGAGTGCTTGAAATAGAAAAAATAATTGTATATTGGCTTGAAAACGAAATATAGGTTTTTCAAGTGCTGCATAGAAATTTAACACAACTTTTATAAAAGTTTTTAAGACCATAGATCATTAGCTATCGAGTGATTACTTTGCTGTTTAATCCTTGTATTTGCCTTTAATGAATCATCAGGGAACCGAAACAGTACAGAAGAGGTAGGCGCAAACGTGCGTGTTAGGAAACATGCTAAAGAAAATAAAGACTGTTTTTATGCATAGATATATCTTTGATCCGTTCATGTTGTCCTTATAGCATTTAAAGACTTGCAAAGTAAGAAAACAAGTATTCTAAAGACTTAAGTAAGTTCATCCTAATGCAATAATTATATTTACACATTGAAACTTATTAACACAGAACAACATAGTTCAACAGAATACATTGATTTAAAAACTTGCCCGAATGCTTTTTAGGGGTAATTTTGACCCCTGTATTTCAACACGCCGTAACTTTATCAGTTTTCAAGATTTTTTAAATCCGTAAACGACTACTTTTAAGTATATCGGTTGGCTATCTTTTGGCGTTGAAGGATTTTTGATGCATTCCTTTATCATTCCGCTAGCTCGGTGTGAAGCAAAAAAGATTGATATGAAATATGAAATTATTTTTTAAAGGTGGTTTAATGTATAAGATTTCTAGCGCACATATTTTGTTTACTTAAAAAAAATCTTTTCCAGTTTTTAACATTCACGAAATCCCGTTCTTTTTTACTATGCACCAAGCTAGCGGAGAACGGGTGAGGTGGATCGAAAAAACGAAAAACGTCAAAAAGAAGTAAAAAAAGGCTAAAAAGAAACGTTATGCTAATTACCATAGAGTAGAGCACCCCGTTGTAGGAGTTACACTTTTCAGGGTGAATTTCACAAAAAAAAGTTATAAGATACAGTTAGCAACGTGAAGCAAGTGAAAAATAATTTTATCCCGATATTTACTCTAAAGTGCCCACCGTGGAATGGTTGGGGCTGTTTTTCTGCCCCAATGGAGTTGGGTAGTCCCGCGTGGAAAAGGACAGCACGTACACTAATAGGGTACCCGTGACGTGAGCCTGTTTTTCCCACCCGGGAAAATGCTGAACACTCGGAATCGCACCGGAGGCCGGTCCTTTTGTGTGGAGCGCAATAATACCGGACTGCGCCGTGACCGTAACGTGTGTACAAATGTCTCCGGCAGTGTAATGGCCCCGGCAAGCAGTAACCGACACCATCTCGGTATCACCACTTTGCCGCCATCGTTCCGCTTTTCCCGTTTTCTCCTTGCGTGGTGTACGGTTCCACAATTAGCGTTTCCCCCGACTGGTCAGCCCGCAGAGCTGGGCGCGAGGTTGCGGTTGGAAACTGTTGAAAGAGTAATTATTTGCATGTAATAATTTGCAGCCGGTTTGCGGCACCTACCTGTCCACTTTCTGTGTGTGTGTTGGTTACAGCTGGTCAAACACGTTACCACCACGTTTAGGGTTTTTTTTTATTTAATAATTTATCCTTCTTCTCATTCTTCAGCGCTATACAATGCCGTAGAAGGTCGTAAATAACCTTTTAGTGTTTGTTCGAGGCTCGAGCAAGATGAAGTTCAAACTTCGGCCCAGCAGCCTCCCAGCGAGTGGCGAATACTTAACAGGGGTTCTAAACAGTGCTACAAGTCGCTCGAAGGGACAAAAACAGAGAGACAGAGAGAGAGAGCGTCGTGAATTCAATTTAATGTGTTCTTACGAAATGTGCAAACGATAAATTTACCCCCAACTGTAGAGACACGTTGGCTGTATCTTAATGAACCGTGTTTGATCATGTATCATGTGGCCAAAAAAAAAGAGATGGCATTAAAGGAATGTGTGAAAATGTAATTCAATTCTATTGCGGTTTCTGAGCATCGTTTCGTTGCGATCTCATGTTGTTCTTTGATACGAATATAAAAAGGAAAGATATTTCTCCAAGTAATTTAAGGCAAGTTCAGAGCACACCTGTCGAATCCATTTTTTCGTGACGGCTTCTTCATATAATTCAACTTAATTTCCCTCCTTACATCCGAACAATTAATCGAAGCGAACACCGGAAAGTGTAAATAATTTCATGGCGCAAAGGCAGGCTTAACACCTTGCAACAAACTTTACACGAATTTAGCACCAATATAGCTTTGATTTTCAACTCAATAATAGTTCGAGCTAATAACCAAGCGGCAAGTCCAGTAATTTGAGCTGCAGGTACGAAAAAAGCTACAAAGACAATAATTTAAAGGTAAGTAGAAGACTGCGTTATCACGCATACAAGCTGTCATTATTCTTGATGGAGACGCCTAGTTGTTTTGAGTGATTCGGGATTGGTTTGGTTTTGCTTTTGGTTTGGTTTGGTTTTGTTTTTGTTTTTTAGTAAACTTTGGTACAATATATGGGTTAATTATAGCCAACATTTTTTCAGGATGGTTGTGAAATAATAGATATTTAGAGAAACCAAGGAGAGTTAATTAAGTTTTGCAATATTGATTTGCTCCTAAATGAATTTTCTCGAAAAAAGAGTTTTTAACATGATGATGTACAAATTTAACTGGCAATTTCAAGCAAAATAGCACTGTATGAAACATGCATCGACTGAAAGTGTGGACACAGGCAGCAGTGCCTAGTTCAGCGTACAAGCTTAAGCGCATTTTAATTAGCATTTAATTGTTAGCTGTCTGTTTTCGCGATTTTAGTCAAAAGTTAATTTTCTTCCACATTTTCCTCACCAACAACCGTCAATATCTGCTCGGAAAATTTTCCCCGCGGATAGCCAACGTCTGAGAATCTTAATTTTATGCTTATATGATTAGCCTGACTCACCTCGGGTCCGGCCGTGGGTAATAATGTGATGTGCACAGGAAAGGCACATGAACGTATTCAACACACGCACAAGAAAACGTATGTGTATATATAAGATTGGTTGATACACTCTCAAAAGTGCCCGACCGTAAGCAAAACTGATTGGCTTTCCGGTTGGATTTTTGCTCAGGCAAATGAGAAAGCAAGCGCTACATCATCGACCGTAATTAGAATGGTCTAATGAGAAAGTAATTAAAGGGATTGATCTTGTTCGATTTAAGATGGCCATTTGTAGCAGAGGTGCTCTAGCAGAAGTGCCGCGGGGTGACGTCAATTCGAGTATTGTCCTGGGTACGAAAGTGGACGGTGTGAACGCCTGGAATACTGGCCTCCTCGTGGTGCCACTGGACCCTCTGGAAACAGAGGTGACAAACAGAGATTTGCATATCCTGCTCGCATTTATCCAGCCCTCTGGTCTATTAGTCCTCCGTTAGGATATATCCTATGCCAGAATGCTGGAGCTCGAAGGCACAGGAGGGGTTCAAAGGGGAAGTCGTTCTCTCTAAGGAACCGCACAAAGGCTTTTATGGCAGCGCACTATGTACCAAGTAGTAGAGGAGTACTGTGGGGTACTCCTCAAGCAGAAGGGAGCGCGGGTTGAGATGTGGTTCTGCACGCATTTCTCCAATCAGGAAGTAGTACAGTGGGAGATGGTCTGACTTGGTGTCCCCAGATCTGATCCACGAAGCACGCAAGAAAGGAAGACGTAGTCTTCAAGAAAAGCCTCTTCCAGGCACCTGGAGCATCAACCCAACCGGATCGGCGCTCCAACGCTGTTCCAACCTAAGGTTTGCTGAATGTCGTTTTGTCCGTAAAGACCGCAAGCCTTCTATGTAAGGGCATGAAAGCAGCCTAGTATAAGAGAAAAACAGACCACCCCTCTTTGCCTACGAAGGCGGAAGTGGAGGGTCCTGAGATGCCGACTCGGGTTCGCCATAAAAGCTGGGAACAGAGGAGTGGTCACGTAGTGAGGGTACGACGAGATATGCTCTCATGAAGTCGGCACAACATCGCCTCGGGTAGTTGGCGTCAATACCAAGGGTATTCCCACTATGATTTCTTAGGGGGTAGTGGTGTCAGATAAAGCCTTTGGTCGAGGTATAAACGCAACTCACTGGACCTGATCCGAGTTCCTTACCTTGGGCTGGGGAAACATGACCCTGGTAGGCAGGGGATGCCCGTAAGCCCCATGGTAACATGCGCTTTCCCCCTTCAGGGGTTAGTTAGCGTGCCACAATATCGATAAAGAGATTTTTCCAGGGAAGGCGCCTCTCCATCGTGCTCCTACCGGGTAGGTGCATAGCATGATATCGATCAAAAAAGGCGCAATAGGATCCCTTGCAACGCGCTGAGTAGATTTTAATTCCAACTGATAAATTACAATTTTTATAAATAAACAAATACGGAATGGCACTGATACAAGAAAAATTAGGCCCCACTTGCAATTTTATTGGTTTGGCTACACCTGTTGTGAGACTTTGTACCTAGAAGTATGCTATGCGTGACTTATGCATTCTTTTATTTTGAACTGTAAGCAAAAACTCAATTGAACCATTGGTAAAAAAGTGTTAATATAGTAACTGAGGCCCCAGCCGTTTTTCGTTTGTCACGCGATATATCTATGCCAGGTTGGGTGATATTTTAATTTCGACCGTTAATTTCGACCTGACGAGAAGGATCGTTACTATTCGACAACGCAATTAGCCAAGGGATGGCGTATTCTGGCAGCCAAAGGCAAGGGCCTTGGTCAGTTTAACCGTTATGTTCTTTTGAGCGAACCGTTACCGTTCAAATATTCAAAAATAATTCTCATGCATTCGTGTTTTGCATAGCTTCAGGAGTAAATGTGAACCAGTAAGAAGACGAGGATTTCGGCTGGGGCCTCGTTTACCCATTTACCTAACTTACTATGTAATATTAAGTTATGTGTTTAAACCACTATTCAACCTTAATTTCAATTTTAAGCCGTTTTGTTCCTTTAGCACGTTGACTGCCAAGCGGTTTTAGCACACTTTTTAGTACAATCTTTTTAGATTTAATTTGTTCTTAAAATTCAATGGGTTCTAGCCAACTGAGCAAATACTAGGGTTCCCAAAGAATTATTGTTTAATATTACTATAGTTGGTAAAAACGTAAATGAGGCCCCAGGCTGGATCCCGTATTTCTACCCGTTCACATTTGCGCCTGAAGCTATGCAAAGCGCAACACGATGGCAGGCCCGAAACAACGTTGACACAACGCTTCAAATACTCCTTGCTCGAAATAAAAGAATTAATATTTCAACCATTGTATTCCTTGAGTTATATAGTCTCACAACAGCCTTTAATATTTTACTGTTTTAGAACTTCATAGCTTCAAACGACATCCCGACTGTCAAAAATCAATTTCAACGAGACTATAGCACGTATAAAGTCACCTTGGCTGCAAACACCATCTTTGCTTCACTACGTGGGCTACGTTCACGCACTGCGCTAGCTGTCATGGCTGCTAAGCTGTCAAACGTTTGCAAGGTGGTACCGTAGCTAGGTGGAAATATTGAGTAAAACTCTTTCACCACCGTACGACGAGCTACATTTGTTGATGGGCCGTAGGCGCGTGTGTTTCGTGTGTATAAAAATAAGGAACAGTATGATATAATTTGTCTATTAACTTTCATTCAATTCTCATCATCACGAACGTTTTTTTCGACGGCCCAAAAAGGTAAACAAGATTAAAACCAACCCTACGTTGGTTGGAGCGAAGTGTGCCACCACGAAAAACAGTGGTTCGTCGTCTTCGGTGTGTGTTCCTGTGGAAAATGCTTCCGTTTGCAGTCAGTCAAACTCAACATGATGAAAAGCCATTGCTGGTGAATAATTATTTGTGCCACTGAGAAGGTTTTTTACCGAATGTTTGGTGTGTTGCTGGAGTGTTTATCTCTGATTCGTTGTCTGTTACCATTGGTGTGCATTGCGAGCAGCCAGCTGTCGTCATCGCTCGTTGAATAGTCGTCGGTCGTTTCATAACTTAAATTGATCGAAATACACGCTCACGGTCAGTGTAAAACCACGAAGGACAAAACAGGTGTCACCTACGATAAGTGCGATTGTGTTCGATAAAGCTTATCAGAGACGTCGGGTGGTCCGGAACGGTGGCCACTAAAGCCATCTTTTATCTGTGCAAAAATACAATAAAGTGTATATGACGGAGATTGGTGGCTGGATGACTTCCCTTAGCTTCGTCACCTATCGCAACCAACCGTTCAACAATCAATAACTACCAACCGCCAGACAGCTCGTTCCCCTCTTAAATTGAGCCGAGCGTTTTTGGAAAACGTTTACCATCAGGATACCGAACTTCCCATCGTGATTCATCCCGGAAGTTTCCCACGTACCACGCAGGGTGAGCCCGTAAGTTTCAGCTACATCACCGATCAGCTGGACGACAGGAAAAATAAAAAAGGCATGAAGCAACCGGGTGGCATTGACACCGCGGGCGACCGCAACTCAACGGCCAGCAAAGCGAACCGACCCAGCCTGCTGCTGACGAACGAGGAAAATGATCAACTTTTCCGCCTCCTCGGCCGACGCTGTCAGGTAATTGTTTCCCGGGAACATCCACGGATGAAGGTTGCCCAAAAATTGAGAGAGAACAACTAACAGCATAATGTTTCGATTCGACAGTTTAAACAAATAAACTACACATTGCAACACGCAACGCTCGGAAATACGGGATGTTTGTATAAGATTACCCTTCATAGGAGGCATAAACCTGTATTTAATATAAAAATTACTTTTATTGTTTCACTAGCAAATGGCAAAATCAATTTTGAAGTTCAAATTGAAATGATAACGAAGTCTGTTACAATCAATTTTGCATCCAAGAAGGGGGCGTTCATGTCGTTATCGAGACAAGAATTGCTCCCCTGAAAATATCGTCAAGTCGACATCCCATGGTACAAAGGAATGCCTTTTTTTCATTTCCGTTGTGCATACAAAGTTATTAAATAATATTTGTTACTATTTGAGTAAAACCACAACCAAGTGAAAAGAACTTGAACCGGTATTAAACATTTCTTCAAATGAGTTATTGGCGGTGACGAACGGGGGCAACATGTGATACAATTGATATGAGAGACCTTTCACAGCTTCCGGTCCCCGCATGATGCTGGCGGTGGTGAATCACGCAACGCATTGCGGCAATTATCTGCACAAGTAGTTTCGCGGCCGCACTTCCGGCATGCATCGTGTGATGGGCAAAAGCAGGTTGAGGTTAAGGAAAGGCTCGCACATGAAAATTGGATTGAACCATGGGAGATAAAACAGATGCGGGAAGGCGAGTGACAAAGAGGTAAACAGACTGGGAACGGGTCCCAACATGCAACATAGTTTGGTGGCAAAGTAATGACTCGAGTTACGATCGAATCGAGCGAAGAGCGAATGGTAGATGTATGCTTTCACGCGTTATGCTCCATGCCACTGCTCTTCCTCATTGAACACCGATCGGGCTGGAAATGGGATGGGATAATACTTTTACTTTTCCTACTTGTGTGTGAGTACGAGCATGCTGTTTTTCTTTTCCTGTATCCACTTTCATTGGCTGGAATCTTTATTGCTCTGTTCGCTTTTCCTTCTCCGCAGGTATTCGAGCGGGATGATGATCATACCACACTTCCGGAATCACTCTCGGAATCAGAGTTTTCGAGCCAGGCAGGGGATCGGTAATCATTTCCGGTGCGCTCCAAAATCGAGCTGCGGCCGTCTGCTGCCACCCGTGTTCGATCTCTTTTCGAGATGTTCGAAAGACCGGTTATCTTTTCGCCACCCGTCGCCAAGTTCATCCGTTATGCAACAGTGGCACTGGTTGCATGCCAGAGACAAACAAATTCGTTTGTGCATATATATGTATGCTGGGCGTAATGTCGTTCAACCTTTTCGGCTTCGAGTCGGAAACGGTGGCGCTGGAAATTGAAAGTAATTCATTTCCGGAGCACCGGACGTCCGTGGAACGATTGCGATTCGGAACAGATGCAATTCGGCACGCTGCTCGCTTACGTCGAAAAACCTACGCAACAGCCAGATACCACCGACGAACGGATGGGAGAAACAAAACTGAGTTCCATTTCCCACCTTCCCCCATTCCGCGCGGGGGGCGCGGAAGAAAAATCAATTTACCACGGCGTGTGCTGTGGAAATCGGGCACACATAAAGGAAGTGCCGGGAACTTTCCCCCTCCCAACCACCACCACCTGGAACGTGGCCAGCAACGCGCCTAGAACTGACGGGGGAGGGAAAGAGAAAGCGGCACCGACGAGGCGACGGGCAAGAAAAGTTTGTTTTCCCTCGGTGCCCATCGGAGCCACTTTTCTCCGGGTCCAGGAAGCGAATGCACTTTCTTGTGCGCCAATGCACATTGGGAAACTGGAAATTTATGATACACCTAGCATGTGGGTGTTTGTTTGTGTGGGTTTAGTTTGTTTCTTATTCGGTGAACGGTTCCGATGGATCCAATCAAACGCACGTTGGCTTCGGACCAGAGCAAGCACGATGCTGCCAGTATTGAAATGGAGGAAGGAAATTAAATTCAATTTCGGACTTGCCTTCCCTGCTCGCTCGCTGCTTTCATTATTTATTAGGAGCATCTTGTTCGGGTTTTTCTTTCGCAAACCACGAGAAATGTTTTTTCTATAAACCACGAAATTTGAGCTTTATGTTGATGGCGAAGTCGAAACGTCGTGAAAAGTCGCCGCAGAAATAAAACAAACGTGTCTGCTCTACTAACGGGGCGCCCCGAGAAAAAGCCGTTGTTTCCTACGAGATTGTGTTTTTAAATAACATTTACCCAAGAATGGAACAGTTTCGTGCAACTGCAGACAACTCCCAGCGGCTCTGTTTGTGTACGATTTGCAACTGCTCAAATCTAACCCCGCCTGATCTGGGAAACGCTGCTATTTTTAAACAAAAAGTTGCTACATGTATCTCCCAAAACTGAACGTTGGTAGTTTACAGCTTACATAAAACACAAAAACCTACTTTTGAAATGTAGTGTCGAAAATAATGAAGGAAATATTCTATTTTATACGTTTTAACGCTCACGTATAAGGACGTCAAGCGATATATTTTGCATGAAAACGAATACATTTTTATATTGATGATTTCGTTTCATGTTGTTACTTTGGTTTTATTACTCAGAGGTCTTTGAAAATTGAATCTAAAATAAATTATATCATTCAATGACATTACTATGTTTATTGCATTGTATCCAGTCTATGTTTTAGCGTCCAATTCATTTTTCAAATAACCATTTTACAATACTTTTCGAAAAAAACGAAACAACAGTGTGGAGCAAAGTAGGGGGGAAAGGCTGGCAAACTAATCTGGACAAAACCGTTATCGGTCACCGGCCGTGCTGGGTTGATAATTATTGGCGCTCTGAGACTCTGATAAAATCAGACGGGTTGTAGCAGAATTGTGGGATTTAGTCGGTTCATTTTTGCGTAAGTATAATTGCGGCTTACCGGACGATAAGATTATTTTATCGCAAGTTAAATCGATGCCAAGTATCATAAATTACCTATCGATTGGGTTTGGAACTCGTAGCTCATGTTTCGCTAGGTGGTTGTTGCACCGACGATTGCTCGAAAAATCTTTTCAAAACAAACAAAACGCTTAAATGTTCTGCATTTTGCTTCGTTGGTGTGTTCATTTTCATACGCCAAACAAGTTGATCAAACAAAAAGTTACATAGTTTTAGTTAAAAAGATGAATATTACTGATAATTGGGTTTAAAATAATTTTTAGCATTGATTTTCATAATTTTAGGTCCATAGATTCGGAATGCTTGTTATAACTTGCTATCATTTGATTAAGCGGTCCGAATCTGGCATAATCCGTAAGGTAATGGAAAGTTGCCAAAAAACTTCAATTTCTTATTAGAAGGTACAATAATATTTAGTAGGATGTATAAAATCCCTCGATGTTTTCGAGATAATGTATACCAAACAATACTACAATCTTAGGGATTCGTTTATTCGCAACTAGGTTTATTGTGTTACTTTCTTTACGCTCCAACCTCGGCAGATGGTCACAATGACATGCGACAAAAGGTAATAATTCCTCGCGATGATTTGGATTTCTCATTTCAGACGCTCAGCACGGCGGTGGTGCAGCTGTACACGACGCAGTCCCCGGCCCACGCGTCCTGGGTCAAGCGATGCACCGGAGCGCTCTGCTTCATCAAGGACAACCTGCGCAAGTCGTACTACTTCCGGCTGTACTGCCTCAAGGCGAACCTGATGGTGTGGGAGCAGGAGCTGTACGACAAGATCGAGGTCACGCAGCCGAAACCGTACCTCATCACGTTCGAGGGGCAGGTATGTGGACCAACCCGACCGCCAGTTATCGCCAGTTCATGTTTTGTTTGTGTTTGTTGTTTATGTTTTAGGATGGCATAGTCGCGCTGAACTTTGCCACCGAAGACGAGGCGGCCGGATTTATGAGCACGACCCTTACCACCGTGCACAATCGCAACAGGCGGCGCGATGGTAAGCAAAGCACGCACGCACCTCCGTACTGTACGAAGACACCGATTGTACATTGACTCTATCGACACTAACCACCTGGTTCACTTTTCCTATCGGAACCAACTTCTTGCAGGGAACATACTCCACAAGGCACACAGGGATAGAATCGTACCCAGAACCGCAAAGAATGCCCTGTTAAGCAAAGCGGAACTACTCCTATTTGTCTTTTTAACTACGAACAGACAAGATATAGACGAGATGATGCAAGGCAAGGCACAGCATTGAAAACTGATCGCTTTGGAATTGCTTCTAGGTGTCTTGTGTTGCAATTTAACGCGAGCAATCGTGTGATCCATTTTTGAACACAAGTGACACGTTTTCTCCCTCTGCAGAGCGGTATTTCGATTCAGGAAAATGCAAAAATTTGATAACAACGTTATTTGTTGCCACATGTTTTATTACCATGCTTCTACGTTTAAATAAGTATCAACAAAGGTCGTCTCCATTTGTTGTTATAAACCCGGAAAAGTGATCTGCATTTAACACACATAAATCGCACTGGAAACATTTTCTACCCGTGCGATGCTTTGTCTTTTTCGGCGGCATTCGTCTTTGTATGATTGAATTTCATGTTTATTGTTGCGCTCTTGCCGTGCAAATAGACAACAGAATCGTTTGTCACGTACGACATTCCGCGTTTTGAATGGCAGATCTTCGCTTCCTTCTTTAGTTCAGCTAGTTAGATCTTACCTTCCCCCTGTAGAGCAAATTTACCTATGCTCAGGAATGCAAAACAAAGAAACATATGACACCCAGCATAAATCTCAAGTAAAAAAGGTAGAAAACGGATTAGTTTTGGAATTTTAATATAATCCAAACACTTATCTTTCGTTGGTTTATGAAAGAGGCATTGGTCTTTTTTAATTTTTCATAGAAATGTAGCCTTCTTGGGCGTGTATTACCTTTACTAGTTAGTTACCCTCGCAACACCCGTTTGTGTAGGACATTTTGTGGTTTAAATTCCCTAGAACTATTTAACTTGAAGCTGGAATCGCATGAATCTTAGATTAAGCTTTTGTTTTGACAAACTTCACAATGCTTTTATGATCTGTGCAATTTGAACACATTTAAGACTGTATGTTTTTGTTCAACATTTCACATACCGTTGTATGTATTGTTGGAACATTGATCTTCCGATTCGGAAATCAAATATTTTATTTATTTACATTCACACGAGAACTGCCAATTTTCTTTTATAAAATGAGCTGAATGTTTTAATCGATATTCTTTTCTGAGGTTGGGCCAGGTTTTGCCTGACCTTTTTCCATTAGTATAAAGATGCTTGTCCATTACTCTGGGCTACACAAAAAGAAACAAAAACAACGTGCGATACAAAGATTCACCTGCATTTTAACAACGGTAGCAACAACAAATTATAAAGGACTAAAACGAAAAGGAGCTACATTATACATTAGGAATTCTACCACAAATTTCTCAATACAGATGACTTAGGAAGAATGATGATAGGAAGTTTCAGAGGTACTAAACTCAGACATTACGAAACAAATTCGAATAAATTTGTCAAAGTCGAGCGTTTGGGGCATGAACGCATGCTGCGTAAATATTGTATAGTCGTTACTGACGCAACTTTTCCGTAATTTTTCGCTTATTTTTGGTCGACCTCCTTGGTACGACCAGTCGGAGAAAACAAAAGACGAATTAGGAGCTGCTTGTGGCGTTTAAAGCAACAAAAATTTTAAGTTGCGAAAACAAGCATGACGTAAACCCAAAACAAGCATGACAGACGTAAGCTCCGTTACGAAGTGGTGGGTCATGTCTCTCGGGAGAACTCGGTATGCTGCAACCACGGTTTGTAGACGCAACGGCGATTCGCTAACACCATCCCCACGAACAGGAAGAAAGAGTGTTCTAGTTTGGTAGGACTCCGAAGGGTCGGGCTCCGTAAATTGTTCGCTTTTTTACGCACGGCTAAAGACAGGCCGATATAGTATCTTGCTTCTATTTGCGGAAGTGTGTTCGGCTGCGTCTCGCACGCACAATGCAGTGCTGTTGGCGTTACCAAGGAACGTTAGTTCCTTGATCCCCTCCTCCGGCATTCTGTTTTTGCTCCGATGGTGAAATATCATAGGATCATTTAATTCTGTTTTCTTCTCTTTCCTGCAGAGCGCGTCAAGCGGACCAGCACACGGAAGGATCCGCCGCCGGCCAGGCCACCACCACTATCGACGATGGTCGGCGGCAGCCAGCATTCCGATACATCTGACACGGGCGTTACGTATCGCGTGAAGCATCCACACTCGAGTAAGGCTTCGTCGTGTTCGTTTTCGGTCGAATGTTTTGTCGCATCGCACTCACCTGCTGTTTGTTTTGCAGCCGTCCCAGCATTCCAGCAGCCGTACCCGGCGCACCAGCAGCAACAGCAGCAGCCGCATTCGCAGCAACTGGGCAGCCAGTCGCACCAGAAGCCGCGCAAGGTGAAGGGTATGGGCAAGCTGTCGAAGGCGGACATCGGTACGCCGTCGAACTTCAAGCACGTCACGCACGTCGGCTGGGATCCGCACAGCGGGTTCGATCTGAGCGGCGAAGAGGACACGCTCAAGCCGTTCCTCGCGAAGGCCGGCGTTCGGGATCAGCACGTACGTTTACTGGGTGGTAGCTTTGAATGTTGTTTTAGTTCGACTCAACTCGACGTTTCCACGTTTCCATTCCGACGGGTTTTGTTTATATTTAATTCGATTCAAATTTCAATTCCTTTTATTCTTTGCAACTTGGATGCTTGGGTTATGTTTTCCCACCAAAATGGAACTTGGACTAGTTTTTTTTCCCAAATTCAAATACCTTTTCGAAGTAACTGCTGGATCAAAAGTAATAAATTCATGTAAAATTTGATGAAATCATCGCCAAAATGCGCAGAGTTGAGCTACTACAAGATGGAGTTCTCCATATTCATCCTGTTGTTCAAACAGCGTTCAGCAAAATTGTCTATTTATTCTGCAGCTTATGTGTTCCATTTTCGCGGCTCATCAGAAGGTTGTTCTTTGGCGCTGGGCTGGTTAAAACATATTGTTATGAGTTTTTTGTACATACATTGTTATGAGTTTTTTTGGTAAAAATTTGCAGCAGATTTTCAAAAGATTTCAACTCACTTTGTGGAGCAATCTTTCTTTCGGTCTGTTGTATCTCGTTAAGATTCCGTCTATTTTGTTTAACATAATGTTGGCTTTTTGGGTGGGCCATGACATGATAATGACTCCATTAATATCCGTTTAGGATAATTATATTCCAAAAAATCAATCCAAGGCGAAGAATGTCTTATCATGTTTATTGATTTAGTTTACCAACAGACTGTTAATACTTGTCTAGAACTAGTAAATTGGTTCAAAACGTAATTCGGTGTGCAGGTAAAACAGGTTTATTTCAGCATAGCTTTGAACCATTCTGAACTTACTTACAGATGCTTTGGAAATATTTTTTCACTGACTTTCTTGAACGCACGGCAATTAAAATCGACTAGGCAACGCCAAAACCACGACCTTGTTTTGATGAAAAAAAGACGCGCTTTTCTCCATACCACTTGCTGCACTTCATTCAGACACGTTTCAAATGCATATTCAGTAAGGCGACCATTGAAGTGGATTTACATCCTACATTCGTTGTTCAAATTGTGACGAACATACTGCATCATATAATACCTATCTTGGCAAGATTTGCTGAAACATAACTGAGCAAGCCTTGAAATAATCTTTGTCTGAAAAACACATGAACATCAAAATTTTCATGGGTCTTTCATTGGTTCCTTTGTTAATCGAATCTGCAGAACCGATCATCCAGAAGGATCTTAAAACCAAATTTGACGCATGTTTCATCGTCCATGATGCCGCATGTTGATTTCCCACGCAGCAAACAGTTTGTTGATCACTGACGCGTTCTTCATTTGAACGACGCCGATTGTTTTTCAAACGTCCAGATTCAAAGGCTTGAATGTACAGTGGCTCCCAAAAGTGAAGGTACAGTGTCTATTTGCACATTTAACCCCAATTATCTTGGTCAATTCTCATCGTAACCGTAAAAGTCTACAAGCATATGATAGAGGAACTTATAACGCACCAAATAAGGCCCTAACGAGATTTTTATAGGACAAATTGGCTTAGTTTTAAGCCATTAACTGAAAAAACACCATATCGAAAACTCACAAAAGTCATGGTACACGTTGCGAATTATGATAACAAAGGATGTATTGGCCGCTTTTAAATATTTCGTTTGGCCTCCATTAGCATCAATAACGGCTTTCAGGCGACGAGGCATTGAATAAACTAGTTTTTTGGTGAACTCAGGTTTGATACTTTCCCAAACTCTAGTTATTTAGGATTTCAGGTCACTCTTGCAAGTTGGGTAACTTTTTTGGACCCGGATTTTTACTTCACGCCACAAATGCTCTATATGTATCAGATCCGGTGACTGTGGCGGCTTTTTCAGCTGTTTTGGGACATTATACAGCAGCCATTCTTGCACCAAACGCGCAGTATGCTTCGGATCGTTATCCTGCTGGTAGAAGTAATCTGCCGGAAGTCGTAGTTTTGCCACACTTTCTTTAACGTTTCTCTTTAAGATGTTTAGAGACACCATTTTGTGCATGGTAGTTTCAATGAACTTCATGTTTCCTACACCGTTTGTGGCCATAGAACCCCACAACATAACGTTTCCACCGTTATGCTTGATGGTTGGTATCAAATGCTTCGCGTCAAGCTCCGTATTTCTCGTTTTCCACTCAATTTTTCGCCCATCGCTACCAAAAAGATTAATCTTGGTTAGGTCGGTGAGCAGTGCATCCGACCAAAATTGTATGGGCATATTAACATATTTTTTAGCAAATTATATCTCTTTTTCCTGTTAGTAGCAGATATGAAAGGATTCTTTCGTGCTACTCTCCCATTTAAACCAGTTTTTCTTAACACTCTTTGGACAGTTTCAGCAGAAACTGACCTTGAAATAGTGTCCGACATCTGTTCAGCTAATTTTAGAGCACTGACGGTTGGTTTTTGCCGTACTTTTCGGACTATTAGTGTTTCATCATTTGCCGATAATATTCTTATTCTCCCAGGTCGTGGACTATGTTTCACTCTTTCTTCATATCGACATCTGTCGATGATATGTTGGACTGTAGAATGTGTCCGCCCAACTATGCCACCAACTTTTCGCATTAAATATCCTTTGTAATACAGTGAAATAATTAATTTCCTCAATTCAACGCCAGTTTCTTTTCTTGACTCCTCAATTACGCAAAAAAATTGAAAACACCAAGGATGTAATGCGTGAAACAAGTTTGCAAGCTGCCCTGAACCCTGTATGTCATACCTGCCTAAGCCTACTTGACCAAGTCTTAGAGTTCCAACAAATTTCCAGAAGAATTAAACGGTGTACCATGACTTTTGTGAGTTCTCGATATGGTGTTTTTTCAGTTAATGGCTTAAAACTAAGCCAATTTGTCCTATAAAAATCTCGTTAGGGGCTTATTTGGTGCGTTATAAGTTCCTCTATCATATGCTTGTAGACTTTTACGGTTACGATGAGAATTGACCAAGATAATTGGGGTTAAATGTGCAAATAGACACTGTACCTTCACTTTTGGGAGCCACTGTATATAATAATATACCAATTTTAAAAAGTCATTCGAATTAAATTAGATTAGTATCAAAAGCGTGCTTAGAATTTCTGGGACACCCCACAATTCTCGAATTCCAACATTTATTTGGTAAAATGTTACAATGTTTCCTTTTTGTCAGCTCTATTAAGGTGAAAACCTTTGGAATAATGAATATTGTATCGATATTCAGTCAGTTCATGGCTGCTTAATTTACTTCTAGTCTTATAGCAACTAGAAAATATTGTTTTTAAACGGTTCTACCTAAATTTTCTGGCGCTGTGAATTTGGGCATTGACGTTAATAAGTTTCAAACCACAAAAATATTAGCACGAACACGATGTCCAATATGTTAATTGAAACTGTATAAAATCTATATGGTCTTATAGCAGCTTGGCAGAGTGTATAACATGTTCTCTTTATCTTTTTCGGTTGATGGCGGAACTGCTGCGTGCACTTGCGTGCCATGGCTACACAGTTGAAGGATCGTGATACGTGCGCGTTCATCTACGACTTCATCCAGACGAACAACGTGCTCGGGCAGGTGAAGTGGGAGAGCAGCGGCAAGAAGCAGAAGCCACCAGCGCCACCGCCGGTACCGGTTCGTAGCCAAACACAGCCGACGCAGGCCGAGTCCTCCGAAGGCTTCCCATCGCTTTCCCCGCAACACGCTCATCTCCCCATCTTGCCTCACGAACAGCACCAGAACCAGGCAGGCGGCAACACGGCGCCGCCCCTCCAGCCCGACAATGGCCAACGGAATCCGCCCCCGCCGCCGCCGCACCGCACGCTTCCACCGCTGCCGCCGACCACTCCGCCCAAGGTGGCGGGCAGCGGTGGGCCGCCGGCGGTCACGCGCCCACCACCACCACTGCAGTCGGCACCGGGACCGCCGCCTCCGCCGCCACCACCACCCGCGATGACCGGTGGGCCGATGCCACCGCCACCCCCGCCAGCCATGATGCCCCCGGTCAAGGGGCTCGCCCCGGCCATTCCCGGCGGGGCGGCGGGCGGCGCCCAGGACGATCGGTCCGCCCTGTTGGACAGCATCCGCAAAGGCACCACACTGAAGGTAGGCGACCCAATTGCCATTGGCTCCATTAACTCTAGAACTACCGGAGTTTTGACGCGAGCAACTCTACCGCGACCAGTCAAAATGATCTGCTTTCAGTTTAATGTTTATTTATATTGAGTTACGTTTGAGGAACCAAAAAGGGATCATTTCCGCATTTAATTTTATCGTTCATGACTATTGACTCAATGAATGAATTTTGGAACGACAAACAGCTTTTATTCGAGCACTTCACGTGCGCATGAACTAAGTATCAACAAATTGTTACAATCGCTTTGTAGGCAGTGCTTGTTTACTACCACTTCTTACAAAAGTTGCTAGGACTAAAAGAAGCTATATACAAGTATGTTTTAGTTTGTCTCTTTTTGATTGCGTATGTGTAAGGATTTTTTAACGGGATCGATCTCATCTTTCCTCATTGGTTGGTAGCGCTAGCTAGTTGTTGAGCTAGTCACATTGATGTTATATGTTACCTTGGTGTCGTTTTGATAGAATTCAGTGAGAAAACGTTACAATTAAAAACCCCACTTGACAATGGTTATAAAAATCAAATTTTGGGATACTAACATTCGATCTGATTTAGATCATGATCGAGCTTAATTGTATGCTTTCGTTTGTGGATATTTTAAATCGGTAATGGATAATTTAGGAGGGATTGGATAGGAGGAGGGAAAGGCAAGGAATGGGGTAGTGATATATTTTCAGCTACTTGTGAACTTAGGGTTCATGAGGTTTCTGTTATTATTGTTTGTTGACAACTTTATTTTTAGTTTATAGATGACGGAGAGGGACATTAAATACGGCCTTTAAATATTTGTTTTGTATGGTTAGAAGTTTCTTTTTGTGTGTTTTTGCACATGTTATCCAAACTTGGGAGGCATACGTTATAATTGGTCCATTCAAAGAAGTATAGAGCAGCGGTTTGTTTTTAAAGCTAAGGTTTGTTTTGTTATGTATGTTACTAACATTGAACCGTTGATTTGAATCGTCGAATATTTCACCTTCGGGTTAAGAATTTAATGAGTCTGAGGTAAAATCATTTCTTGTTGACGGGTCTGACATACTATGCTAAGCAAGATTATCGCGTTTACATTTCACCATGCCAGTATTAGCTTATGGATGATAGTTCCCGATAATCGATATTGGGCTGATGGTATGTTTAATATAAACTTCTATGGCCTCAATTATTTTTAAATTAAATGAGGGAAGTAGTTTGTGCTCTCTACCTCTTTCGACAAACACCACTACACCACGTTTTGCTCCGTTTGATCTGTCTATTCTGTGAAATATGTAGTTGGCCATATTAAATGTCTGACCGGGTTTTTAGAAAGGTTTCACAAACTGTCATAACCTCAGTTCAAAGTTCAAATTTTTTGATGAAAATGTTGTTAGCATTCCAGTTCGAAAACGCTAAACAAATTGCTTAGTCATTTTGAAAATGATAAGTTAGTGAATGATGTTTGTTTCCTTTACGTGTTTAGGATGGGGGAAGGGCATGTTTTGTATTTTGTGTTACGAATCATACCGGCGCAAATTAATAAGACCATCTGGTTGATATGCATTTCTACAGGAGTAGTTGTCGCTTAATTTAAACATAATATTGTGCGGCGAGGATGTTTCATATAGATGTAGGGCGTTACTGTTAGAGAAAGTTGGCTTGTTCTGTTTCTGTTTTGTTTTCTCTTTTCGCTTTGGTACTCGCAGCCGAAGAAGTTGGGAGCAGTTAACACACTAAAGTTTGTTGGAATAACTCTTTTTGAATCAGTCAAAATGACTGGTCCCGGTAGTTCTAGTGTTACTGGCCTCTTAACATAATTCCCTTCTCTTCTTAATCGTTGTTTACCTTTTGCAGAAGGTGGACCAGAGCGCACTCAGCACGGGCAGCAGCAGCGGGGACACGCGCGGCGACCTGATGTACGAGATCCAGAAGGGGTTCCAGCTGCGCCCGGTCGCGGACCGGGAGCTCGGGAACGCGCCCGGTGACCGGAACAGCGCCGGCGGCGGTGACGTCGGTACGGATGCGCTGGCCGATGCGCTGCGGCGTGCGCTGGCCGAACGTGGCCGCGTCATCCAGCCGTCGGACGAGGAGGACAGCGACTCGGAGTCGAACAACACCGACTGGGAGGATTAGAAACGTATCAAAAGGCAAAGGCCCCGCCCCAAACGGTACAATCCTAACTTTAATTAACCAATCTTACCAGCGAGCGATGCCGCAGAAATGTCGAAACCGGCGCTGAATATAATTCACACACACACACATTCTATAAAACTAACACCATTAATACGAGAAGCAGATGGTAGAAAAAAAACCCCGACAAAACAAAAAATTCAAGCGGAACATTCGCAAAACACCGTCGTCGTCCGAGTTATCCTGTTTTTTGTTCGTGATAGCAAAGTGAACGCAAACTTCCCCTGTTTCGCTTACCGTCACACTATTTGTTGTATGGCTCCCGCTGCTTGTCGAAACGAATAAACGATCCTACTATTAAACGTATTACGTTTTTTTATTGTTAGTCTGCCTGAAATGCCGATTGCACATTTCTTTAAACATCAAATAGCTCATGTGAATTTTACATACAGTGACCGGCAGGGAAAAGTGCCCGCTTCGAATTTTTTTGATTTTCTCTCAATATTTTTTTCTTAATCGAAGATAATATTTTTTGTATTTTGTTGTACATATTCTTTATGAGATTTACTTATGAAATTGCAAAAAAAAACATTTCTATTTTAGGAAAAAAGTTATAAAAATATATATTTAATAAAACAGCGACAAGGAAAAGTGCCTACTTCAAAATTATGAGTTTTTCATTAAGTTTTTCTGAAAAGATCTCCAAAATTTTGTGTTTTGACAAATTATATGGTTAAAAGCAATCTGCTTGGCCAATTTGATATTCCTAGCAGTGATCGAATTCGACTTATGTTCGTTGATATGTTTACTCTTCTTGAACCTAATGTTTTGATATCTCATTATAAATAAATTTTGTTTTTGTTTGTTTTTGAATCTCATAACATAGAATATTGTTTATGGAGCTTAAACTATACTCAAATATCTAACGCAAAATAGGACACAAAGCGTATGGAGACATTGTTATGAATTTAAATTGTAAGGTTTCCGCGCAGAACTACCCTTGCGGAGGTAGAAAGCTCAAAACCGTTGCATGTATTGACACCAAAATCAATCACAAATAAAAAAGAACGTAAAAGTAACCATCAATGATGTCTTGAAAACACTTCAGCTATCA
>KE525369.1:1944548-2004870 GCA_000441895.2 Anopheles sinensis | reverse complement strand
CGAAAACCAAAAAAAAAATAGTTTATCGTAACAGTCGTATACAGTGTTTACCATTTGATAGCACAAAATTATCAGATGATATCACAAACGCAGCAGATGATAATTCAGCCGTAGCAGATGATATGACAAGTGTGGCAGGCATAATTAAATCGTGGCAAATGATATCACAATTGTAGCAGATGATTTCACAAGCCGGTTCGACGATGACAGTGAAGTAGAAACTCGCGCGTATAAACGTGTCCACAATTCATCTTTTCGACTAGATTACTTACCTTTATCACGTAAATTCGCTATATCAATTAAAATCACTACATAAAGTCCGCACACTGCATTCGATTCGAAACCAAAAACCAAATGAAAATGTAAACAAAGATCGTTTGGCTGACAACTGTCAAATCGTCGTACCCGCTTGTGATATCATCCGCTACAATTGTGATATCATCTGTTACGATTTAATTATACCTGCCACACTTGTCATATCATCTGCCACGATTGAATTATCATCTGCTGCGTTTGTGATATCAGCTGATAATTTTGTGCTATCAAATGATAAACCCTGTAATGATAGGAAATGTAATAACTATTACAAAATACATGATACAGTCGAGATGATTAGAGCACCGTCGGGTGGAAGAGGACCTCCCCGTCGAGGCAGCCGGTGACGACGAGCGGCATGCGCGGGCTGAACTGGGTGCAGACGACGTAGCGCGGCTGCGGCCCGAGGAACTTAAGCTCGCAGAGCGCCTTGGGGAGGGATTCGGCCGCGTACTGCGGTTCGGCGCACTGCTCGTTGAACATCAGCAGGCGCGCGCCACCGCTGTAGGGCGAGCAGATGACGCGCCCGTCCGGCGAGAAGGACGGCTCGATGAAGTAGCGCGGACAGTGCAGCGACTCCTCGGCGTAGAACAGCAGGCGCGGGTCGTTGCGCGCTATCGGGCCCTGGCGCGCGATCGGCGGGGCGCCGGCCTGCTGCTGCTGGTTGATGCCGGAGTTGACGCCGCGCAGCTGACTGAGGCGCCGCCCGGCCGCCATCTTGCGCTCGCGCAGTGTCATCTGGCCGACCCACACGTCCGGGCGCGGCTGGCGGAGGGCACCGCCGGCGGGAGCATCACTCGCTTCCCCCCGCCCGGGCAACCGTTGGGGAGATGGAGCGCCGGGCGTGTTGGCGTTCCGTGTCGCCGGACTCGCGGGGGAAGGTACCGCCGGCGCCGGTCGCAGCGGGGAACTGAGCGGTATCTCCACGTTGTTGTCGGACATGCGCTCGATGCCGGCAATCACCTCCCGGACGGTGATGACGCGCGGGCCGGACGGTGTCAGCGCCTGCGAGCCCGGTGCATCGATCGAAACGCCGTAGCGGCCCGATGCGACGAGCTGGGCGATGCTGTCCAGCAGGACGACGGGCGGGCTGGCGCGCGTGACGATGCGATTCGTACCCGGCTCCTGCGACGAGACGATGACCTGTGCGATGAGATCGAACGGTGGGGACGTTCCCTGCAAGCCAAGG
Source organism: Anopheles sinensis (assembly GCA_000441895.2). NCBI lineage: Eukaryota > Metazoa > Arthropoda > Insecta > Diptera > Culicidae > Anopheles > Anopheles sinensis. The sequence continues at coordinate 2,003,366 of KE525369.1, read as the reverse complement.
AATCCAGCACCGGGCTGGATTATTCTACTCGGCGGCGTTACTTCCCGTATGCGACTAGGGCCGGCCATCGGCTCCTGAGTCGACGTGCTAGAGGACGCTGCCTGAGCGGACGTTATAGTGGCACTGGGACGGATGCGACTCGGTCCGGCCACAGGTTCCTGGCTAGACGACGTAGCGCTTCCGGAGGCCCTGATTCGACTCGGTCCGGGTGCGGATCCTGCTTGAGCGGACGTTATAGTGGCACTGGGACCTGGTTGAGGTCTGATGCGACTCGGTCCGGGCATCGGTTGTTCATCAGCCAGACTATCAGAGCTTCCTGAGGCCCTGATTCGACTCGGTCCGGGTGCGGATCCTGCTTGAGCGGACGTTATAGTGGCACTGGGACCTGGTTGGGGTCTGATGCGACTCGGTCCGGGCATCGTTTGTTCATCAGCCAGACTACCAGAGCTCCCGGTGCCTCTGATTCGACTCGGTCCGGCCACAGGTTCCCGAGCAGATGCAATGGTATGGTTACTACGACTAGGACCCGGCATCGATTCTTGCTGGGCGGAAGCTCGAACACGGCTCGGGCCGGGCAGAGGGCTGTTATTCCCGCTCGGACCAGCGGTCGCTGTATCGGTCATGGTGGCTCTGGTTCGACTAGCCACAGCTCCCGAAGACCCCGCCTTGGAGTGTCCTGGAGCGCTACTCGTCGACGGCATCGGTTGTTGACCAGCGTTCCTGGAGTTTGCGGTCGCCCTGGTGCGACTAGTTCCACTCGGACCCGGCATCGAATGTTGACCAGTGTTGCACGCCGTCGCTCTGGTTCGGCTCGTCCCAGGCGGAGGTGACTGAGACGACGTATTAATAGCAGGCCGCAGATAAACCGCTGGCTGCAACGTGCGGGTCGGTGCGGGAATCGGCTCGAGGCGTACCACAGCCCGCACGTTCGGACGGATCGAACGTAGAGCGGCCGGCATGCCTCCACCCGACGACTCCGACGGCCCGGCCCTACCCGCTCGTAGCCCCGAGACGGAACTTACGACACTTTGGAAACAAAGACATCGATCGGTACCGTTCGGCGGAATGGTTAGGCTGGTGTTGGTCTGCACGCTCACTCGCCCATCGCCCGCAGACGCTTTGGCACTCCGGCGCGTCATGGTGCCCGACGGTGCGGCGGCGGCGGTCTCGGCGGCGGCCGGTAGCTTGCCGAGCGCACGGATCGACGAGGTAGAGGCGCACAGGCACACGTTCATGCGCGTTTGCGTGTACCGGTCCGTGTGGGCCGGCTTGACGGAAACCGTGCCCATCTGATACGTGGTGAAGCTGTCATCGATCACTGCCTCGGGGACGGCGCTGCTGCTGCCGTCGCGTTTGCTTTGCTGGAACGACATTGTTTCCATCACCTCGTCGTCCGCTCGCAGCGCCCCAGCATCGATCTCATCCAGCTCGCCGTCACCATCCACGTCCAGCGGTTTGTTCCGGATGTCGTGCACGGTAGACCACTGGTGAAGGAGAAAGAGATGAGCAATGAAAGACTTTTTAAACGACCTATCGAATAACCACACCGAGCTGCGGGCAAACTTACCTCCTTGTTGTCGAAGGTCACATAACGGCTCAAGGCACACCATCCTTTCGGGTGTATCTAGAAACAAGGAATGAAAAAGGAAACATCAATACAAAGTATAAATAGCAACGACTAAGTGCAGTAAATATGAAAATAAAATGTAAAATTAAAAAAAACTGAACATTTCAAATACACTCTTCAACATGTTCCAAAACAAATCCAAAGGAAGGATATTAATCAAAGTAATTTCCTTGCAAGAATGAACTAAAAAATGGTGTGAGTTTGATAGCTCGGTGTGGAATTCCTTGCAAGAATTGTAGTTTCCTTGCAAGAATGAACTAAAAAATGGTGTGATCTGTTGATGTCGCGAAATAAAAGCAAAACAACCAAAATTGCCGGTTCGAACCGGTAATTCATAATTTTGCCGAAGACGGTTCTAACGAAATTTTTAAATTTAAAATTATTTGATCCAAAATTGGCAAATTTTAGGAGTGGATTGTACCTCTTTTTTATGGTGCATCTTGCCTCACGTATTGCGTGTTGCCCCTTTTGGGGCATTTTACCGCCAACACAGGTGCATTTTGCCCCAACCAGATACAGACGTATCAAAAAGTGATCTTTGAAAATTAAAAAATTCATGGTTTTTTTTCGCAAAAAAGGCAAATTCCCTAACAGTTTACTAGTTGAACCTTTTTGAACCAAATGAATCGCAAAAATCCTCAATTCCTAGCCAAGGTCATTGAAATTCAAGAATTTTCCTGCGTCTTACCCTCAACTCCTACATACATGTATATTGTTCATGGTAAGTAACATGTTAACATTAACCAAGAGCATCTCTTTTTGGTCATCCTGTGCCGTGAAGCTATTTATTTATGATAGTTTAATAGTCGCTAGATAAGCTCATGGAGTTTTCAACACGAGGCTTTTCTTACCTACGAACAGGAAAAGGTTTTTCTTGTAATTTACAGTTCGACCAGTTTCGAGAATCAACTTGACCAGCATTTTTTCAGCTTCGTCATTTTTTACAATTTTTCTGATTCGGTTACTTTTTAGCAAATGTGATGACTATCTTTTGGCGTTTTTGGTTGTAAGACGCATCGGGTCAGAAATACATTAATATTTAATTTGTTACGAATCAAAAACTTTCTATTGGTTTCGAATTCACATTTCCTCGTTTGGACATATAAAAAGTAAAAAGAATCCGGATTCTACCTTTTTTGCATTACACTGAGCTATCGAAATGCTGGAGAGGTGCATAAAAAGCAAATTTCAAAAGGTAGTCAACAAAAATACTAAAAAGTAACCGTTTAACATAGCACGTTGACTGCCATGGCTATCATTAGTTCTAAAAAGTTGTTGCCCCTAAAATACTAAAAAACTATAGTAATACTAAAACATATTCTTTGAAACGTTTAATAAATTTTATATCGTGTTAGCGGCAAGGTGTTAAGGATTCGAAAAATCTTAAAAAATGAAGTTGTATCATTTGTAAAATACTTTGTTGCGGCAAATAGTCCTCCGTGTTACCTTATAAAATTGTTAAGTCCCCGCCGGGAAGCCTTTAGGATGAATTACAGTCAACTTTTAGATGCTTTCCATTTTGTTTTTAATAAAAGCAGCAACCTACTTTACGAACAGACAGTATTCACAGTTGGTTATCAAGTATTAATCAATGACAAGAGTGGTTGTTAGTTGCAGGTTAGTAGTTGTAGTTATGTAGTATCGCACGAACCTCACTTTTATTATTCCGTAATGCGCGATGAACATTGAAAATTTATGTCATTTAAAACGAGGATAACTTCCATTTTAATGTAATTTTGCTTTGCATCTTTATGACTTCTTTCCTCTTTATCGCGATAGGAAAAACACTTCATCACATTAACACATTAGGAGTGAAAAGATTTTATGTCCCTCGCATTACGCAGAAAATAAGTACCGACATTAGGAGTGTGAGTCCGCATGGTTTCTTGCAATGAAACAGACTACGCACAAGCTTCCGGTAGCCAATCGGTGCGACTTTATACCACGGCTTGTCGGCTTCGGTAATCGGAACCAATGCCAAGGTCAACGGACACAAACTGTGGGGTAGCCATTTCCCCTCCTCCGGCGATAGGAAGCACTTGATGAGTGGGTGCTATGTTTCGGGCAGCTTTACCCATCTCCGGCGCTGGTTTCACTCGATCGCGTACTAAATTGACCGTGTAAGTTTCACCAAGTGACGAGAAAAGAGGGGAGTTTCATTGCTTGGTGTCAATATGCCGGCCAACACCTACGGTTGAAAATGTGTCGTAATGCTTTTCCAAACATTCCTGTCTTAGAACAACATTCTTTTCATTCATATAAATAAAATAAAAATTTATACAAAGTAGACAAATTGAATTCTCTATATAGGCTTCACACAAGAGACATTAAATAGTTAATTCATAACCTTTGCAAAATTAAGAAATGGTTAAAAATGACTAAAGACAAATTACATTTACGGAATAGATTGATTAAAGTACCAAACTATCATTGATATCGTACAACCAACTACAAAGATAATCTTCATCGTTTAAGTACGCACGTCTAAAGTAAGTTTAAAGCGTGAAGGGAAAGCTGTAAATGGTGCCTAACAGATCTATAAGAAAAAAAATAGATCGATTTCCGCTTTCATTTAGCGTTGTCCGTTTCCTTCCACCTTATTTATTCGTGCGTTTTCATTTCCCTTTTCTGTCACCTAAGCAGGCGAGTACGGCCGATTGACGATGTCTTCGTCACCGGAATGATCGGAACCTTCACGCGGGAACTCGTTCCGGTTCGCGTGGTTCCGCACTTCCGTAAGCCGAAGCAATCGGAACCGAAACTGCCGGGCGGCGAAACAAACAACGCCTAAGGCGACACTAAGCGGTTGTGTAATAAGCTCAATCAATTTAAGTGGTTCATTCAATATGAAGCGCGTACCAATAAAAAAAAATCCACACAAGAAGAACCAATAACTCACCAGCTGTCAAAAAGCGGGGAGAAACGCGCAATGAAAAAGAAACGAACCAAAAGCAGGTTAGATACCCGAAACGCATAATAAAGCGGGCTATAATCGGCTATTACGGCGGCTACAAGCCAGGGTTAGTGGGTCAATCGTTTGTCGCCCTCGGTGCCATTAGGTGACGAGAATGGCGGCACTACAGCTTTAAAGGTAAAAGGGGATATGGTATGTTGTTTCCGTCCGACAAGGATTGGATTTCAGACAACTTTAAGGGATCTATGTCCATGGGTAATACTGTGACATATTCTTTTGCATCCCATTCAGATTTAGATTCTTCTTAAACACTGTGGTTTACTTATGTGCACTAAAGGTGGAAAGACGAAAGTATGTTCTGATAGGTTTAAATGAGAAGACTAAGCTTTTCACATACTTGCAGACTAAAACTAAATTATAAACATAGCAAACAGTTATGCTGCATTTTAGGATAAGTGAATCAAATGAATGCAACCGTTAACACGTTGACAGTCAAGCCGTTTTTAGTACTATATAGTTTGATAAAATTAGTTTGTAAAACTTATTAAAGCGACGATTTTCAAACACCAAGCAAAGACTTAGTATCCCAAAGAATGAGTTTTTAATATGAGTATAGTTTTAATGTCGCATTTTCATTTTTTTATGGTACAAAAACGTTTTAGAACTAATGACAGCTGGCTATCGAAAATGATATCCTTGGCAGTTACTGTGTTAAAGCTTTTTCTAAATATGCAAACTCATGTTCCGGCGATACTCCAACCATGCGATGTAATGATTGCTTTCAATGCAAAATTGTTAACATAAACGTACCTTCAGATAACGGTGTGACCGAGATTAATGAAAAAGCTTCTATGCAACAGAAGTAGCAAAGAAGTAGCATGCCTTACCGTAAGCCCGTTTATCACGTCAACTTCGTTTTTCTTGTGAAAGTCAACGATGAGGGCCACGTTGTTGCGCGTATGGTTGAACACCGAAATGTAGGGCACTGCGGCCGGGATAACCTCGCTGTTGATCTGCATCAACCGGTACAGGCTGGGCTGTTTTGGGAATAGATGGAAGAAACGTTTCAAACAACCGGGCAACGCTTACAAAGGGGGTGAAAGAATATCGGTAAGCAGTGGGATGGCAGCCAGGTACGACATCATCCTGCCACTTACGCTGAATCCCGCGGTGTCTTCGGCGAGCGTGGTGAGGCTGAGGTTGTTGATGAGCATCATGTAGCCGTTGGTGGTGGCCATCACCAGCCGGTTGTTGTCCGGCGACAGGCGGCAGCGCAACATGCCGGGCACGTACAGCAGGCGCCGGTAGAGGCAACCATACTCGGTGAGACTGTTCAGCTCCCAGCCGTAGCAAACGCCGTCGAGCCCGGACGAGATGAGCACGCTGTCCCGGCGCGAGTACTCCAGCCCCTTCACGGCGCCGACGTGGCCGCGGAGGGTGCGCAGGTTGGATTGCGTGTTGCGCAAGTCCCACAGGCGGATCATGTGGTCGTCCGAGCTGGTAACGGCCGTGTGCTCGTTGATGAACCTGCAATCGAACGATGCGCATGTTTAGCAACACAACGCGTTCGTGCATGTGCATATGCTTACTTGACGCAGTTGACACTCGCACCGTGCATCCCTCGTATCGTATGTATCCGTTTGGCGTTCTGCGGGTCGTACAGCGCGAAGCATTTGTTTTCACACGCGGCAGCCATTATTGCTCTGGAAGAAAAAGATAATCAAAGATGGTCACTATAGAAAGAATAAAATATTATAAGATAAACGATATAATAAAACGAAACCAACAACAGTTGGTTGACACACGAGTACCCACCCAAGGCCTCCAAAACCATCGATCCCGGCAGCTTACGAACCGACCTTCGCACAAAAAAAAACAAGCGAAGAATGTGAAACAATAATCGCGATGAATGGTGAAAAATAACACACAAAAACAAATATGCTCCGTTGTGACAGTGAGCAGGAAAAAACAACACTGGTTGTGGGCACCAACAAAGGCGGATCTACCTATGAGCGGACTTAAGGGGGCCTCGGGTTGAAAACCTACAAAACCACCAATATTATTTGTCACTTGTTTTTCAGTTCAGGATATGGACAACGTACCAACCATGGCATTATTTTCCTGACATTTCCTACGTAGTTATATTTAAAAAAAAATAACAGAATACTTTTTAGAATTTATTTCTACTGGTATTATGGATAACAAACTCTTATAAAACAAATAAGCCCAACTTTGGCCTCGGGTAACGAAATATTAAGCAAATGGTAATACAAATGACTGAGGCTCCGGAATAGTTTGATCCACCTCTGAGTCCGCCTAATATAAAATCAATGCAAAACATAACAGATAAGTACATGAAACTAAGTTCACGTTAAAAATAAAATATGTGTGTCCACCCTTAAAAAACTCGTTTTATTAGGATTTAATTTGCGAATTCGGGCCACAATTAAACCTGTTTTGTTAATATTTTTATAGATCACATGCATACAAATGTTTTGAGCTGATACAGCTATCAATTTTTTATTTGGTTCAAACGTTTTTTAAAGCTGTTTCATGCGAACTGGATCCAAGGGGACATGTTTCTCCTGTTGATATTTGATAGCATGTATGGCTACACAAACTAACTCATTCGATTGAACTATTCTCGATAAAAAGTCATACAAATTAAGTCGTTATCGGTTCTGGATCAACTTGTCTGTGTTGAAAGGTGTTTTATGTAGCTTACACACCACATTATCCTTTCCCTTTGTATTCCCTCTCGGCTTGCTGCAAAAAAAGGTCCACTTAAAAATGCAGAGCGTTGACCCTACCGCTGCACAAAAACAAGTGTTATTCTTTACCATTTTATTTTAAATATTCCCCTTTAGCCATGGCGGAAGCGAATGGAATTTTTTGCTATCATTTTATACAGTCTGGGACTTCTACAGGACAAATAGCGTAGCAAAAGCAAGAGGGTTGAATTTTCAAGATTTAAATTTATGACTTTAAATGAAAGATTGTAAAATTCTGCCAAATGTAACATTTTCTGCCAGCTCCTGACACACCAGAACTTGTAACAGTAGCATTTGCATCATTTTACGTACACAACGTTTTTGGTTTTCGTTGAGTGCGTTCCCTGACGGCTTAAATCACTCGTTCAGGACCAACTCTACGACTTAGACTGGATTCGTTATGGTAATCAAATCAGTAAACCTTACTCTTCCTTCACATGATCTTCAAAATTGTGTATGGATGTGTTCCTTCCGAGATTTGTTTGATCATCGCAACACGGATGTTTTCCATTTTTAATTATAAATGAAAAATGAATGTCATGTATATGTAAACACAGTAGAATGTTAGAAAAATATGTGGAGAGTATAGGACCAACAGTGTATCCATCACGGCTTCATGAAAAAAGTGTAAAAGATAAGTGTATTCCTTCCGGGAATATTTGAACAACTAAAACAACATGTTGGTATTAAAAAGCAAATCATGAGCTAGTATTAAATAAATTATTACGTCCGTCCTTAAAAGACTTGTTTCAGTTCGTTACAAATATTGTGCAATTTTCTAATTACGAAAACAAGCATCCCTCGATTATCAACATGTGGTGTGCAGATGTGTTGTCGTCTTCTCTTCCCTCAAATTGTTTACATCTCGACCGGAGCTAACTACCGAACGATTCCGTGGGAATATGTTGTGTTTGTGTTCAGAATTTGTTTGAAGGAAACATGCATTTGCAGCGATCGTCGCTACAAAGCGAAAAATGTAATGTATGAGTGTGCCGGTTGGTGGCCAAAATCCGCCACTATTTGTTGCCCTTGTCGAATGCAAATGCAAACATCGCGCATAATCAGTGACCGTCGGGGGGCGTGCTTCAAACCGTGGAGGTGTTGTCGGCGGCGGCGGTGAAGGTGTTAAACATAATGGCAACACTTCTGCAGCTTGTAAACCCTTTATGCTCGCGTGGGACCGCTGTTTCTTCCCTTCGTTATGGATGGCTACTTGCGTGCCGTCCTTTTCTGACGCCTCTGTGGTTGCTGGTTGCAACCTTTGCGCGGCAGTCGGGGCTCGATAAGACGATCGGGTGCCCTACATTTGGCCAGACGTCGGTGGTAACCGGTCGGCGAAGCCGGAATCAATGCGAGCCGCTGCCACCATCGCGCCGGTCGGCTGGACCTTGGAGGTCTGGGCATCCGAGCAGGTTATGGTCATGGCCGCTGTGCTGCGCGACTGCATGGCCACGCATCGCACAGACCGAAGCCAGTCGAGCGGTACACGCCAACCCAGCGATGATCAACCGGGGTCCGCCGTCGCGGGGATTCCGTCTCGCCAGGTTCCAGACCTGGAGCTGTAGGTAACATCAACAACCGGACAGGTTGATACCAATACTCCTTGCGCTGGTCCATTTGAACAGGGTGGTTCCCTTCGGTCATGACAAATTATCTCTTCCAATCGATAATGTCGGTGATGCCTAAAATCAAGCAAATGTCAACATGAAGTCTTTTTAGCAATTTGTTGTCTTCCATGCTTCGTAACATGTCGTAATTCGTAACATGTCAAGAAACACACTTGTCTTTCTTTGCGATATAACTATTGACCGAACGAGCAGTTTGTTTCAAAACAACAAGCGGCCTTACCGGGACACAATATTGCAACGTAATGCTCACTGTTGTATTAGAACACCGTGCCCGTTTGTTACATCAAATGCCGGGTCGTAAATAGTACCGCCAACTTCCACCGAACGCACGTTTTCACACCCGTTGGCTAACGGATCTCGACGGACTTCGACACGTGAGATTTGTTTCTAAATAAAACAAATGTAATAACTATCCACACTTGAACGCGCAACCGAAAGGGTAGAAGTTTCTTTTCTTAGAACAAATTCTAGCGAAGATATTTTGCCACGGAACTTCTGAACAAATAGAATAAAATACGTTGCACAGCATCCAGCGTCGGTTCACTTGACCACGAAGTTTTCTTTTGAAAAGCGGGCACTTTTGCTTGACAAGGCTTCTTAGGAGTTTTACGGCTGCAACTATGCGTTTCTCGGTTCAAACAAAATTGTAAGTAACAGAACTTTTATGTAAAAATAACCCTTTCACGTTAAAGTAACACGAGTGGATTGCGAAACGAAAATAAATTGTAAGCATATAAGAAAGAAAAAAATGTACGTACCTGACTTATTTGACAAAGCTGTATTTTTAGATGGTGCATGAGGCGAAAAATTATGTTATTAAATCCCGTATAACCTTTTAAGGAGAAAAAAGGGGGGAAATGCCAGAGTTACAAGAACGATCTCTGCTTCAAAACCTATGTACGGGTTTTGAAGAAAGTATGCTCCATAATTATTTATTTACGCAACTCAAACATTTAAAAAATTATGTTAGTGAAAAGAAGAGCGCCATAAATCACACATTGAGCAATACGCCAAAAGAAGAACGAACGGGTTACGAACCGGAAACAAATTTTAAGTATATTGAATAAACGAATAAATGCACTAAACATATAGCCAAGCTTTATTTAAGATGGTGCATTAAAACAAAAATTGTGGTTTAGAATCATCAACACCCGTTTAGGAAATGGGAAAAAAGTAAGAATTAAAAGGACCATCATTGCGGGACAAAATAAAAACTACTATTTATCGACGAACCAAAAAAATGAAATAAAATATTAGTGAATTGAAAAACAGGTCAAATAGGTCAAAACGAGAACGGTTACGAAACGAAAACAAATTGTAAGTATATTGCAGAAAGGAAAAAATGGACCATACACATTTCGAAACATGGTGGATGAAACGAAAAATTGTGTTCTTATCCCCGTTTAGAGAAAAGGGCAAAAGTCCGATTTACAAAATAACAAACTAAACCCGCACAGAATTGATTGAAAATGAAAATGAAAATAGGAATATGAGTGGATTAATAAAAACCATAAATCACACTACAAATATTTCTAAATCATTTAGAAATAGAGCAAAAGTCGTACGTTCAACCATGATTGCTAGACAAGTAAACCTGAACACTAAGGAAACAACTGTATCAGATTATTTCACAACCATGCACTAAAATGCCTTTAGGAACTGAACTTTCAGAGTCCATTTCGCCATCAGCAGTCTCTGCCCATTAAGGTGAGTAAATTTGATCAATATCAAAACGACTAACTTATCCGTTGCCCTTCGTCCCAAAGCTCCAATCTGATCGGATCTGGTACTCGATCGTCATTCGCCCCTTCCTTCTCGGAGTTGATATACCTTTAAAACGTATCATACGGACCGGGCCGAAATAAGAGCATGAGAAGCCCGTTGTAGGCAGGTGAGGCGGTGAGGGTGACTTCAGCAAACTTCAACTTGAACTTTGCCAGCACCGCTTCTGTGCTGGCCTTTTACCCGCCCCCTCCACCCCTCTTTGCGCACACTTCTTGATCTGATCGCCGCTCGCTTCGCTGCACGTGCTCCCAAACTCGGTCACCTTGTGTCGGTGAGTAAATTCGTTTCATGATCAACCGGTTCCAGCAGCGGCGGCTTGGGGCGCGTGCAGCGTCTCTGCAACCAACAACAACAACAAAAAAGCTAGATTCAACGATTAACGATACACAAATCGAGTCACGACGTTCTGTACATGACAGGCAGCGGGTGTCAACGTAACCGAACCGACGGCCCGTACACGTGCCTCAAGAAGTTCGCCAAACTCTACCAGGCGGGTAGGGGGAACCTGCTGGCGCTATTTCCGGGCGTACGCGCACTCCAGAGTTTGGGACAGGTTATAGGGTGACAGTCAAAAATAGGCTACGAATGGGAACCCTTTTTTTTAATCGCCATTTTTCCTGCCCGCACGCGGCACAACCGGCTGACCTTTTCGTGTGCCGTGGGGCGGCTCGCGCCACTCCAATTTACGCCCGTGGCGGCCACGAGAGCCCAAAGCTGGGATTGGTGCAACGGAAATTGAAAGTTGATGCAACAATCTACGTCGCGAACGGGAACAACCGCCTGGAAATATTGGTAAATGATCATATTTCGCTCCATAGTAACAGGCAGCAACAACAAAGAGGTGCTTTCTTTAAGACTATCTCGGGCACAAATTGGTAAGAAACAATCCACGCGCACAGTAGGATCAGACTAGGCTTTTTTTTCGGTCCCGTTGAAGTTCAGAAATGAATTTCTAAATTTAAAAATTTGAATTCTATAAATTCTGCATATACGTTTGAATTATAAACAACACCGGAAAATACAAAACGTATCAGACCAGATGAAAACAAGAGTTGAGATAAAGCATGACAAATTATCAGAAGAAAACATTTTCTGCTGAAAAACTCATCCAAAAACAAACATGATAGTCAAAATGTTTAGTTAATTTTTGACATGTCTTCATGTGTGTATTCAACGTAATAAATTAAAATTAAAATCTGTAGAGGGCCAACGACGTATGAACCACAAATTATGAAGCTTATAAGAAATAAGTTAGAGCATGGAAAAAATGATAACCCAAAAGAAAAATAACCTCAAACAGGTATGGAAAAGCACAATATTTAATTAAACTTTAATATTCATGTAAAATTTTTAAGAAAACCATAAAGTGAAATGGGAATATAGAAAATTTGTTCAACATACAAATTAAAAAAAAACCTGGAGAGTTTTTCGCTTCGGCCAACGAAGTACGAACCGCAAGTTAATTATTAATTAGTACGAACTGGCGATAATTATTTCCCAGTTAGAATATGGAAAAAGCACATTATTTAATTAAACCTTGATACTTCTTCATGTAATTTTTTTAAGAAAACCATAAAGTGAATTAGGAATATAGAAAATTAGATCAACATACTAATTTAAAAAAATCGTAGAGTTTTTCGCTTCGGCCAACGAAGTACGAACCGCAAGTTATAAACCTTATAGAATATAAGCTACATGGAAAAGTTATGAGATAATTAGCAAGAAAATAGTAAAGTTGGCTTGTTTCAAATATGAATCATATTAAAATTAGCGTATGAACAAACATGTCAACAGACACTGTGCGTGTGAACAGCTTAGTTAATTAATTAACATTCTATTTAGTAACATTCGGACAGTTTAAATGGGATGAAACATATGTTGTTAGAATAAAACATAGCGTCCCGTGTAGTCTCCTATGAGCGAAAATCATTTCAACGAAATGTCACGCCCCAAAGAACACCCCTCCAGTCGACCACTGTGCAACGACGGCGAGATGACGGTCCCCGTAGATCTCCCACAGCGTCAATAAAAAAATCGTTTACGTCTTCTGCAAGCTGCACAAGACACCTCGGGCCCGGAACTAGCGAAAACAAGCGTCGCGCGCACGAGAAAATCAATTCGCCGCGGGTGGGAAGTGTCGTTAACCAAGAAATGGTTCAAACGTAAAGAACCGACCTAACCGGCAGTGAGCAGCAAGGTTTCCCAAGGCGGTGGCGATGCTCAAGTGCTTCCAAGTGCGGCGACTTTTTGCTACGGAGATGAAGGGAGGAAGGGGGCGCCTGTGACCGAACAAAGCGAGGAAAAAATATGGTTTTTTTCGGCAAGTTTAGTGGTTTCGTCGTTTACGTCACCACCATTGCGAACGAGGAAGTTGAACCTGACGAATTACGAAGGGCTCGGAAGGCAAGCTTGCCCTTTTTTTCTCTCTCTCTCTTTGGCTGTCTGGTTACTCTGGCCGGAATGATTTCATTTCGTGGTGGACGCTATTGGTGTTGGCTCTTGGAGGCAGATCCACAAATGATTCTGCGTCAACGCGCAATTTAATGGAACTTTACAGGCGTCGTCTGGTGGGAGATAGTGTAATAAAAAGTGGCGACTCGGATGTTGGACGAGGGGTTGCGGAGGAAGAAGGGGTCGTAGATTTGCTAGGCAACCAGAATAGCGGAAGCCGGACGTGACAAGTGGACCTAACGGCACGGAACAGCAACGATCGGATAGCCTCGAGAGCACGTAGCGATCGTATATATATATACACCGACACCGGAGGGAAGTGGCTATAGAGCGTAGGAGAATTCATCCAGCGGAACGAACGACCTCCCTCCTTCTCCCAAGACGACCTTTGCCTATTACATCCACCGCCACATTTCATCCGATTGCGATCCGATGTTACCCTTATCGGAACCGGCAATGGTTGCTGGCTTGGGTATTGTAAAATTGACACATCGACCACTCACCCGGATGGTGAAAACTCCAGACTGAAGACGGCACCGTTGTTGGGCTGGCCGGCGGACGCCGAACCTAAGGTGGTGTGATCGTACTGCAGCCCGGCGTAGACGCTGCGATAGATGTTGTCCATGTCGCCGAAGCGCGGCGGAAGCCCACGCTCCCGCCGACTGTGCCAGCTGTTGATCGACATGCCGGCGACGGTGGCCGGGGTTCGTCAACTCCGCTTCCTTCACCAGCGATTTTAAGCCACCGGAGGCGTGCACTTGCAGTCGGGTTGATCGAGGGTTTGTTGATTGAGAGCCGTTGACGCCAGGGATGCCACCAGCAGCCGTTGGAACGTGTCTGAATCGCGACGCGAGCTGTTCGTATGCAGCGGGTTGTCGTTTGCACCGTGCATCCGATGACCGAGTACCGCAAACGGATTCACCGGGCCGTTGTTGATTCTGTTGGACAAAAACAAATGGTGGAAACGGGTGAATGCGAGCTAGTAAATAAGTGACACTGTTTAAATGGACCCCATACTGCTATGCATAAACTGAGAACGTTTGGTTTGCAAAATCCCTTTCCCTAAGGAAGGAACGAATCAGCTATCACCTCAACTTATCCGAGTTCCAGCGTCCGTTACGTTTTGTCTATCGGTTTCGAATGGAACGAAAAGGAATAGTTAACTATCGACGATGGTGTCAGGTGTTTGGTTCTATCAACATGTTGCCAAAACATGTTGCAACATGCAACTCATCTCAAACTGGTAGACCTCTGTTCTTCTATCATAACATCACATACAGCGTTTAAAGGAGTGCAAGCAAAACCGGCACAATGCTGCAACAGGAACGTTTAACTACAAGGTTCTATTGGGATCGTTTTATAAAACACAATAAACAAACTAAGCAAATTTGCTAGAGGGCACTACGAACCTACAGTGTGCCAATCGCTAAATGAGATTTACACCAAAGTAGATCAATTGTCTGGCTTTGCGGTCAATGTTTCGTGTATTTAGAATTGAAAACAATGCATTTCGCATTTCACACTTTTTCGATCATTGCTTGGTGACCGATTTTAAAGTTTCTTTTTTTTTGAACATCGCCTCGTAGAAAGATGGGCAAAGAAATGTAGTAAGCGAAATTCGTTATTTTCACCGCAAACCGGACAATTCTTCTTTTTAAGTCGCCCCACTGAGCGATTGGCACACTGTATATCCCACGAACAACAAGTATGACAAAATAATAGCCGAGAACTATTTGCACCAGAGCGGAGATATTTTACTGTACGTTGCTTACTTATGCTGGATCGACGGTTGACGGAAGTAATGCCGGGGAAGTCACCGAGACACTACGAGGCACTAGATAGAAACGTGTACTGTTCGATCCGCGATCTGTTTGGTTATGCGGCTACCCTGCTGGAGGACGCAGCGTCTCGACCGGAAAGAAACTGACAGTGTTCGCTGTCTGTTTTGGTCCAGGCGGTGGGCAGTCTGGCCAAGATTCGCTCGAGCGCAGGTTGCACAAGAGCAACCGATGCTGTCATTTTGAACAAAGTAAACTTTGATGGTCATTTTGTGAACAAGTAAAATGTTATATGTTAAGCTTTGAATTTTCGAATAAAATAGACTATTAGCAGATATATT
Source organism: Anopheles sinensis (assembly GCA_000441895.2). Classification (NCBI taxonomy): domain Eukaryota; kingdom Metazoa; phylum Arthropoda; class Insecta; order Diptera; family Culicidae; genus Anopheles; species Anopheles sinensis. The sequence continues at coordinate 1,988,071 of KE525369.1, read as the reverse complement.
CCACAGTACTATGTGAATAACTGCATTCGTACTGATAATGCTGCCAAGACATTTATTTTACTCAACCTGCAAACTTTAAATCGCGGCGAAGACGTAATGACAGCACGCCAGATGTTGATGATCCGGGAAAGGATTCAATTGCTAAGTTTGCTCCGTGCTCTTTTAAAACAAAACGCTGATTTTCATTTGAAAGCACATAAAATGCAGTTAGAAATAGTTACCACCGCTTTAAGTTCTCAAGTTAAGTGGCTTCGTGCTACTTTCCCTACTCGCAACTTCTATCATCATTGATTGAGTCACGGATCGGACAATCCTTTTGGATGGTGATTTATTGTCGACAGGAATCGGACCCCTCTGCATGAAATGTTCTTGTAGTGATTTTATTTCCAAGGATAAATCCACTACACTTAATCTAAATGGATTTCTGCCTGGCAAAAACCGAATATCCCCTGAAACGATGCTTTTAAAACTGCAAATAAACCAAATTCAATTACAAGGAGTCGAGTTTGAACATCCGATCCTGCTCATAGGTGACACCTCTACGTTTGCTTCAAGTAAATAACAAGTGAGAATTTGCTGAGTCGATATATTCTGCATCAAAGTAGTCTAGGTAGTTAAATTATTCGTACCTGCGGTGTTTTTAGGTCCTAATCTTGTGGTAAATATTAGCACATAAATTTAATGCATTATTTGATCCAGTGCATTTTATTATGACACTTCCTCGTATTTATCTTTCTCGTTTCAGCCCAAGATTCACTTGCAGTTTTAGTGATGATGCCTTTCAACGGAAACAATTTACCGCGAGAGGAATTATTGGAATTGATTCGAGAAAGGGACAAGTTGGACCGAAAAATTAATGATCTTGGCAAGATTCTGGAAGCGGTACGGTTTGCGCTGTTTGTCGAAATGCCTGCATTATTAATTTTGCATTCGTTCTTTCCACAGAATAAGATTGGTATGAAGGAACCTTTGGTGGACAATGAAGGCTACCCGCGTAACGATATCGATGTGGTAGCAGTTCGCCATGCGCGACGCGATATTATTTGTTTGCAAAACGAAAGAAGGGCGTTATACGAACAAATCTACTCGGCATTGGGGGAATTTCATCAGCAGGAAAAGGAAAAAATAGTACAATCGCGGAACACTCCACAGCCCAACCAACAGCAGGCCGAGCCGATGGATGTAAGTGAATCAAGCTCAGCAAAAACACGATTGCCGTTCATTACAGTGCAAACAGTCGTTCCTGGGCTTGGTGCGGATCAGTCGGTAAGATTAACGAAAGAAAACGAACCCTTGTGGGCGCTACATGTTACTGATTGCTGTTGCATATCATTTCAGGGCCTCCAAACCGGTGATCAAATTTTACAAATGGGTTCCCTTTCGGCTAGCAACTTCAAGTCAATGCAGCAAGTTAAAACCATTCTGGAAAATTCCGCCGGGCGAACTGTGCGCCTCCTGGTACGCAAAGCAGATTCCAACGACGAGACTATCGTTAATGTGGTGCCGCCGAAGCTAGGAATTACATTTGTGCCTATCAATAAATAGATGCATTACTAGTTCGTTGTTTTACTTCGTTTTTAACGTAAAATCTCTCACAGCTATTGGGCAGTTTTCTTTTCGAAGTATACCTTTACCGAAAAGATGTGTACGATTGAATCACACCGTTGCCTTTTTGAAGGTCGATAGCAAAGTAATAATTGCCGAGTATGGTTGAAGGACTTTTCGTAATGCTAAATCAGCTATGCGATTTTCTTAAATAATATTCCTCAATTAAAGCGATAAGTTAGAATCTGGAAAGAATGTGCAATTATAGAACTAGCAGGAGCTAGCATTGAACTTGGGATGGGCAGTGTTAACGAATCCTGATTAAAATCCTGTGTGAACGTGTTTGGTTATAAAAAGGTTCTTTTTATGTTGTTTGCCGTTCCCGAAGGGGTTACGTTACTTGCTTTGTTGTTCTATGCGCTACCCGCAGTGCTGTGTGGTTACAGTAAAACGTAAACATATTATTGCAGCGATACCTGGGGAGGAAAAAATCATTATTTATGGAAAACAACACCGATGTGAGCTGTGTATATCGTTGCAAATAATTAACAAATTCGTGGCGAAGCGAAGCGGCGGCCATACCGTAAGGTAATGCGTGTGTAACCGTTTGGTCCTTCAGGCTGGTACGATAGCAATCGGGGGCACCAGGTGATTAAACATATTCGAAGGACTGCGTGCTTCATCCTGGCATATGGTCAGTTTCTGAGCAGCGATTTGCGAGTGTGAAATGATTCTTTGCTCGCCAACGGTGCAGCTCTCTTTTAGTTGTTAGTGTTGCCCGCCGTTCAGTCGTCGCGAGCTGATTGAAAGGATGAAAATACAGATCCCACTCGGTCGCAGCCAGAGTCCGGCGAGCCTGGACAAGGGTGTGGAAGGTGCGAAGGCGGGCGGGTACGAGGCTCCGGTTGGCAACGGGCCGGACGATGATTTCGAGCTGTGGGATCAGAGCAAGGCGTTGCGCTCGGAGTACCGCGACAGTCGGTGGGCCCAGAATGGCTGGTCTTCCTGTATTCCAATATCGATCATCCTGGTGCTGATTGTGCTGGTTGTGCTGTTGCCGTTGATCGACCACGGCGATCGGAGCGGTGGAGAATCGAGCCGCACCGGGCTGGGTCAGCAGGTGCGCACCAAGTGCCCGGATGAGTGCACGATTCAGCTGGCCGAGAGCATCCCGGAGGGTATGACCTACCCGGATGGCAGCGTTTCCTTTCGCTCTACCTACGACGCGTGGATGGCACTGATAGCGGTGGCGGAGGAAACGATTGAGATCGGTTCGTTCTACTGGACGCTGAAGGGAGCGGACGTGTACAACCACAGCTCGGCGCGGGAAGGTGAATCGATCTTCCGTCAGCTGTTCCTAGCCGGCACGGAGCGCAAGCTGCGGGTGAAGATTGCCCAAAGCGCACCGACGTCCGCTTCGCCCAACCTGGACACGGACCTGCTGGCCAAGCAGGGTGCCGCGACCGTGCGCTCGGTCGACTTTCCTCGCCTCTTTGGGGGCGGTGTGCTGCACACCAAGCTGTGGCTCGTCGACCGGAAGCACTTCTATCTCGGTAGCGCCAACATGGACTGGCGGTCGCTGACGCAGGTCAAGGAGCTGGGCGTGCTCGCCCGCAACTGCTCCTGTCTGGCGCAGGATTTGGCGAAGATATTCGACGTCTACTGGGACATGGGTGCACCGGACGCGCGCGTACCCTCGAAGTGGCCCAAGCAGTACGCGGCCAACTATAACCTGAGCGTTCCCGCAAAGGTGCAGTTCAACGGGGAGCATGTGCTAAACACTTATTTTTCGGTAAGGAAACTTTTACTCGACTAGGTAAAAAGGCCCGGTTACACAGGCCCATGTTGTTGAAAGAGTTTGCCCTAAAAATGTAGTGAAGTTTAAAGCGGTAAATTAAACAAATCAAATCCTCAGCCCGCTTAGAAGATTCAAGTTGTATCAAACTGTGAGTGGCTAATCCCGGTTATTCTAAACTGACATTATCACATCATATGACCTGGTGATGAAACAATCGAGATTCTAATTATTGTCTAAATTAGCAGTTCAAAAAGAGGAACTATTGGTCTTTATCGGCGTAACGAGTAAGATAATCTTCAGGCCATTACATATTTTATCTACCGTCATGACTAAATTATGATTATGACAAATGCACGTTCAGCCATTTCAAGTAAAAATAAGGTCAATTTTAAAATCGTGCGAGATATATGATGTTCTCTTGTGATCCCGTTGTTAGTGACTAAAAGGCAAAGGCACTGTCCCAAAACAAAGTAACTTAATTGAAAATTATATTGCTTGAAAATGTCTACTAAATACCTTTCGTTATAGTGAATTTCCAGACCATTCCTGTGAATTGTGTTTTTGGTTTTCGGTGTGTTTCAGGAAAAGCAGAAATTGATCACATTTTACGTAAAATCTAAGCCAAATCAAGTGGCCTACAGCACATTTTTTTTGTGATTTGAGGGCTCCAGTGTTTATATGTTTTCATACTTTATGCATGTGTTTTGCATTTCACATTGTAAAGACACTTTTCTATCGTTTTTTTGTTATGTTTTCCTATGCAAACTTGAAACGTGTTGTTTTAAGTGGTTTTTTTGTTGTATTTGAACCGTTCGAAGAATTGTTGGTTCATATGCATCGTCCGAAAACACACAGAAAAAGTGATTCAATCGAGCTGAGCAGCTTTCCCGTGCATATTGAAGACAGATTTGGTAACGAATACGATACATTTTCAATCTGGTGTTTCCTTGATACAACCTGTCAATTGAAAGCATAGTCATCCCCTGAGCGGTCTAGTTTGTTATCCTTTTCATTAACCAAATTTTACAACCGTTTCGGTAAACGTGTTTTCTTTTTCTCCTATCGAGCTGGTTTCCCCGCATTTACATATTTTTTATAATAAGATACAAACCTATAAATCTAATGTGGAATCTTTTCTCTTTTTTCTTTACTTAACCTCCACAGAGCTCGCCTCCAATGCTGTCGCCTGATGGGCGTACGGACGATCTAGCTGCGATTCTCGATGTCATCGGCAAGGCGAACCGTTTCGTGCATATCTCTGTGATGGACTATTTCCCTCTGACTCTCTATTCCCGTATAACGCAGTATGTTAAAAACATAACCACACTACAATCGGACTACAAGTAACCATTTTCCATTTCCTTTTCATCCCACAGATACTGGCCGTACATAGACGACGCGTTGCGAAAGGCCGCCATCGAGCGGAAGGTGTCACTGCGGTTGCTCATCTCGCTGTGGGACCATTCGCGGCCCTCGGAGGACTACTTCCTGCACTCGCTGGAGGCGCTCTCGAATGCCCTCAGCGGGGTGGACATCCAGATCCGGCGCTTCATCGTGCCGGCCTCGGACGATCAGAAGAAAATCCCGTTCGGTCGCGTCAACCACAACAAGTACATGGTGACGGACAATACCGCCTACATCGGGACGTCCAACTGGTCCGGCGACTACTTCATCGACACGGCCGGCATCGGCATGGTGCTGGCGTCGTACGAAACCGACGGCACCATCATCCAGGAGCTGCAGGCCCTGTTCGAGCGCGACTGGAACAGCAAGTACGCGGTTGAGCTAAGCTAGATCTCAATAACACCCCCCGCTCGGATATTCGGAACGAAATTCACGATCAGCCGGAAACGAAACCACCAAAGTACTCCCGGTGGGTGTCTTCAATCAATCTTATGTGCCTTCTCAACTCCACAGTGGTTAGTGAAAAGTGGTATACCGTTTCGCTCAATTAAGTTAAACATGTTCGCTCTTGATAGTCACTACTACTTTTCAATTTTACTACGCGTATCCTAGAGAGTGTTGAACAATAGGTCAAGCCTTTTCGCACCGTTTCGAACCCAACCTTCGACGGGAGCGGCTAGATAAGGTTGACACGCAGCGCACACCCCCTTTATTATTATAAGAGCACGTAGGACGTTTCCTACCTTTAATTGGTTACTTAGCTAGAGGAAAACTATTACAATTTTCTAAAACGCATACGATAAACAAACGCATACAAGCGACAGCACACACAGGCTGGCTTCGGTGCACTTAAGTTTTCTTTCCTCTATACACCGGAGGAAAAAAGAATGCCTCCACCCTGTTTTTTTGCCGATATCTTATGAATGGCCATAAAATTTGACTTTTTTTTCAGTTTAAACGTTAGTTTAATTAGTTTCACAACTTTTCTGTGAGTTACGATCGTATTAATTTGGTCTTCTAACGTTTAAGTCAAATGATTCGTTAAAATGACCTGGAAGTAAAAATAGCACCACTTTGGTTTTTGTTCAGCAATTGAAGATATTCTAACAATAACTCAATTGAAAAATTCACAAATGCGACTTGACACGTTATTGTTTTTAGTCTTAACTAATTAGTCTTAACTAATTGAAATTTGAAGACAAGCAATATCATCCTGAATAGGCCAGAGGTTGTCTTTGAGATTAGGACCGAGAGAGTCACGCACACAATGCTGGCCACCCTGAAACCTCCGTTCCTGCAGGAAAATCAGGAAGATCAGGAGATCTGAGGAATCTGGTTTAACACCATCAATATGTTGGCTTACTTTAACACCAGTTTCATGTTGAGAATCGTGCCAAAAGTATTGCCAAACATATAAAAAGCGAAGAATTAATTGTATTTGGTTGAAAAAGAATTTCTTACCATGCTTCGCTGTACCTGTAGAAATATACCTTACAGCGAATTTGAACCGATTCAGTTCATGCCACCGTGTAATGTTGGGTTTACGGAATCTTTCTGGCCACTTGTAGTTTTCCTCACTTAACATAATTTGCTGCACATGTCTCGGTAGCACCTTTTGATGAATTTCACATGATTTAACGATACTGTTCTTCTATATTTCATTACTTATTTATAAATTATTCACCTATCCATCATTGTAAGTTGGGTTTCACTCCCACGTTGATGCTTGTGGCCGTCGTTACTGGAATATTTCAAGAGCCGTATTACTATAATAAGTAATCAGAAGATTTTTAGACCGGTTTTCATCGAACAGAGAGCTAAAAAACTAAATGACTAAAGTTTGAGTTCTAAAATCCGCTTATAATGGTTAATTTTAGAAATATTCGCAATTGCTGAACAAAACCAAAAGTTGTGCTATTTTTACTCCCAAACCATTTTAATGAATTATTTGACTTAAACGTTAATAGACCAAATTAATACGATCGTAACCCACTGAAAAGTTGTATAAGTGATTGAGCTAACGTTTCAAACTGGGAAAAGCTCAACATTTATGGACATTTACAAGATATCGGAAAAAACAGGGTGGTGCTATTCTTGTTTCCTCCGCCGTTCTTCAATCGCTCATATTTGTGTCTGTGATGCGCTCGTTGGTAAATAAGAGCGCGAGATGAGTGAGCTAGCAAATAAACGAACAAGCAACTGCACCTTGACCCACGCGTGTTTGCATGATGGAAAAGAGTAAAAAACCGAAAGATGTTGTAGGTAAAGTTTCGGTAAGGTTCCGTAACTGTTGGTTTATTTTATCAACTTGCCACGAGGGGGACACCACGGGGGGCGATTTTGTTTTTCTCAAAACAATGAAAATATCGAGAAGAGAAACAAACGCTGAAGCAAACGGCTGCTGAAGAGGTGGTGTCGCACAGGTCGCACCTACGGTCTCTGATTAACTGACTCGGTACTGGCTATTTCATCCGTGACCGGTGACGCCCGACTGACTACGGTTCTGGTAGTCTCTTACGTTCGTTTGTTTTTCTTCGTTTTTTTTCTTACTAACTGCTAAACTTATAAATAACGCTTCCTAGTGGAACAGCAGCTAGAGAGCAGACGTCCAGTCTCGTGATCTTTCCTTCCTTGCACTTCCGCAGTGCAAAAGTATAGACAAAACAAAACAGAAAACTACACACGCAACATACACGCACACAATTTGGGGACGGATTGCGTCGGAGGGTGCGCTCTAATGGCGCCTTCCAAGGGTGCTGCAGCAGCTGTGTTTTTTTTAATCCTTGCAGCCTAACCCCGCCGACCAGTTGCAGATGCCCCCGACCGGATCATAGCTGAGCCCCTTCGGGCAGGTGTACTCCCAGCCGATGACACCGCCGATCTCCATTTTGGCACACGAGATGAACTTTTTGCACGACAGCGGATGCGGGAAGTTGCCCTGATCGAGACACTCGATGATGCCCGGACCGTGCATGATGACCTTTACCTGCAAGACATGGTGAGGTTACAAACACTTTCTCCTCTCCTCCCTATCTGGGGTCCCTTACCTGGGAATTAGATTTCCCGATGACACGCGCATCCCCATCGTCGTAGTAGTCGTAGTCCAGGGGTGACGGTCGGTAGGTGCGTCCGGTGAAGGTGTCACCAGCGGCGGACCGTCCAGCACCGTCGTGTGCGCTGTTGTGGGTCTTCTCGAACACGGCCGGTTTACGCTTGCGGGCGGGCGGCAATCCGGCGGTCGTGTCCTGCCGAGGGCTGATGGTGGCCGTCGCTATCGGTGACGTGTAGTAAACGCTACCAGGGTTCGCCTGTTGGTAGTAGTACTGCGATTGCGTCGCGATCCGTGGTCTCTGCACAAGTTTCTCTGCAATTGGTACCGGAAGATAAGTCTCGCTAGTTCGGTCTCGTATGTACAGTGACCGGCAGGGAAAAGTGGACACCTTGAATTTTTTTAGATTTTTTGCTCAATATTTTTCTTAATCGAAGTAAATACACTGAAAATATTTTTCGTTTCTTGTTTTACATATTACATACAGGTAGTTTGCTTACATGTTGAGGTTATATTACTGATCCTAATTTGGGCTAATGTCCATCTAACAAAAACAAGCTTAAGCTTGTTGCTTTCGTTAAATAAGTGAGTACTTTTGATTTTCTTTTAATTTTGTTGTCTACCTTGCTTCTACAAAGAATAATAGTGGCCAATTCATAAATGTGATGTAAGTACGACCTAGGTCTCTTAAAGTACACCAGACTTGCCTGACGTGCAATTTCGCGCACATTTCGGGCCATAACTCAGTAAACGGAAGACCGTCTCATTTTACGAGCGTCCGATTTTACTTGCTGCACACTGTATTTAAAAAAAAACAGTGACAAGAGAAAGTGTACACTTCAGGTGTTTATTAGTATTAAATAAAAAAATTATATTACCGCGCGTCCACACGGCGCGTAGCGTAGCGATTTTTACACTAAATGACACTACGCTCGTGTGTCATTAGGTGTAAAAATCGCTACGCTACTCGCCGTGTGGACGCGCTCTTAAATGCATCTTAGTATTTAATGTGTCCTCTTTTGGCTTGAAGAACCTGCTGAAGGCGCTTTGGCATGCTCTTTACTAGCTTTTGTAGAAATTAGGGATCCAACTCTTCCCAAGCGCGCACTAGAGCTTCAAAATAGTTGTTTTTAGTCGATGCCCAAAGACAAATTCACAATTGGGTTTAGATCCGGGCTCTGAGGAGGTCATTCCAACAATTTTACCCGGCAAGACCGGAAATAAGACTTGATCTTACTGGCAGTATGTTTTGGGTCATTGTCCTCCTGGAAAAGGAAGTTCTTTTCCAGGCCCGTCTGGATCAGTGAAATCTCCAGATTTTCCTGTACAATGTTTTTGTAGGAATCATAATACCGTCAATTTTCACAAGGCTATCCACTCCATTTCACGCAAAACAACTCGAGATCATATTCCCTTCTCCATGTTTTACTGCGCCCTGGATGTGACGATCCTGAAGTGCCTCGCCCGAACTGCACCATACACGTTCACGGCGTTTCCGATTAAAAAGTCGTCAAATTTAGAGCCGCCAGACCACAGAACCGTGTTCCAGAACTCTAGAGGCTTATGAGCATGCTTCTGAGCAAACTTAAGACACTTTGCTTTATTAGCCGAAATTTCGAAGTGTCCACTTTCTCATTTCCATAATTTTTATCTCAAAACTGAAAAGCGTTTTTTCCCTAATTAATCAATGAATTTTATAAAGAATATGCCAAATAAGATACGACACACATTTTCAGTGTATTTACTTCGACTAGGAGAGAAATGTTGAGCGAAAATCAAATAAATTCGAGGTGTCTACTTTTCTCTGCCGGTCACTGTATCTCAAGCTTTTACTCACGTGATCGTCGGGTAGATGTCGAGATGGCCGGGGCAGTGTAGCCAAGTGGGTACGGGTACTCATGGGTGATGTTGTAGCGGTGCGTGGTAGCGCGCTGATTCGTCCCGACAACCTGTTGCTCCTGCTGCTGGACGGCAACGACGGGCGGCTTTTGCTGTTCGTCCTGCAGCTCCTTTAGGTCCTCGTAGCCGGGACGTGCGGTTGGGGTGCTGGTGATGGGTAGCGGTGCGCGCGAGATCGTCGTGATCGCGTCGAGCAGCTCCTGCTCGATCGATGCGGGATCCTCCCGCTGTTCGCCGATCTGCTGGTAGCGGTTCTTCGCGTTGTACAGCTTGTTGTTCTGCCGGATGCTCGGCTCGATGTCTTGGTCGCCGTCCGGCAGCCCTTGCGTCACGGGCGGCACCGTCGTTGCAACCGCCACCGAGTTCAGCGTCCCGGGCCGGTATTTGCTCTTGCCGAAGAACTTACTGCTCGCCGGTGCCGAAGATCCGCCAACGGTGGACGATGTCTCCGGTGCGGGAGTTGTTGTCGTGCGCGTCAAACGGGTGCCATTGTTTCGACGCTTGAACAATGCGCTCGACGGTCGGGTCGCCGGCTCTGCGGAATGCAACGAAAAAAAGGGAGTCAAAGTCAAAGCAACGAGACGAGACACGGGACGTATGGAAACGATTGGAGCGGAAACCTGCTGCCATACACTACGCCCATAACTTTCTTGATAGGTAGGTATTGAGTATACTGAATTTCCATATTTTTGTTTGACAATTGGCTGGAATGGCCAAATTTTTACCAAATGAAGAGTGCAAATAACAATCCTTCATTTTTACTTTTTTCAAATCATTGTCCCTTGCAAAGCACATGCCCTGTGTTTCTGTTTGAGCCTGCTGTGTACTGACTTTATGGGTGTAGTGTATGTCGCTCCCCGTTGCAGAGAAGTGGATCCAACAGTATGTACCCAAGGAAGCCCTGTACTAAATATTAATCTATTGTTTGCACATCTGCCCAATTTGCCCTACAGGAGGGGGAATACACGATGTCACCGATACACAGAACATGCCTACGCCGTCACTGACCCATATACATTGATGGACACAACAATAACGAGCGACAGGGGGCTGCAAGTCACGCAAAGTTGACCCAGCTCCCTTTGGCAAACCATCGAATCGCATGAAAGGGAGATACGTTTGTGCTAAATAATTAACGTGAGGAAGCCCAGATGAACCTGCTTGTGCTACTAAGGGTAAGGGTAGTGACACCGCCGTTCTCGCTCTATGGAAAACATTATTCACAGTATGGTATGTTGTGCCATCGGCACGCTGAGAAGATGGATCACCGACGCGGTACACAGCCGATGACAGGGCTTTGTTCTGAAAGAGGTGAAGAAGCAATCCGTTGCACAACATCACCACTCGTTTGAGGTCCACATGCTGATCGGTTCGATGATTGGACGGATATTCGATGGCCAAATACAAAGCGTGCCAGCTTTCGTAACCCGACGCCACCAAGCGATGCTCCATTCATTACCGCTTATACGGGCAGGGAAAGGTAAACTTCGCGCCTGGAGCTCGCAGCGACACACTCGTTGCTCCAGAGCCTAGACCTGCGTCATGCTTGACAGGGCATTAGTAACATAAGTAGCAGCGATGGGGCAACCCTTCTAACCGTGCTGGATGCAAGCAGTGGCGTTGGTGCAACACTCATCCGTTATGTTAAAGAGATAGAGACAGTAAAGCAAATTGTTTCTTGAGTTCAAAGAGACAATCCACAAAACATTATACTTATGCAGAACACTGAAACAGCTGTAAACCAAAATCTAATGAATGCAAACAATTGATACTAATAATTGAACACACTAAAAGGGCTTTGGCCGAATCCTTTTTTCTTGTACCTTAGCTTACAAATGTATCTGAATTCAACTCCATACAAATTCATGACTTGTCCATACTTCATACAAATTCATACTTGGTAGACGTTACGGGTAACGTATGAAAATTTGATTACAGGCATTACTTTTCAGAGTTCGCGCGGGTCCAATCCAATCAAATATGGTTGTTATTCAACTATTTCCAAAAAATGTCAACTTAAAATAAACAGTTAAATGTTGGTTAAATACACCCGTTGTAAAAATGTTGTTGGTTTTTTTTACCAAATGTAAAGAAAAACAAATGAAAAATACTATCGCAAAAGTGCGCCATTTCTTACCCGCATTAGCGACGCTTGCTAAGGAGCGAGTCAAACTGTTCTCACTAATTCACAGTCACTTAAGTAGTTAACTAATAATTATTTGTGATTTTTACATCAAGAACTACTAAAACGTAAGTATTTACAGCGGTTCGTGGTAAGGCTTGGTACTCTTAGAGACTGTTATGCATATTTTGAAGCGAAAATATTTTGCGCCAAGTTTGGCTCACTGTGGTCCTGATTATTCTACAACGACTTCGTTCCCCTGCAGTTGCCACTAGCGTCGAATATCTTGAGTGGTATGAACAGATCAAATCGGTCAAGCAAAAAGAGGAACAAATTCGCACCGAAAAGATAGTTTTAGTGCCATTTCTTTGCTTCACGAGCTGTTAAGAGTTTGGCTAATTGATTGTTTGAATACTGTTGAAATATATTTCTATTGTTTATAGTTGATAATTGACTAGTGTTGAATAAAACTGCTGAATTTGATGAGCTACATCCTTTTTGTTTTAAGGGTCAAGTAAGGAACACTGCAAAATCCATGTGCCAAGTTAGGAACATGTACCACACAAAGAATTTCTATATCTTCAAGAATTACTAAGAGCTTCTTACTCCAAAAAATCTAATGATTTGACCGAACATTGATTTTGTTATTCGACTATTAATTTTGTATCCATATTTTGCTTAGTTGCGCCAAATATGGTATTTTCACGGTATAGAATTTAAAACCCGACAAACAAGTATTTAGATGCAAACTACCTCACGGATATCCGCGACAAACTACTTGGGTAAGATAAGACATACAATTTTTATGGTAATTAAATATTTTTCGTGTTTCAACATTCTATAACGTTGATAGTGATACAAAAAATGGTCAAATGTGGGTTCAAATGTGAATACACCTACTTTTAGCATAACAAAAAAAGCAGTCTGAAGCTTCATTTTCCTTCACCGAAAAACCCTTGACTTGGCAGTGAAAATGTAATGAGTTTTCTCGTGGTTTTTGCTTTTCGTTTCACCGGCGCGTCAACGTAGGCTTGCGCAATGCTTGCAATCGTGGGTCAAAACGACCATCAGATCAACATGATCATCATCATCATCATCATCGTTCAACAACGAGCATCGTCGGACAGGTCCGATCCCCAGCAGCCCGTTGGTTGACCGTGGCTGCTTGTTGGGGTGCAGAAACACGAATAAGAAAACGAGAACACAAACCGCGAACGTGACGTGACGGGCGGGAGATGCTGGCCGGAGATGTGAAATGTGCGAGATGCGCGTACATATTGGAATATTATTCAAATGTTGGAACCGTGTGCTGCGCAGTACTCCACACGCTTGGTCCACCGTTCAGCAAAACCCGATCACCTTGAATGGCGAAGCGATGGCGAAGAGTCGTGGCGGTTCGGTTCGGATGCGTGTTTGGAGCTCGCGGACAGCATCCTTAGGACAACATTGAATTAAGATAAATTAGCAGCGAGGTGAGGGGTGCAAATGGAAAGCATGAAGCTGCGAGCGTGAAGGTGGACGTTGGTGATCGGACTGTCGATTTTATCTGCTGTTGACACGGAGAAGATCCGGATTCCAACCGATTTGCGTGAGTGCGCCTTCAAAAATGTGGCGACGACACTGACTCACCTTAAATGAGAAGCATTCCTGCGCTTGAAACACGGCGTGAATTAAAGTATCCACACGCATTAGCCAACGTTAGGCAAGGTATGGAAATTTCCAATTCTCAGCTCTTGGTTTCCGTAGCTCACTTAATAATGGCTTCCAAGCACAACGAATGCTATTGAACTTAGTCGATAGGCACGTAAGGCCACGCTTCCGTCCTCTAAGCTCTGATTGAACCCAATATGCCTTCACAAGGTCTGAAGCAAATGGACATTGTGGTTTTGGGTATTTTCTACATTAACAAAATGACGATTTTGTTTCTCATAAGTTTGGAGTAATAGAGTGGTGGTTTTGTTCAATTAACACGTTGACTGCCAAGCAGTTTTAGCACACTTGTTTTAGAACAATCTTTGTAGATTTGATTTGTTCAAAATATTATTAAACCGTCGGTTTTCGACATCCAGGCAAAAACTAACTTTCCTATAGATTTAGTTTTTAATATTATTATTATTTTCGTGTTGTTTTTTCATACATTTATGAGGCAAAAACTTTTTAGAACTAATGACAGCTGGCTATCGAACATGATAGCCATGGCAGTCAACGTGTTAAAGTAGCTAAGTTTCGACGTCATGGAGCTAAGACGAGTGCCTGGTATTGTGCAGGAAATAATTGAGGTAACTGTTGGAACCATATCCGTGTTTGCAGTATGATGCAATCTGGTGACACTGCGAGTAATCGAGCTAACAACATTGGTTAGCACTGGAAAACAAATTGGAGACGTTCCTTCCCATTCAAATCCAGCAAATTGTCAAACAAAAATATGGAAATTCAGTATACTCAATATCTATCAAGAAATTCACGTTGTATTTCTATCGTAAACATCCGGTATTTTACGCTTTAATGATATACATTAGGCTGTTGTATCGTTTCATAAAGTATCTCGCAGTAAAATCTATGTTCATAAAGTCTGTTTCATGAAGTATGGAAATATTACCAGAACCGTTTTTGTCTTTAGCAACCTGAAACTTTTACCTATGCTCTTATCTACGGTATTTCTATTTAAAAATGGTTAAAGCTTTGCATAATTTAACACGCCATGGCTACCATTTTTCAAAAGCCAGCTATCATTAGTTCTAAAAAGTTTTTGGCCCACAAATAAAAGAAAATGCAACGTAAAAACTACGGTAGTGTTAAAATCTTATTCATTGGGAAGCTGAGTTTTTGCTTAGTCTTAGTAAACGGTCGGTTAGATAAATGTTCTAACCAAATGTTATCAAAAAAGTTTGTTCTAAAAAAGTGTGCTAAAACCGCTTGGCAGTCAACGTGTTAACCTCTAGAGAAGAGATTTTCGTTGGTGTTTCTAACCATATATAATAAAGATACATGGATGATGGTAAAATAGGAAAAAAGATCGTTTGCGTTTCATTAGCCGTGGTATGTATTTTAATAAACCAGCAAGTCCCGTAACTAGGGCATATCCAATTTAAAAAAATCGCATATGCGAAAAGCTATCCTCAACAGCGTTTAACTTGAGATAGCAAAAAAGCAAACCATAACCTTTAGAAAAATGTATATCGAAGAAAATTTGCTTAAGTTGAACTGCTTAATTAATTTACTTCATCAAAAACGTAGTGCAGTCGGACAGTTCATTGTTAATGGAAAGGAAAGTAAGACTCCATTGTGTATCTTCATCAGTTTCGGTAATTCACGTGATATTTGTTTTAAAAGATTCATCTGAAAAACCCCCCCCCGGACCCCTCGGAGCATTCGGAAGGAATTAGGTCAAAAGAACGAGGGCGGACGCAGTTTGCTGCGTGGAATGGCTCGCTCGATTGCATCACGGATTAGGTTGCGTTTTTTTCGTTTTTGTCGCTGTCTATTTTCTTTTCGGCATGTCGTAAGATCTGTTTGGCCGCAGAGAACGCCCCAAGCAGGCCACAACACAGAGATGACAGGCGGCTGGATGACGATGACCGAAACCGGCGGGCCGATTCAGCTTTTCTAATGGTACGATAATGACCAGCAGTTGCTTGCATGACGGTGTAAAAGTGAGTTGACGGGCGTGAAAAACAAAACCATTGTGGCGGGCGGCGCCATTTTGCCGGACCGGGGGCTTATGGGCTACCGTGGCAAAACGACGCCGATGAAGCCGCAAAGGAAAATTGCCCGGTTGAGCTTTATTTGAATGCTCTTAACCTCAATCCTTGCATTCCGGGATGATTACAAAACAGTATGGGAATATAACTCCAAGTAAAAGTGAGCCATATTCCCTTATCGTAAATACATTCCTTTTTTTAGTACATGGCGAAACCTCCGATGTGACATTCACTCTTCGTCGCCTTCGCCGTAGTTTAAAATAAAAATAGCACCGACTCGCGCAGAAGATGCTGCAGTTTTCTGGGTCCGCAATGGGTCTGCAACTACTGTTGTTACACACCCCCTCCCCTATTGATGGCCCGCCATAATTATGCGGCACACTTTTTTCCACGGTCCGCGGCCACCACTCTCTCTTGTGTGGACTTTATTATTGGGTGCTTCTCATTCAGCTTCCAATTATGCGAGTGGTCCAGATTTTATACACCCGGTAAAGTGGGCGCGTGGCACCCGAACCCCCCCTGTTCGGGTCGCTGGGGGTTGCTTTCAACATGTACGACTGAACTTATTTGCCTAATTTTCATCGCCTTTCGGTTACGTCTGCCGTTTTTTGCGCCCTATTATTCGTTGCATGTTTTTCCATATCATTATGACTTCTTTTTTTATTATTTAAAACCGGTAATTCCAGTGTGAAACAATATAAATATTTTTTTACCATGACAAACTTCACAACAGAGAGGTTGGTCGGCGCCACTAGCGTATGATAATCAGGCTATCGTTTTATCGAGTGCTCCATTTAAATCAGGTTTTAAAGATACCTTGAGGTTTTCGTTATAGGCATCAACGCGGTTATGAAAAATGTGACATAAAGAACACAAAACCTTTCTTGTTTGGTTAAATTGGTTTACAAAAAACTCCCCATGAAATAAGCTTCGATATGGCAAAAAAAAGCAATAAGCAAACGCAATTTACAACAAATTGTCAACCGCACTTCAACGCAACGCAGTCGTTTCGAATGATTGAACATGGCACAACGATGAATTTACGTAACGTTTCATCTCACCGATCGGAGACGATTGGGTGGCTTTTTTTGACAAACGTCCGGTAGGGGTTGATGGGGTAATACGCACCCCTTAAGGAAACTCTAGAATTTTCAATGAACTTGGCTAGGGATTGTTGATTTTATCAACTCATTTGGTTGATTAAGGTTCTATTTAGTAACCTGTTAGGGAGTTTTTGCCTTTTTTGCTAAAAAACTTAGGAATTTTTCAATTTAAAAAAAGAAGCGACTTTTATAGACTACTTCTGGATGGGGGCAAAACGCACCTGTGTTGAGGTAAAATGCTCCAAAAGGGTTAATATGCTCCAAACCGAAAAAAAAATACACCATGAAAATGAGGCGGATGCACAACAAAATAGAGCTACAATGTACTCCTGAAGTAACCAATTAAAGATCAAATAAAAAGTTTAAAAATTTCGTCCGAACCGTCGTCGGCAAAATTACGGCTTACCGGTTCGAACCGGTAATTTAGGTTGTTTTGCTTTTATTTCGCGTTTCTGTTGATGTTGAGGTATCAAACTAATATTTAAGTTCATTCTTGCAGGGAAATGATTTTTTTTTCGCGACAAGAACGCGTTTTTCATAAGAAATTGGAAAAGGTGCATTATGCCTCCTGAGGGGTGCGTATTACCCCGGGAACCCCTACGCGTTGACGGATGGGAACTTGGTGCCGATTACGAACCCGGACGACAGCACATGCTAAGCAGATTGCCCAACAGGCAAATGAGTGCCAACACCCGTGAAAGGATGGAGAAATGGTTCCCTTAT
Source organism: Anopheles sinensis (assembly GCA_000441895.2). Classification (NCBI taxonomy): domain Eukaryota; kingdom Metazoa; phylum Arthropoda; class Insecta; order Diptera; family Culicidae; genus Anopheles; species Anopheles sinensis. The sequence goes on along the minus strand of KE525369.1, from coordinate 1,970,727 downwards.
TCCACTGCTCACACCCGGTCGTCGGATGCTGTAAAACCGAAAGGGAACGAACACTTTCACTTTAGCAAACATGGCGGCAGCAGCAACGCAGCGGACAACCAGAATCATAACCGAGGCAAATTGATTACTTAACAAACGATAGAAAATAAAGGGCGTGAGTGAGAGGAGCGACGGGCGATCAATAGTAAGCGTGTGTCCCACGTGGATCAGGCGTCGCCTAGGCGACAAAATCATTCAGGCCGTCGATTTCGCTCGACCTTCGGGGTGAACCATCGGAATGCGATGCGGAGCGATCCCCGGGTTAAGTCGCGTTAGTCGATTGCTGCCTCCCCCCTCCTTTGCCCCCTTCTATCCCGACTCACCTGGTGGCTGATTGGAGCCGCTGCCGTTGCTGGTAGTAGTCGGTAGAGTGGCACTCTCACTGCCAGCGCTGGTCGTGCTGAAACCGGTTCTGTTGGGGACACCGTATTTGCGCCGCAAGCCACCGCTGGCGAGCGGCTTCGGTCGGTCGTAACGGACGAGCGGTTCGCTGCCGGCGATGGCGGTGGTGCTGGGGCTGGTGGCGGCCTCTACCGCTGACGTCACCGCCGGGCTCGTGCGCTGCCGATTACCATTCGCAAGCTTGCCCAGGTAGCTGTTGGTCGGGCGGCGACGGCGCGCCAACAGTGACGTCGTCGTCGGCGGTGCTGGTGTCGTCGGGGAGTCGGACTGTTCGCCGCTGGTCGACGGCGCTTCAGAGCGTCGCGTGCTCTTGGTGCGAACGGTTGTGGCTCTGGAGCTGCTGCTAGGGGTGGTTGGCTGCGAGTTCCCGCCAACGGACGGACGGCGTAGGCTCGGTCGGAATTGCGGCGGCACCTGGGACGGACCAAGCGTCAACGGAGGCGTCAAGGAGCAAAAGGTTGAGAGGGCGAGAAACAATGTAGGAAAGAAAACGTAAAGTGTTAGTACATCGGGGCGGTTGCATTAGGATGGCGTTGTTGTTCTTTTGGAAGGTTTTGAAGTTGTGCAAGTTTTGTCACATGACGAGGATGCTGGTGCAGCGAGTGTGTCTATGGTAGGATGAGTGCCAGTTTTGTGAAGTTGAGTCGTCTGTATTTGGGTACAAAAAGCGTCACCTGGCCATCTGGCCAGCAACACTCGTTGTGTGTGCATATGGTTTAGGGCAAGGAATTTGGAGTTTTGGAGTTTACGACTGGACGCAGGTTGTGTAGCATCGATCGTACTAAGAGTAGGTCTACTAACTTCTGCTCGGAAAAACCAACACAAAACAAAACAAGTTACTGGCAACACTTACTGGCGCAGAAGCTTATCAAACGTATCCTTAAGCTAATACTCGGAAGAAAGGGTTGCATGCAACAGGGGTTTTATCTCTTAACAAGCAAATATGTGCTCTTATTTTCTATTATAGATTTCGTTCCGGGAGAATCTTGCACCGCGAGATGCAGATCAAACCTCCTATTTTAGGCGCTATCAACTAACGTGCACATCTACTTCGAATCAGCCACCGTTTCTAATCACTTATTTTATTGTCCTAGCGGTGATGTACAACTTTACAACTTCCAACCACGTTATAGCAAGTACGTTATTTTATTTGTTGATGTCGTTAAAAACTCCTACAGCTGCGCTACCGACGGATCGGTTCACCCTTTAACACCCACACGCGTTATGTGCGAGCGTTAGTGGTCTGAATCAACGCCGATTGTTCACTCTTTCGGAGCATGGAGGTTGAGTTTATATTCCGCTTCCAACCTGGTCCTGTTTGCTGATTTTATAATTCAAGCGATAGAAGAAACTGGTTCTACAAGGTTATCTGGGCTGCTGAATGTTCTAAGCGGCAAGAGAGATCCGCGAGATCCGGCTTATTTTCATCACGCCAACACGCTCACCCTCCTGCTGAGGGGGGCACTACATGTGAGCAGGAGCACCGGGGCAAATTGGTACATGTTACTCCTACGGCACTAATGGCACACGAAGTCAAAGGCGACAAGGTGGGAAGCAAACAGATACTTTATAATACGTATTTGAAGTGCGAATAGTATTTAGCAAAAAGAACGGAACCGGTTCTTCGTGGTACAAATAAACAAACATGGCCATCCCACAGCGCAGAAGGATGCAAAGTCCTTTGCCTTTGTAGTTTGCGCAACCATTCGCGATGCCAAACATCGCCAAGTCCAAAGTCGTTTAAAGACGCACGCACAACAAAAGACGAAAAACAAAAAACAAAACTCGTTTAAAGCGACGTCCCTTACGTAAACCGTAAACACGATGTGAAACCTCGCCCATGGCTGCGGTTGTCCCCTTCCATAAGCAAAAAAGGAGCTCCATTACGGATTGATTTTGCTCCCAAAACCGGATTGCATTCCAGAGGAGGGGAACCTACAAACGCCGCGCCGCCATCGAAAACATCATCACAGTGAAAGTAGGTGTCATTTCCGTTCCGCACGCCACCAACAGGCAAAGGCAGAAAAAAGGGCAACACAATGCCGGAGAAAGTCATATGTCAGCGATTACGTTTGCATAAACATTTTACATCCCGTCTCCCTTTCGGTTTGCCAAAGGCAGACTTCGACAGAAACCGCTGAGTACATCGATCTTCGATTTAGGGGAAAAAAAGGTGAACCAGGGTAACAGGCAGAAACGGAAAGTCAATTTTCCCAGCACCGGCGAGCTTTCTACTGTCGGAAGTTGGGTATTTGAAACCCCTGAACGGCGGTCAAAAAAGGGCTCAAAAAGACGGAGATCCCAGGGTGGGTTTGTGTGCTCATCAATTATGGTAGTTTGCAGTAAAACCCTGCGAACGGGCACCGATTTTGCGAGCATCAACGTTCCGAAGATTGCGGCGCATGTATGGCGCAATAGGAGTTAAAGGAGTGTAGGCTTCGTAATAGGTGAACACAACCTGCACAACCAGAAACCTCTCCCAAGGGGGATCTCCCGGCCATGTGCGCATGGAACCCGTTTCGGTTACACCAACTGTCAACTGCTTGCATAACGCAGTGCTGTACACCTTCGGGAAATCGCGCCACTTGCGAGATCTGCACGGGTGAAAGGGAATGCGGACGTGACAGAAATTGGATGGAAGAGCCGACGGATCCATTAAACCGTAATTTCTTCCAGCGGTCGACGGGCGATCTGTCTTTTCGTCTGCGACTCGCTTACGTCCGTTGCCGTTTCCGCGGTGGATTGGAAAGTTTTGATCGGCCAGCGGCAGTCCACAGTTCAGCCCTGCGTCTGAGAGGGGTTTGGAGGAGGAGGAAAAGGAGAAATCCAACATAGGACTTCGTACGTCCAGGTGCTTTGGTTCCTGCTTTAGTCGATTTACGTGCAACTCAACCTCATGGTTCCGGCTTCCGAGGAACTAGCCGTTGACAGAAAGTATTACGTTGCTCTACTGCCTACACGTAGTGAGGTCCGTTTATTTTATATTTTCTTTTAACTAATTCCCGCTCCAGATCCTTGCTTCTTAAATCCGTTTATACTAATAACCGTTTAGCCTACATTGTTTTCTAACTCTTGTACTACGGATAACCATAGATCCTAAGATTGAGTACCGCCAATCCGAACCTAGTCCTACTATTCTGTAAGCCCTGATTGTCAATAAAGAACCTCAACATTCCAGTCGTGCCAGCACCAATACGGCACACACTGTGCTCGAATTCACCGATACTGCGGTATGTCAACTACCTAGGATAGCTGCGCACCTTGAAATAAGTCTCAATTAAGTAAAGCGGCTGTGGCTATTTCTACGGCAACGTAAACCGCAGCGTTTTGTTTTTATTTTCCCCCGTTCCTGGCAAGCAAGATGGCTGAGGTATGACTATGCGGGTAAGTACCAGCGGCTGGTAATAACGTTACTAGTTGGAAAAATTTCAAGGCTAAGATCAAGCTTCAAGTTGACATTATTGAGGGGCATGGTCGTTAACATTTAACGTCCAATGCTGTATCAAGCTGAGTCGTAGATATATAAAAGTTCGTCAATGCCAACTTATTGATGTATGGCCAGGCTCTTGAGTTGTTTATACTGATACTCAATGGTTCTTTCTTTTACTGCTAATAACAAAGTAGTTCGAGACATTTTCTAACACAAAGGACTATCCTGAGTTACAGACCATTTAATCGTTTGCCTACAACCATTGCGTTACACTAGTTAGGTTAAAAAGTAAGATCTAAACCTTATTAGCGTAAGTCTGTCTTTAAAAAGCTAAAGAGAACCTCCATTTCCCTGTGACACGCGAATTTTGTTCGATAAAATAAAAGAAAAATCAAATCTTTAAAAACACAGTTGTTTTGCGGTTCGGTTGAGTATCGCGTAAAGAAGGCCTAAATCTTTTGTCCTGTCATACTTCCAGCTATCGACGTGCCAGTTTCATAAACACGTAGTTCCAAAAGACACTATGATTGCGTTGCATAACAGCACGCACGGACCTATGTCCACCAGTGAATATTACCAAATTGGGCGATGATGTTTCACATCCATTGCGCAACGGACACCCGACCGGTTTCTTTGGGCCGGATTCTCACCGTTGACTCAAGGCAACGCAACATCGAAAAGCTAATTTTACTACTCCTCACTCACTCTAACGACTCAGCATGACGTGTTTCAATAGCTAAAGCGACGCTGTACTTCCAAGGATGACTCATACAACGGTAGGATCTCGGATCGAACAAACCATGACCTCGGGCCAATTTTTGCGCCAACCTAACCGCTTCTAGTACCCTCGTTTCGGATCGCTGCCAAAGGGGATTCGTCTAGTTCGCGGCCAACAAATTTGGGCAAAAGCACTTAACGTAGTTTCGAAAACAAGCATCGGTGCGAGCTGGGATATACCGGCCAAAGCCGGTCGTTACCAAAAGCCGTATGACTTAGTCAACACTGATGTGCCAATTCCTAACGGGAAGAGTAAAACGAGCTTTACAAATGTTTAAAATTTCAGTTATTGAGTATTTCGCCTTAAAGTGGTTTGTCGTAATGGTGCAACAATTAGATAACTAGAATCACTTATGAACTAAACAATAAACTGGATGGATACTACTATTTACAAACAAGAAGATCGCACGCGTAGAATGATCGAATCGAGCGCTTTACTGAACCTCCTCTCTAACTGACTGTTGGGTGATGGAGTCGGGGCATGTCTGGTTTCTTTGTCAAATGTTCTGCCGAGGACTGCAGGTTCGGTTCGCGGCCTTACACAACATTAGACTATAAGGTACGTAATTAACTATGGGTTGATGTGGGTAAAATTTTAAACGCACTCAATATGTGAACGATTATAATTTGTTTGAAGAATCACGACTAACACTGTTTCCGTTGAGGCCTCCTTACCCCGACGTATGTCTTACTGATTGAAAATAAATTATCCTATAAAAAGACAAATACCAACAGTTGTGATTATGGATCTTCTCGGCAGAAATAAAGTGTAGAAAAATATCTAGCTCATGCGACCATCGATAAATATGCCACTCACTAAAATATCATTTTACTCTATTTGGAATTTGGCGCTCTGGAGTCCGTTCCTTCTGTCCTGTTGATATTGCCAGCTTTCTGTTTCCATGCAGTTGTTCTAACCATGTCTTTTGTCAGTTGAGGAGCGTCGTCTCCATCCTAACCAAACGTCTGATTTCTTAGAAGTATTGCAATACATCAGTGTCTATTTTAAATAACTGACTCTCTTTCTGGACATGATGTAGTTGTTGCGTGTGTCCTGAGGTGCGGTGACTCGAACGCTAAAGATTAACTAAGAGCAAAGTGGGCTGCGGTTCGCTTTCGAGGTTTCACTCTGTTTCATTACATTGCGATTCTTCTCGCTACAGCGGTGTTTCTTGTTGACTACTAATAGTACTCGTCTTATACTACGAACTGTCTTATACGGAGAGGCCGCCTAGGCGTTTGAGTACTGACGCCACACAGCAGCACGGGCAACAATTCAGGGATCTGGTGCACAAATCGGCGGAGGGTTGCTTTGCCGGTCACCGGTTTTTCTTTGCGCCTTCACATTATCGCATTTCATATTGGGCTGTTTTGGGGTCGTTCGCTCCCGAGCTGAGCGACAACCCTGGACGGGCGACTAAAGGTAAAGGTTAGTGTGGCAGAGATATTCACTATAAACGGGTTCGCTTGGACTACACTAGCACACGACACGACAAACAAGAAGACAGTTTCTCCTCGTATCGCCAAATCCTGCGGGTCTGTGACCACAGTTGGTGTTAGACAAACAAATTAGCACATTATTCAACTGAATGTATTACATTATTATCAAAAACATTATCCACCTACGAGTTATATAAAAGAATAGCGCTAAATATTGGGGGGAAACGAACGGAATGCAAACTAGATTATAGGTGAGTTAAAGGATAAAAAACGTGGTATTTTAAAACTGAAACACGGGACCATGGAACCCGCTGTTTGACTTTGACCGCTTCGGTGCTTGTGACGGTTGCACACATGCCCTGCATTATCTCTCTCAGACAAAACCATGCAAAACGTTGCTCTCGGCGATAATGTACAAGAAGCGAAAACGAATGCCTTTTTTTATGGGAAAGCACATAGTAGAAAGAGCAATAGTTGTAAGGTGTTTAAGTCTCCTTATACCATTGTCCACACACACACACATATACAAACATACACCGACATACATACACACACATACGAACACACACACACACACACACACACACACACACACACAAACGCACACTACACACAGAGGTTTCTATGGCATCATCTATCGGACACTCCATAAAATCCAACGTTAGCGGTTGAAGAGCGGAAAACTTAGGTTATGGACAAAACAAGATAAGTGGTTAGAAAAGGGACGTCTCGTGACGGGACGGAAACGGAACAAAACGAGTAGTAGTAGTAGTAGTAGTAGTAGTAGTAATAGTAGTGGAAGAGTGGTCCTTCGGTCCTCTGGATGGTTTTGTTGTAGTAGCTGTTGTTTGCGGAATTTGCCTTAGCAGCCTGTTTGCTTGTCTGTTTGTTTGTTGGTTTGTTTTTGTACAAAAGCGGCGCGCTGAACCACTGATCCACTAGAGCACTCGGGAGTCGGGAGTCGGATCAGTGGACGCAGTGTTAGCGCAGGACCGTATAACCTCAAACGTTTCTCGCATGCTCACGCGCCCCTCTCACGCCACGCCATCTGTCGGACTCATGTACCAGTACCAGGTACCGCTTTCCGCAGTACCAGTACCGCGTGCCGTACGGACTTAACTAACCTCAGCCGAGCGGCGCTGGGAGTAGGCGGCGGCGACCGGCGAGGGTCGGGCCCGCTCCGCACTACCGCCACCACCACCGAGGATCTCGCGGTCCAGCAGCTCGGCCTCGAGCGCCACCGGGTCCGGATCGCTGGTCAGCTGGCGCGTCTGCTCGTCGTTGTCCAGCTCCGGGCGGTAGACGGGCGAGAACAGGCGCTCCTGCCGCTCGCCGGAGATTTCGCGCGTGGTAAAGTCTGGGTGCAGGATCGACGACAGCGGTACGCTGTACTTGTCGTTCTTGCTTTCGATCTTCAGCTCCGCGGCGCTCGCGTCCGGCAGCGTCACCGGCAGCACGTACTTGATGTTGAAATCGATCTTGGTAATCGGTGCGGCGGTGGTCGTAGTGGTCGTAGTGGTGGTGGTCGTTGTGGTCGCCGCTTCCGTCGTCGCTGCGGTCGCCTTCGAGGCGGATGCTCGCGGCAACCCACTCAGAGGAATGTCCTTCGACTTCCGGTACGAAGGAGCCTCGGCCGTGGTCTGCTGTGGGTTAGCAGCGGGTCGCAGCGATTGCGACGAAAGGTACTTGCGGTTGTTCGTGTACAGTCGACTACCGCCGGTCGTACGAGGTGCACCCGTCGTCGTCGTTGGCGGAACCGGCTCTGTGGTCACTACACCACCACCATCACCACCATCCACCGTCTGTTCGGCCGAGCTGTACTGGTTGTACGCAAAGTCTGGCGAAACGCGAGACGCTACGGGCACGGACTCTCCTCCCGGGCGTCGGGTGTACTTCTTCTTGGGAACCAGGGTAGGACGCACCCGCTCTGGACCGGGAGTGGTATCTACTAGCACCTCTGGAATCGTCGTTGTCTGTTCCGGAGTCGTAGTCTCGGTCGTGGTTGTCGTCGTCGACGTCGTTGTCGTCGTTGTTGTCGTGGTTGGTGCGGCTGTGGTGGTCGTCGTTGTTGGTGTCGTTTCACTCGAGGGCTCTTGGAAGGAGAACTCGGCCGGCAGGGTGTACTTGTTCATGATCTCGCGCTGAGTCGAGGAGGAGACCGGTGCGGGTTCGGTCGTCGTGGTGGTGGTGCTAGTAGAAGTGCTAGCAGTGGGAGTAGTAGAGGAGGTGGTGCTGGTGGCTGCCGCCACGCTGTTCATGGTGGTCTGTTCTTCGGTCGCACCGAAGTAGTCTATCGTGTAGGGCTTATAGCTAGCGTGTCCGGAGAGCGTGTCCGAGTCCGTGTCCGGTGGTGGCCGCAGGCTAGTTACCTGCGTATAGCGCTCCGTCTCCGCCACAAACGGCGTGATCGTGAGCGGTGGCTCAACATCGTCGGCCACCGGCGGCTCACCGGTCGCTGCCCCGAACTCGACACTCGAGATGCGCTCGATCTCCTGCTGCGGTGCCACCGTTTCCGGCTCCGCATCTACCGGCGGCAGCTCGGTCGTGGGGAACCCGCCCGCTCCACCCTTCTCCGCGTCGAACAAACCCTCGAGCGGGATGGTGGACGTCTCCATCGTGAACACGCTGTTCGACGACAGCACCATCGTGCGCCCAGACACCGGTCGGCCCTCGGCGTCGGTACTGCCGACGGTAGCCGGTTCGTCGTCGTTCCGCTCGGTCACCCCATCCGGGTTGCCGAGCGTGGTGGTGGTGCTGCTCGAGCTCGTCGCACTACCGCTGCGATTGGCCGCCCGGTTCGGTTCCACCAGCCGGATGACGATCTTGCGCTTGATCTCGCCGAGCTTCTGCATCACCGGCAGCTCGTCCGGGTTGCTGGCGTTCTTGGTGTAGATCTCCACCACCCGCTCGATGGTGACGTGCTTGTCCGTCCGGTTCGCGGCCGGCAGCTCGATCTCCTGCTCCTCGGTGCGGTAGATCTCGGTCGACGACGGTACCGACTCGTTCTCCTTATCGATCGAAAACACGTGGTACAGCGTGGTCGGCTTGACGGTGGTCGTCGACGTTCTACTACGGTCCTGCAATACATTGACATCATCAATATCGATATTATCATTAATCGTGTAGATCGTGTCGGCCGTATTCAGTGTGGTGTAGTGAGTTTCATCGGATGCGGTGTAGTATTCGGTGGTGGTTCGGTAGCTGTTGTTGACTGTATCCTCGTACGAGGTAGTGTTCTCCACCTCGTTCTCACTCTCCGATCGCCGCGCGGTGGTTGTGGTGATGGTGTTGTTGTTGTTGTTGTTGTTGTTGGTAGTGGTGATAGTGGAGGTGGATGAGGTCGATGGTGTCGTGTCATCGTTGGGCGTTGTAGCAGCGTTGTCGGTGTTAGGCGAAGCGGTAGCAGAAGCGGTCACCGATCCCGGCGCCCCTTGCTGTTCGGGGCTCTTCTCTCCTGCAGCCTCCGGCACCGCCGTCGTTACCACTCCCGCAAGAGTCTCCGGTGTCGTTTCGGGTGCACTGTCCGGTGCGACGGTTGTGATTAGTACACCGACACCAGTACCGAACAAAGGATTCACCGGACGTGGTCGAACGCTGTTGGTAGTTTGGTTGCGTCGACTCTGCGTGCGTGGCTGATAGCGACGTGGTGGACCCTGGCCTACGTTGCTTACCGTCGATGCCACCAGCGGCCGTTCACCATCGTCCGAAACGGTCGCGCTAGAAGGCGTCGTAGGTCGTGTACGACCAAACACCGGTCGTGACCGAGTGGTCACCGTGAAGCGTGCTCTTTGTGTTGTGTAGTTGCCACCGCTTGCTGCGAAGGGTCGTCGCGTTCGGGTTGCGAGGGATCGCGGAGTCGAGCTCACCGAGCCGTCAGCCGAGGCTGGCTGATTGTTGTTGAAGATGAACCGATTGTTTTTACTGTCGGGTGAAACGCGCGACGGTCCGGAATTAATAATACGCGGCGCTCCCGGGCGCCTGAAGCCACTCGGACCACTGTTCGGTGTGGGTGGAACCTCTCCCGAGGTGCGCGGTCGTTCGGTATCGCCGTCACCCTTTTGCAAACTATTGTTCCCGTCGGGTCCAAGCGGACCAGGAAGCTTTTTCGCCTGCCGCTGGATTTCGTTCTCACCATCGTCCTCCTCGCCGCTGTAACGGCGCTCCTCGGAGGAGGAGGCCAGACCCGGTGGACGACGTGGCGTTTCGTTGTAGCGACGCGTGGTAAGGCCACTCAGCAACGACCCTCCGTACCGCTCCGCGCTCGTTTCTTCCTCGAGCGTCGTCCGATCGGTCACCTCGCCATCGGCGAACGTCGGCGGCGGAGTCGTTGTTGTGGTGGTGGTGGTAGTAGTTGTGCGTGCGTATATCTGGCGCCTTGGAAGCAGCCCCGAGGTGCGGTTAATCGCCTTCTGTTCGACCGGCTTGGCCGCGACCGTACCCTTGTCGAACGAATCTTCGAAGCCAGGACGTGCGGGTCGGTACGAGGGACGACGGCGCGTTGTTCGTGGTGCCACTACCGGTGCCGAAGGTTGATCCTCATTGCCACCGGAAGCCGGTGCAGTCGTTGTGGTCGTGCGGGTACCCAATCCACCCGGCTTACGCCGAATCGACGGTACGAACGATGAGCCGCTGGATGGCGTTGGAACCGCTACGTCGGCCGAGGCAGTAGTTGCACCAGCCACCGACGCCGGATCCTCCGTCGTTGTTGTCGTACGCCGCGAGAGCGAGAAAGAGGGCCGATTGCGACGCGTCGGGATAAACTTCTTGATCGGCTCAGTCGGCTCGGGCGCCTCCGTGGTCAGATATTTGCCGGTGAACTTGCGACGCGTTGTGCCTGCTCCGAAGCCCTTCGGTGGGCTCTTGTTCGGTATGGACTCGGACTCGATCTGCTGGCTGTCGTTGAGGCGCAGTTCGGCCGGCAGTTTGCGCCCAACCAACGTCGGTCGCCCGGGTCGTGGTGTCGGTGCGCCCGCAATTAGGTTTGCACTTGGATTTGGATCCGTGGTGACCGAGGCGGCCAGCGTCGATAGGGTTTCGGGGTCCGCATCCTCATCCACTCCCACCCTGGACGCAACCTGCTCGGCCTGATCCGTCAACTCGGGGAAGTTGAGCAGTGCCTCGCTGTTCATGAGGTCGTACGGTGACCCGATCTCGTTCGACGTCTCCGAGATGACGGTCGTAAAGTCCGAGTTGGCCACATTGCTGTCCGGGTAGGTTGGCTCCACGGTGAATGATTCACCGGTCACTGCGGACGTACTTGCCGTCGTTGTTGTCGTCGTCGTCGACGGTGTCGTTGTAGTTGGCGGCTTGCGAGATGCAAAAAGTCGCTGTCGGTTGACGGGTGCGCGATTTACCGGTAAAGCAGCAGCTTCAGTGTCCCGCTCCGTATCAGCCAATGATGGTGTGACGGAACTTACTGTCGGTTGCGTACGCCGGCGGGTCGTGCGTCGCCTCTTAGTCGTCGATATTCCCGGCGCCCGTTCTGTCACCTCATTCGCGGTAGGTTCCTCTGATGGGGTAACCCGTGAGAAGGTGGGTCGTCGTGCGAACGGCCTCGGCGGCTGTCTCGGTTCCAGCTCGGTCTGTTCCGTCACAGCCGGTGTGGGACGAAGGCGGGCCGGACGCGTCGGTCGTGTTCGGCCCGGTATGAACGTTTTGTTCGTGTTCACCTCCGACACGACTACGTTCAGCGTAGTGTCGCTCGATTCGGTGGTGCTACTGGGGACGAACCGTCCCCGGAGGCTCGAGGTGGCCAGCTTGCGCGGCTGCGGTGTCGTAGTGTCCACCTCCGCAGCGTTCACGCTGTACACGGTGGTAAACTCACTCGCCGGATTCGGTTGCTTAGGTTCAGTGCTGAGCGTCTCGCTGGACAGATCGGCGTCGCTGTACGTGCTCGAGCTGGCAGGCTCGGCCGGTGTGGTATCCCGCACGTTCGGTGTGCTGCTGAGCAGTTCGTTTCGGTTGTTGAAACCGTAGCGCAGTGCCGTACCTAGTGTGAGCAGAATTCGCTCCTGCGTCATAAACGGATCGTCCACAATCCGTGTGTAGGATCGGATTTCCGGCTGCACGAAAGGCGTCACACCGACAGTGGTGTCGGTTTCGATGCGCGGCTCCTCGGTGGTGGTGGTGGTGGTCGATGCAAACTCGGCCGTACTACGGCCACTGTACACGCTAAAGTTGAGACGTCGCAGTGAGTTGCGCTCGGACGGAACGGCAGTCTGGCGCGAGGGTTCCGTCGGCTTGGGCGCCTCCGTTGTGGAGCGAGGCGCAAGGGCAAAGCGGTTCGAGGCAAAGTCACCGGACGATGGTCGTGAGCGGCGGCGCGCGGCTGGAGTCGTTGTCAAGGGAACGGACTCGTCGGAGGGTTGGCGAGCGTTGGCGCTGTCCCGGGCAGTAACGGGTACCCGGGGCGGGGCCAGGCGTTCGGTAGACGTGCGGAAGCGTACCCGGCCGCGGCTACCGGGCCTTGGGGTAGGCCGTTGGGCAGCCTGCGACTCTTGCTCCTCGTCCGGCGTTCTACCGACCGCCTGCACCTCGTTGCTGTCCGGTGCGGCGCTACCGACCCTCCGACGGCTGGCGCCTGAAAGGTCAAATCTCTGGGAATTGGAAAAACTCACCTTCACCGAGCGCAGTGTTGTTGCGGTGTCGGCATCGGCTGCCGGTCCTCCGGCCGTGCTCGTTGTGGTGGTCGGGCGCGTCGGGCGGGTGCGCCGGAACGGGCGTGGTGCGCCCTTGGTCGGCGTAAACACACCACCCGAACCCGCAACCTCCCTGCTAGGATTAGTGACTGGTTCTAGGGTAGTGGTAATGGTAGTGGTAGTAGTGGTAGTGGTAACCGGCGGTTTCCTAGTTCTTGTGGGAAATTTGGGAATCGAGTTAGCCGTGGCGTCGTTAGTGAGGAACTGACCAGCCGTCGATGCGGCGCTTGTTGTCGTGGTCGCCTCCGTGCTTCGAACACCGGCCGGCTCATCCGAGCTGCCAGCGTCGTCATCCCGCACGAGCTCGGCACCCTTGCTGGCGTCCGTACCCTGCAAACCCCCCGTCTCCAAACCACCCACACTACTACCGGTAACGCTTTCACCTTGGTTAAATACGGTCGTTACCTCGAGGGTCGTGTCGGCGTTACGGTTTACCGTCGACAGATCCGCGTCGTCGCCGAGCGTCTGCTCGGTATCGGCTGCGGTCGCCTCGGTCTGGTAGTCGGTGCTGAACACCTCTTGCTGTACCGGTTCAACGTCGTTGTTCAGTGTATCAGTTGGGCTCGGAGTGGAGGTGGTGGTTGGATTTGTGTAAGAAAATTGAGAAATGGGAGACTCGGTAGTGCTGACACTACCGCTACTGGTATAACTACTTCTATCGTTACTATTGCTAATACTGTCGCGACTACTGAGAGTGTTGCTGCCAGTACTACTGGGGACACTGTTGTCGTTGTTGACGCTGCCGCTGCTGCCGGCGCTTGTACCGCGCTCGATGTTACTGTATTGTCGTGTGCTGTAAGGTATCAAGTTTGGTTCTGATGGTGGTGTTGCATCGGTAGTGATGGTTGATGCTGTGGTGTAAATGCTTTGGAAGTCTGTAGATGATACCAAAAGAGAGGAATCTGTGCCTACATCATCGGTTTCCGCATCCTGAAGGCTGCTGCTGGTGTACTGCGCACTGGGCGTTCGTCTGCGATCGATGGTGTTGTACCTGGGCGCCAAAAAGAGAGCGACAGAGATGTTATAATATAAATTATTGTTATAATATAAATTTAATTACAATATGAATTTGATGTTATAATATAAATTAGTGTTATAAAATAATTGATGGTTTAATTTGTATGAGAATATGTTGGACACCGTGTATTGTCGGAACAGTCTCGCAAAGCTCAACTTACCGGTTTGACAGTGGGCGCAGCGAGTCCTTGTCGGTTTCGGGTGCTGGTTCCGGAGCGATGGTGGTTCGGAAACGGTTCCGGTTGAGCGTGCTGTACTGCACCTGACCGGTTGAAGCACCTTCCCGGCTAGCGCCCGTATCACGCTCACTGCTGTCCTGCTTATCCTGCTCCTGTTCGCCGGACGGAGCAGGCCGCTGTCGCCGGATGCTGACGTACTTGGGGCTGGTGGTCGGCTGTCGGGCCTCGAAGGTGGATGGTTGGTTCTCCTCCTCATCGAACTCGTCGTCGTCATCGTAGCGGTCTTCGATCGAAGCGACTTTCGTGGGCCGGGCACGGTTCAGCGTCACGTACTTGGGCTTCTCCTTGAACACTCCCTCAAACTCGGGCAGCTGATCGAGACCCTCGTTCTGTGGACCGACGCGGCTGTTGGTGTACGAGTTACCCCGCACGACCGACGAGTACTTGTTCTCGGGCGAAGCCGCCGTTCGTTCTGGCTTCTGACTCTGGTTGAACGTGATGGCCGGTCGGAACGTGAGACCTGCGTTGCCGGTGCGGCTTAGTACGCGCTCGTACAACGATTTGCTTATCGTTGGCGGCGTGGTCGAGATCTGGTCCGATTCGGCATCCTTCAGCACAATGGAGCCGTCCTCCTGCGCTTGCAGCTGCTTCTCCAGCTCCTCAATGCCACCGACCTTCTTGATGAGCGCGATCAGTTCCTTGATCACTTTCGGGTCCTCCTCCGGCTGGGTCTCGACATCCTCCTCCTCCTCCGAGTAGTCCGCCTCGACCGTCGGTTCCGTGGTGGTGGTGGTGGTTGAGGTTGCGATACGGTTGAAGAAGTTGCTACGGTTCGTCGAGAGTGAAATACGTGCACGCTGCGTCGTACTGGTCGTCCTCGGCGACGGTGTTGTCGTCGTCGTCGTGCTCGTCGTCGTGGTGGTGCTAGTGGTCGCGGACGTCTTCGAGCAGATCACATTACGCGCGTAATCGCATGAGTCCGCCAGCTTGTTGAACACCAGCCCTGAGGGGCAGGTGAACTGGTGAGCGACCAGACCGAGGCTAGGGCTATCCAGACACCAGAAGTACTTCTTGCAGTCTCTCGGGTGCGGGAAGAATCCTTCATCTTCGCACTTGAAATCTGCGGGAACATTTTACAGCGAGTTAAGTACGAGTTGTTCGGGACACTCCGCAACCCTTAGCTTACCTGATCCCGGATCGGGTGTAGTCGGTGGCTGTGGTGTGGTCGTACGCCCTCCGATATACAACGAGCCTTCGGTGGTGGTCGTCGTGGTGGTGCTTGTCGTTGTAACACGGCTCGGACGGGCTACCTTACGCCCTGGAGACGTTTTGAACGATGCCTTGATTTCGTTGTTGTTGTCGGTGTTAACACGGTTGCGAGTCGTCGAACCGGTGCGACTACGCGATCGACTGGGCTTGCGTGGTCTACTCGGAGCAGCAATATCGTTCACGCCGACCCTGAGCCATGGAAAACATTGAGAAGAATAAGTTTCTGACAACGTCTGCATGTGCTGACAGTGCGCGATTTAATGATAACTTACTCTGTGCTGGCCAACAGTGCCTCCTTTGCTGCCTCAATGATCGGATACTGTTTTCCGTGACACGTTCCTCGGAAGTCATCGTTATCTATCGACCAGAACATGATACCACCCAGCCCGTTCTCCGCGACGTACTTAGCCTTGCGGCGCGCAATGGCCTCGTCATCGTACCCAACCCACTGATTGCCTTTGTAGGCGTAAGGGCCCATTGCCTTCGGATTTGGCTGCACCACCGTCCAGTCCGAGCTCTCTTTCAGATTACTACAGATCTCGTAGTACGCCAGGTAGCCTTTTTCGCGCGTTGCATCACCCTGCTCACCGGGGCCATCAGCCGGTGCGCCGATGTCGGTTGCGTCCGGGTTGTACAGCGTGTACGAGCGACCGTACGTCGGAATACCGAGTACCAGCTTGTCACGGTCCGCTCCAGCATTCAGATAGAACTTTATACTATAATCCTACAAATGGTAACGCAGAATGGAACAATGTCAACACAAGGAATACAAAAGGGTTGATCTACCATGAAGGTAGATCCAGCTACACTTACGATATTGAGTTCCGAATCGTAGTTGTATTCTGAAGCTTCCTCGAGCGAAAATAGTGGCGAGTGGTGGTTCACCGCCGGCTCGTACGCGCTGTGGTAGTCGTAGGTGAGCAGGTTGAACCAATCCAGGTACTTGTTCAGCTTTGGCACATCGTAGCCCTTCTCAACGTACTCGATACCGGCCGGCACTGCCATCGTTAGCAGCAGCCGCGGGCGACCCGTCTTCGATGACTCGCGCTCGAACTCCTCGCGCAGATCCTGCACCAGCTGGGCGTAGTTTTCGCGATCCTTAGGCTTCGAGCCATCGCGGAACGCCGGATACTCCCAGTCCAGGTCGAGCCCGTCGAAATGATTCTGGCGCAAAAATTTGATCGAATTCTTCACGAACTGAGCACGTCGCTCCGGGTCGGCGACCAGCGGCGAGAAGCGTGACGATCCCTCATTCCATCCACCGATGGCGAGCAGCGTCTTCAAGTTCTTATTGTACGTCTTCAGTCCAGTAAACTTGGCGAAACCACCTGACGGAAGGGTAAACAACACGAATGGTTTTGGTCTCAAACACACACGCTCGCAAGAAACCCTTACAGAGACAGATCCCACTTACCTTGTTCAATGTCCTGGTACTTGTCGTACGGCTTAAGCGTGTTCTCCTTGGTGAACCCACCGAACGAGTAGATCAGATGGGTACAAAGGTACGGGTTGATGTTCTGGGGCGTGAATTTGGCCGTACCGGGTCGATAGACGGACCAGTTTGTATAGTAGCACACGACACGCTGATTGTTTTCCGCTGCCGACACTCCATTACTGCTGTACAGGGCAACAGTTGTCAGTAGCAGAAGTAACCATGTTGCCGCTCCTCTTTGAAGCTATAGAAAAAACGGGTCAGATGCACAAAGGGAATTTGGATAAGTACTGGTAGTACGTAGACAGTGAAGTACTCTAGTGTTTTCGATCATATTTCAATGAACTGCGTTGTAGCAGTCAGTCCACAATTGGCGATTTGTTTGCATTGAGTGTTGACATGACCAACAATGGCTGTTCACAACACAGTCACAGCAGAAACGGCCCACAAACAGCGCGAAAGCGAAAGGGCGAAGTGGAAGAAATAAAGCAGCATCTGGATTTTTCGAATCATGGAAAAGGGGACAAGGGAGATCGAAAAGACCACTGTGTATGTGTGTGTGTGTGTTTGTGTGTGTGTGAGGTAATATTCTCACGCTGGACCCCGGAGGCACCTAGGGGTAGTTAATTAAGTGTGACAAAGTTACAAAATCTTCACCGCTTGGAGCAGCGAACAACACAGCAAGGTAAAACTACGACAGCTGTGACTACCGCACCAAAACCTATTGTGTGCTCTGGGAAGCGTAATCTGTGGCAACGGGCAGCCACAGCGACAAACAGAGAGTGGCTTAGGTGATTTAGCTACAAAAAAAATCTGTCAAAAGCAAACGCTGTGGCAAATCGGTTCGCTGTGGCGTTTGGAAAAATTGCACATTCCGTTACGACCCTCCACCCGCTTTATTTTGTTGAGGTGACACGACACGCGTCTGATCGCGTTCTGTGAGTAGGTGTTGAACGGTGCTGATAGGGGAAACATGAGACGGTAACGTGTGGCAACGCATCGTCCAAGACACTTAAGAAAGACATTTGGACCTTTGGGTGATGGATCTTAGAGCGTTTCCTCTTCGTTTGGCGTTGGTCAGTTTACGATAGAGGTATGCTGTAACCGCCGCGTTGTAGCTTACAGATAGGCGCATCATTAGACAATCAACAGAAATCCATATATCTGCAGGACAGTTTGTATACCTTGTGATGTGGTACTATTTACACCCTGCTTTAGGAAAAAATCTCTTCTGTACATTCTCTACACTCACATTAGAGACGGCACTTCTTCTTAAATGGCAAGTGGCACTTGGCATCTCTTCGCGAAGAGTTACTGCTACTTATTAATGGGCGGTATTTGATCAGTGGTCAGCCGTTCGTAATCCTGCGGGGGTGCATGACTCGAGTTTCGAAGCGACGACTTCAAGCAAGGTGTTTTCTCGAGCCATGATTCCCACCATGATTGCAGTGCATCGGAATATTACTCTACCATCGGCTGTTGTGCAACAGCTCAATGCAGAACGCGTACCGAAGGGAACACCGTACGGAAACATACGCAAAATAAACAAACATACAGGAGATGCACAAAACTGCAAATAAATAACAGCTACTGCAACAAAAAAACCTTTAGAGAGACGCAACAACAGCACGGGAACGAGCAGCAAAAGGGTGAACTTACATGGAAACTAAATGCTGTAAGATACACTACTGCGCGAACTTCCTGTTAAACGTATGCACGACCGTTGTGCAAAGTCTTACGATAAAATCAGCTGATGGAAAAGTTCTTCCAGATATAGGGAGGTCTCCCTGCGAACTGCAGAGTTGGATGCTGCACGTGTGCGTCGTTCCCACGCGTTATGAAATCGGTGCTCGCTACCTGCAACCGTCCGCTTCAGGCCGTTTACATCACGGTCTCACCAGAAAGCCATTGCCAAACGGTTCTCTTTCGCGGTTTGTGGCAGCTATGGGGCTTTTCAGGATCTGCTAGGGTCGATAAGCAGATATAATGATATACATACATTAAGGGGTCGGCGCATACACACACACACACACACTTCCTATCGATATGAGTGACGTGTGTCGATGGCGCACTACAATCGGTGGCGGAATGTGGAACATTGGTCTTGCCACAGTACGGCAACACCGGGGCCCGATTGCCTCACCGGTTCGGTATCGTAACGTCCGCTTGAGCGTTCGGGTGACGGTCACGGAGGGCCTTTCTTGCTGCCACTATTTGCTTGTCATGGACGCAGCGAAAAACAAAATATAGCGAGACTTGGGGAAAAAAGACAAAGAAACTTCCCTCCAATACGTAAACGTCCCGTCTGTGACGGTCAGCTGTGATTCGGTCACAGGCAAATGTACCCCGGCGACCCAATCTAGTTTCACAGGAGAAGTAATGTAGTTCACCAGGCAAGGTAGTTGTCGCCGAACGATCACGAACAAGGCGACCCCCACTGGGACACACGCAACTGCAGGGAAGGGGGGTTGACGGTGGCCCCCAGCACATTTGTTTTGTTTTTGCTTTTTGTTGTGAACTCTGTTGTGAACATTCAATACCATTTTTCCGATC
Source organism: Anopheles sinensis (assembly GCA_000441895.2). NCBI lineage: Eukaryota > Metazoa > Arthropoda > Insecta > Diptera > Culicidae > Anopheles > Anopheles sinensis. The sequence goes on along the minus strand of KE525369.1, from coordinate 1,951,491 downwards.
GTGTGTAAGTATCTAACCAAACCAGACCGAGTTGCTATGCGAGGACTCCACTGGTACGGGTTTTACTAGACACAACCTTCGGTCTCAGATGCAGCTTGCTCTTTTGCGGATTCGACGAAGGGACAGCTTTAGATGTCTGTACCATGCGTCATTAGTTCACCGCTGAATGCCTAATGACCGCCCACCTCCGGCGCTTGGTTCTGCAGACCCACAGAACCGCCATCAAACTCCGCTGTTGACAGCCACAACAGCCGCAAGATTAGTCAACCGTCCATCGTTTTGAGTGCATTCACTAGCACATCAAGCGAAAGGCATTCTTGTCCGAGCCGTTGTGGTCTTCTCAGTTGTGTACGAGTGTGCTATTAGATTTTCCAACTATTGGAGATTTAAAAACAAGCATCACTTAGGATAGTTGCAAGGATAGTCTCAAAAAGCTATATATTAAGCTACTATGAACTAAGGCTGAATTTTACACCGCAGTTAATATAAAGTGCGTTAATTTTTTTAGTGCTTCCAACATCCAACCAATGGTAACGAAATTACAGCGTTCAAGTAACTATGTCCGTGAGTAATGATACATTGAGCCTCACATATTCTCCCGAGTGTCGAGTGAAAGAAAACTGTCCGGCACACGCATCATCATGTTCACACCAATTTGTCGTGGCAGATAACAATCGTATTCGTCGGTCAGTGTTCATAACACACTCGGTGAGCATTACCATCAGCATCACCGCTTTTCGGTGGCACATCGGTTTCTGCTTCCAACAGCTAGTTGGTTGCGTCACCGGTCATACCAGACATGGCCGGGGTGTTCCAATTTCCACGCCGAGACATAGCAGAAGGGCAGCTATGTGGGACATTACCCTGCGCCACCACGATGCACTGCACAGGCGTTCAGCGGTAGCCAGAAGCCAAACGGCGGAGGGGCCCATTGATCAACATTCGGACACAGCGTGCTGGGCAACTTTGCATTGCGTGAGTTTGCCGTCGTGCCGACTTGTGAGCCTACGAGGTATGCGAGGAATTCGAACAAACGCATTGTCGAGAGAGCGATACTGTCGGTCGTAAAAGGAGGAGTGCGGTGTGGAAGCTAGATCTAAATATCTTACGCCGACCGGCATTGCCTATCCGACGCGGGCCATCGACCTGCCAACGTGTGGCAACGACGCACGATCCGTCTAGATAGAATGTACTGCTACCAGGCCACCTTCTCCCGCGGAAGGCAATTAACCGAGTAAACGAGCAACCACTCGAGCTGCTTCTTCTTTGGTCTCTCTTGGTCAGAAGTCACCAGACCTGGATTACCTTTTACGCCCGTCGTCACCGATCCTGCCATGTTTCGTACAGTGTTGGACCTGCGAGTGGCTGCGCGAGCGATGTCCAAACGGTGGTCCAATTGGGTGATGACGTCCCTGACGCAATCATCAAACAACTATCTGATTTAGTAGCGAAGCTGCACGTCTTGACGCTTATCGCCAGCTTCGCATCGAATGGCGTTAGATGCAATCGATTGCAATTAATGACCCGCGTGTCAACATACTCCTCAACGGTGGAGTGGTGGAATCTGCAAATTTAGCTACCTGCCAAGAGTTGCAGTTGCATCTTTGCTTCTTCTACCTGTGGTAGGTCTCCTAAGGTCCACACCACGCTGATAACACCGGCAGACGGAGGTGCCTCTTTGGCATCTCTTACATACACACGTAGACACACTTCATAAATTGTTCCTCTATGAATTATTCTATTACCGTTTTTTGCTTGTTTTGCTATTAACCAACCACTTCCACCACGGCACACTCGATTGTTCAATCGCTAATAGACACAATTGGATTCACATATCCAGCAAGAGGCCATTGTTGGTGCTACTGAAAGATTTCGACTTCGAAGCAAACGTGCACCACTCGATCGTATGCCTGGGGTCGAGTTCTTGGTTCGAGTTCTTGGACCAGGTGAGAGAGAATGGAGTTCGAAGTCTCCTATATCTCCGGTTCAATTTGAATGATACCGATTGAGTGTATCTTAATTGTTAGCCACAAGGGGAAGCGGTGAGATAAAGTCCATGCCCTCGGGTGTTCACAGGAGGATGGTGAAAAAATCTGCACAAAATTCCTCAAAGACCTGCGACGAAGAGTTCCCAAAGCTTGAGACCTTCTTAAGTCCTCTTTCTGTTTCTGGAGACGAATAAAAAGAATTTGCATTTGTCGGCTAGGTTTCTTCCGAGCACCGGAAGCTACTGATTTTCCGCTCGACGTGCGGCGACCGGACCATTGGAGGTGTCGCCCTAAGGTACGATACAACGACGAATCAAAAGATTCACGACCGAGACGTCGTGATTCCGTTTCGCGCAGATGAAAAATGCTAAAAGCAAACAACCCTGTTGGCAAGAAATGACCAATTGTGTATTTGTGTATCTGTGTGCTGCTGCTCAATTTCGTTGTTTGTGATCAGTGAAGTGTGACTTGCTTCGTTAGTCGTCACCAGTGTCAATAGTGTCAAGGCCGGGTCGTCTTAAGGGGGCCCCCTCTCCGTTTTTGGCCGACGGGGTTTTTCCCCCCCGATGCTGTTTCATAAACCGTGCGGATGATTAATGAATTTCAAATTATTTCGCCGTGCTGGTTTGTGTTTTTCTTTTTCGGATGCCCGCCAACCATGCCGCGGAAAAGAAAACAAATGCCAGAGGCAATTATCAGCGCAAAAGATGTGAAACCGTGCCAATGACATTAAGCATCCGAATTTCATCGTCAGATGCTCGGCGGAAGGTCTCGGCGCAGGTTTACCGATGGTAACTGCTTCTTCCTCGTGCCGACCAGAATTCTGAGCGTTAGGCCTGCTCGAAATAGTCAGCTAATTATGCTCGCTGTCCAGCGTTACGCCGTTTGTTATTGAAGCAAGGTCCAATGCAACATGGTACATAAAAATATCATTATGAAGTATGCTCCTTTCCAAAAATATGCAACGTAAACGAAAATTGGTGTAATTTTGAAGATCGTGAAAGAAACTTTACTCAGATTTCCAACTGATAGATGATAGTCTGTGGTGTTCTTCCTGAGTTGTTTAAATTTACACATAGTTTTATTCAAATGTGATAAATTGGAAATGTGAAAAATAAAGAAGGCAAAAGCAGCCTAAATAACTACATTTTCTAAAGATTATAAAATCTTGTAACTAGGGTAAGTACTCCTATAGTGCTGCTAGTTCCAATAGTGGAGGTAGTGGAATAAAATCCTAGCTCTGCGAAGATATAAATACAATAGCGTCATTTGTAGTAGTTTGAAATGATCTTTGATCTTTTACGGAGTGTTCAAAAGAAAAATCTTACCACTCCGTAATATATGAAGGCTTCAAAATTCATATTTTTTAAACAGGTTGTACTAACATTTTGGATTCTTTAAGAATTTATCAGGAGTGTTATGATTTTCTTAAAGCTATAAATCACCGCAAAACAAAAATTGATCTATGAGACCGATGCAAAGGTCTATGATCAAGACAATGCAAATATGCTTCAAAAACAATTTATACTCAAAATATTTTCAGTATTTTCCAAGTTTTCCAAGTACTACCACCACTATATGAACACGATACCACCACTATAGGAACCATAGCACCATTATAGGAACAACCGGCTGGGAAGAAATTAACGCTTTTTTCGTGTATTTTTCATGATAAACGGTGAAAATAGGTGTTTTCACAAGAATAATGGTATTTTGATCATAATTGGAATAAATATGTAAAATATTCTGGTATAGACACTTATAAAATACAACAAATTGTTACTAACATGACTAAATGTGCCACTATTGTACAGTATAACACAGTTACTCTAGTGTTGGTGTTTTTAAACCAATGTCATAATTGAGTTGATGTGTTCGATAGGCAAACGAAATTATAGAATCAAAATCCTTTAAAAAGAGCGTTACAAACGTCAAACCAGTGGTGCAATTTACGGTACATCCGGTTTACCGAATCCTCCCGTGTCCTTCGTGAGCCTTCCGCCCCGGTTCGGATTCATTTCTCTTTTGTTTTATCCAACCGCATTCTCCTACGGGAGGAAAAAATAACTTGGCCCGGGCCCCGGGGTTGGGAATACCGTTACGAAACACCGAATTCAAATCCGATTCCGGTTTTCGTTCCCAATTCGGCAGCGGCTATACGTTGCTTTTAAGCTACTTCCACCGAATGTCGCAATCGCATACGCTGGATGCACGGCTGGGCAGGTCCCCATGTGTGTGTGTGTGTGATGGTGAGTATTTTTATTGCTATTACGAAAGATAACTCATGGCGGGCAGGCGAGCACCTAGCAAGTGAAAGTTGGCCGCCCGGGAATGGACGCCGTAACGCAGCGTAACGCGAGGTCCATACGTTCGAGGTTGGTGCAGTTGCAAGGGCCGGTACTAAGGCGCTATCGGGAAGCCAGGGGGAGGGGGTTGGGGTTGAAATGATGCTGATTATTTCGAGCGACTGGAAACACACTAACAGACACACACGCATACATACAGGTATCGATATACCGGACGTTTCACTGCGGTTGACTTAATGGCTTAAGGGTAAGGTCAGACATGGACGGTCACATCCAGCTTCCTGCCGGTGCGCCACCTCGTGGGACAAGCCCGCCCAGCTGAAAGAAAGCGAAGAAGCGAGCAAAAAGCGCTTGGTTCCTATTTGTCAACCTTAGCCAAAGCCAAGGCGCGTTTGTACATCGTCCCACCTATTTCAGCGAGATTTATTTGTGTGTGTGTAGGTATATTATTGGCTGTCGGAAACAACGGGTGGTAAGAAACCAGAAAACAAAATGCCGATGAACATGACCGATCACTCCGGAACACTCCGGGGCCGCACCCAACTTTCAGAGGCCTCCCGCGAAGGGCTGGGAGCTAACATCCGCCTAAACCAAGGGGCTCGGTCTCCATGTCCAGTGGTTCGTTATTCCCATTCAATGGGGAGTGAAAGAAAACTCCCCGTCCCACCACTCTGAGTGTTTGGACAGCTAGGCTGGGTTGAGGTTCTGGACGCGGTTCAGAAACGACGTGCCCTGAATGCGCTGTAAAAGCGGAGATTTCGAAAGGATACCGGGCTACTGAAAGCTTCAAAATAGCAAATACCTTTCTCTTGGAGGTGCACGATAGATGAAAGTAGCCACTTAGACCCCCAGGTTGAACCCTGCATTGGCTTTAACACGTTCCGGAGTTAAAGTACCGAATGGAGTTTTGTGTATTCTTTTCGAGTTAGGCTTTGATAACCCTTTGTCTGGCTCCAGCTTGCCGTAGGAAGTTCTGATGATTCAACGTCTCACCCAGAAACTCCCGAGTGCCGAGTGGTTGATGACCTTTGCGGAGTCCCACGATCGTGAGTCAGCGATCCCAGAAGGGGCCAGGTCACGTTCTTACAACATCAGTAAGTTTTGTGTCGCGTCAGAACACCCGCCACGACCCGACTCCTACTTGCAGCTTTGCGATGGTTTATCGACCGGATGAGACGTGCCAGGAATCGAAATTTTCCGTGTGGGTCGCTATCAGATTGTCCAGACGACACAGTAACGGGTTCGTGTACGCAGTTGCGTCATCTTTGAAGTTCAGACAGTTAAGTTTAAGTATTTTTGGTACAAAGGCTTGTTTGTTACTCCTAATGTACTAGAGGTTTGACACTTCATAGATCTTAAGGTGATTAAGATTTCTTATCGTTGTTATTACTGCGTACATCGTACGTCTCGTACCTCTTCAGCGAACTTACTTTTTTGGAACAAGTCCAGACCCTCAAACGAAACAGGGACACAGCACTCACTCACATAATTGTTATCAGTAGAGCACAACGATTGGAAAGTACTCGAGCACAATGAATCAATCTCAATGTTTACATCATTGCATCGAATCCCCCGGTGGGTGCAGAATCTCGGAGTGGTGCGCACACCTGTAGAGCACGCACTCTACGCTGCAGGTGCAAATGGTAGGCACGCGCAATGCGCACTCGCACGCCGCCTCTTCGTGCATTGCGTAAGAGACCGAAGTGTTCGCTGCAGTTCATTGGCCTCGCGCGATTGGCCTGGCCACAATTTTGTGGTCCTCCTTTCTCTACCGCCTTTCTCCTCCGTGCCTCCGTGGGAAGTGTAATGCGGAAGCTGACGCTGCAACCGTCCGCCACTCCACGGCTGACTACCAATACAATACCATTGAGGTCAGGTGTTATCACTAACTACCGGTTTTAGGTAGTGGCAGCACACAAGCCGCCCACATGCCTCCTTTTTACACAATGTTGTTGATGATGAGGTAAACAATCTTCGCTCGTATTGAACAACTTAGTACCGCGCCACTGCAATATTGGAGCAGCCTACTTCAATTGTCTATGTGCTCTTCTTCTTTAGGTATCCAAGTAATTGAATGGGTTTAGGTAAGCGAATTTAAACCATCTAAAAAATTCGTTCAGCCAGTTGAGGATATCAACTATTAACACCTATTCCCTAGGACTTTACAATGTTCAGATCAAGTTACTTAAGTACAGGATCAGCTGATGAAATGTTCAAACTCTTGTCGAAATGGTTAAAAACAAAGACCCGCGTCTTAAATGAACTCAAACCAATGCAAGAATTTATCTCAAATTGATCATAGATAATCTATTTGGCCAGGAAAATAATGCAAAGAAGGGATTCCTAGGCAGAAAGAGCAACTTTTCCTGCCTTGAAGACAGGCACTTGTCGACGCCAGCATTACAAAGTCGAAGTGTACAATCTGATTGTAAATCGGCCTTGCCTTGGAGCGGATCGAAACCTCGGATGACGGAACCACTTCTCTCGGGGGGTAGGCTCTTGTCGGGGGAGTCCAGAGATCATGGTGGCAACACCAACACCGTTTCGGGGCGCTTCCTCAAGTTCCCGGCCAAAGGCCAGCCACTTTCAACCACGACAAGGGACGCAGAATTCGGCGCGGCTAGAAAGTGAAGGTTCGTGAACCTTCGT
>KE525369.1:1878937-1944528 GCA_000441895.2 Anopheles sinensis | reverse complement strand
AAAACAACAATTACACACACACACACACACACACGCGCGACCAGGAAACCTGTTTCATTGCTCCAAGGATGTGTAATACACAAAAGCACGAAACACGCGGAGAAAGAAAGAAAGCAGCCGCTAAAAAGCAGCTATAATTTCGATTTCGAGCCTATGGCCTGATCTGCCAAATGGTTGGTGCGATGGCGATGATGACGATTCTCTTGGAGGCCTGCCTTGGAGGAGAAGGCCTCTCAAAAAGCAGCTTTGGGTGAGGTAATTCTTATCAATTGTAGCCACCTCCACCTTCCGATTGTTTTTATTTTGAGCTTTCGCTATGCTCACGGGACCCCGCACGGGATTTTTTGAGTGGCTGAGCGAGATTGCGCAACGCACCCCGCGATTTGGTTCGCGGTTCAGCCCCAAAACACACACACACACATACACACACAAACACACCGTACCCAGCGACCGTATGAACGGCGCTAATGGTACATAATTTGTAACTTTACCTAATAGTCAAACGGTGCACACATACAAAAGACAGCCGGCAAAGCCACCTCCAGAAGCGCCACCCAATTGACACACAACATTTGGGTCACGCCGGTATGCAGCCGGTGGTGGAATGTTTTCCACGGAGCGAAGAAAAGCGGTCTATTTTGGGAAATTGTTTGCTGACTCTAGCGACGTTAAATGGTAGATATTTGTATGAAGTTTCAGACAGGGGTTTTCCAATGCTGTCAAAAACGTTTTTGTTAAATTGCATATTTGTTTTTCTATAGCCTAAACATAGTTAATGAAGTTAGAATCATACAACCTTTGTCACTAAACTTTATCTCGAACGCAGATGGAGTTAGAGTCTATATGACAACCATGATTGAAAATGTTCATCAGCTTCTATCTCTAACGCATCTGAGAACTTTGTCTCTAACTCATCGAAACAAAAAGGGGTTTTGTGGTTTCTCAATATAATAACTGTGTAACGACTATAAACATAAATTAATTTATGCTTATGCTGCTGAAGTGGTGAATTTGAGGAAATTAACTTATTTTTATAACTGCTAAACGTCACTTGTTTTATTTGTTCACAATCGCAGCATTATAATTTTATCCTCTTTAATTTTGGTCCATACCAAACTATTAATTTGTTAATAATTTTGCCTTATTTTCTTTTTGTAGGCAGCTTTGTAAAAAGAGTTTTACTTACGTTTCTTAAAAACAATAATATTCTTTTTTATTTTAATTCATTATAATAAACGAAAATTTGAGGAAAAGGAATAAAAGTTAAATCAGGAGACAAAACCAGATAAACACGAGCCAAAAACTGAGGAATTTCGAGACAAAGTCAGATGCGTTATAGACAGAAGTTGATGCACGATTTCAAGCATCAGAGGTAAAGGTAGATGACAATGACTGTACAATCCAAACGAAATGATATGAATATGACGATACAACTCCCATTAGCACGTTGACTGCCATGGCTATCATTTTTGATAGCCAGCTGTCATAAGTTCTAAAAAGTTTTTGCCTCATAAATATATGAAAATGCAACATGAAAATTATCGTAATATAAAAAACTAATTCTCTGGGAAGGTTAGTCTCTACCTGGATGTCAAAAATTGACTGTTTAATACATTTTATAAACAAATTAAATCGACAAAGATTGTTCTAAAAACGTGTGCTAAAACTGCTTGGCAGTCAACGTGTTAACAACGTGTTTTTGCCCCATAAATAAAAGAAAATGCAACGTGAAAAGTATAGTTGTGTTAAAAAGTAATTCTTTGGTAAAAAGTAAAAGCTTAGTTCTTGTTTGGTCTTAGAAAACTATCAGTTTTAAACCTTTTTTTAAACAAATTTAACGAAAAATGATTGTACTTAAAAATGAGTTAAGAACGCTTGGCATTCAAAGTGTTAGGAGAATAATATTTAGTGATTAGACAGCTGGTTTTTGAAGCAAACAGTATTTCAGCTCCCAGGGGTGCCCCTTCTTTCCTTCTAACCATTCCGGGAAATGCGCCATCTTATTGGAAACAAACGACGGAAGCCCCAATCCGGGCATATGAGAAACTGACATATAAATCTCAAACAACCCCTGCCAACAGTCTGACCTTACCTACGCCCACCAATCGGCGCGATTGTAATGCATTTTAAAGGCGAACAGTCGGAAGCCGCGTTGGTTTCCTTCCGCAACTCACTAAAATAAAACACAAAAACGACGACGGTGGTGGAACAAATAATGGTCAACAAATAGCCATTAGAAAACAAACACATCCTCGTGCGCTAACGACGATTGTTCTTGAAAACGACCCGGAAACGTTGACGTTGGAAACTTTCCGGTGTGAAGCAGAGGAAACAGTTTCCCAGTGGTTCTTCCTCGTGTTGAAATTTCCCACGGAAGCTTCTGCCCCTCTCAAGGTAACTGTGTTTAGGACTGAAGGAATTTTCTTTTGATTCAATCCACAATTATTATGCCACAAGTATTATGGATGTGTGAATTTGAATGATTTCTTTTAATTTTTCATTCGTTGCTAACCTGTCAATGTCATAGTCGAAAAACGTACTACTTCTTATTTCTAATTTCCCAAGCTTACATCCGGTACATCAGATTATTGAAAGCTTTCCTTGCAGCTGCAAAGCACTGCTCCAATGGATTTCGCTAATCTGTGAGTCACCCGTAGGCACGGAATGGACTCGCACATGTTACGCCACTTCACGGACCTAATGTTACACGCTCATACCAACAGTTTCGGAAGCTGTCCGATCGGATGCATGCAAAACTTCGTCATCGAGCGGCGCACGATTCGCCGTTTAGCACCGCTAATTATCACCAGAAGTGAGTTGTGCTGTAAGCAAACAGACGGGAGTGACGGCTGGAAGGAAATATCAAACAAAATAAATTCCCCAAACATCTCACCCAGCCGTCCGGGAGCCAGCAAAGGGAAGAGGAAAAGGAAGGGAAGAAAAAACAGCTCCTGTTGTCAGGCGTTACGTAACGGCGTGCCTTTCGGTAGGTACACACTAAGTGACGGTGAAAGTGTCATTTATTACGGCCCCGTTGTCAATGAAAAGTTCAGACGAAAGGGTTGATGATGCGATGCTATAACTGAAACTTCGCGCGAGCAGAGCAGCAGAAAATGAACATGATACACAAGAAAAAAGCATGTCGGAATTTTCGAAAACCACAAACATTCCGGGACCAGAGTCGATTATGGCCAGGTAATGGAAGGAAGTGGAAAGAGCGAGAGGCGAATTGCTGGATTACGAGCGAAGGCCTAATAATATCTTGCGTTTTAGTAGTTCCAGTTGGACCTGGGTACTTTCACTACGTTGTTTTGTTGAAAAACAAAAAATGTATTGAAAAGTCCTGGAGTCGAGCGAACTGAAAGTAAAACACCGAAAGGGAGAAGTGGAAACCACAGATAGTGAATTTAGAAACGAATAAAAATCTTCAAATACAAGCAAACTGTTAAAATAAAATTAAACAATATGAAAGAAAGGTAGTATATTGACTAATTGATTGAATTTATGGATCATAGTGTTTGAAAATTCACTCCCCCTTCAATAACACGAGTTCCAGGCGTCTTATATGCTGTTAAAATTATAAAAATGAATGGAAGCGAATAAATGATTTCTAAATTAAATGGAGGAAAGAGTAACATACAATAAAAGAAGATAATTAAAAATGTTACATTCCTTTAAACGATAATAGGTTGATATAATTCCTTAAACCCAAGAAGTGTAGAAGACGGTATGTGTATTAAAACAAAATTTAGCCCGAATAAAAAACCAAATGGAGCAGAATAATCAAACAAAACAGACGTTTTACAAGGAACGAAAAAAAGGAAGGAATGTATTGCTATTCTTTCAACACTAGAATCCCAATTGGAGTCATTTTGACCCAAACGTGATGTTCACATTTAATACATCAAAAACGACTGAATATTAAAAAAAAGATTTGTCCTAAAATCCTAAGTAGCATATAAGTTAAATAATTTCAGATTTTTATGTTCGAACAATTCCGAGCTAAAATGCAATTCCGAGCTAAAATGTCATTTTGACCCCTGTTTTTAAACACGCTGTAACATCGTCAGTTTTCAACATTTTTTAAATACGCAAACGGCTTATTTTAAGTATATTTGTTGTGTAATTTGTAATGTAATTTGTAATGTTAAAAATATGAAATTATTTTTTTAAGGAAGCTTGGTAATTAAGAATTAAAATTCGGTTCAAATTGATCTTTTTGCTTGAGTTAAAGCTTTAAATGCACTTTGCACCTAGAGATAATTTGTTGTAGAACTTATTATGTATTGTTCACGTCCGTTTCCAACATTATCAATCGACTAATCGATCGAATTGATGGATAATAGTAATTGAAAATCTACTTCCCCTTCGATAAAACGAGTTTCGTGCGTCTTATAGACAGTACAAAAATTACAAAAATGAATGGAAGCGAATAAATTTGTCAAATTATAATAATTAAAATAATTACTTAAAACCGAGACTGTATGTGCATTAAAACAAAATTGAGCCCGAATGAAAAAAACATAAAGGAGCAGAATAATCCAACAAAAAAGACGCCCAACAAAGGATTTGTTTAAAACGGAAAGGAAAAAAAGGGAGGAGTGTTATTGTCTTTGCGCCTATCGGTAATTTGTTGTAGAATTTATTATGTATTGTTCACGTCTGCTTCAAACGTTATGCTACAAATTATACGATCCACCAGAGGCCCAAAACGCTATTTTAAGCGTTGAATGATGAATCATTGGGCACTTTTAAAGAATGCAGCAGACGTGAACATGTAAAACGCGCGACAAAAAGCCGTTTTGTTAGCATCTCCATATGCGTATCGATCACGTGTGGGGTTTTAACGATCGACGCACCGAGAATGGTTACCGGTTGCGGCGATCGAGTGGGAAGCCAGCGGAACCCAACAACCGTTCGACCGTTTACACACATTTGGCCGCATTTGTGGACTGACGCAACGTGATTACCGTGCTTTGCCGTCACTTTAATGGTGGACGCGCGAAAACGCAATGCGATCGCAAAGCAGGAGGGAAGGAAAGCAGTAAACCAAAACATGCAGGATCTTGGACGAACGCAACGACCCCGAAGAACCCCGGCGGATATTTTTAAGGCCCCGAACGTAATTCGTAACCACCCACCCCGCATTCCTAACGGGACTGAATGCAGGGAGAAAAAAAACGCATGTGAGGAAACAATGCGCTCGAAGGTAAGACATATTTTTAAAGAAGGAAGCAATAGAAGTAGAAAACGAAAAACACGCTACTTACCGGAAACATTGTTGGGCCCCGTTTGTTACTGTCGATCGATTGGGTATTCTTTTCTCTTTCGGTTTGTTTTCCTCCTCTCCGCCCACTGCGGGGGCTCACCCCTCCTTCCGGCTGCCGGTGAACCTCTTCTGGCGATCGCCTAAACGTCCAGGGCGCGCGGTTGGTGTGCGTGGTTCTATTTCGATTTCCTGCCGCCGCAAACACATACACCTCGGGCCAACAGGAGGAGTGGTACTTCTGTTTTCCGGCTACGAACAAGATGGCGTACTGCCTCTGACACTCTGGCAAAGCGTGCACTCACTATTTTTTTTTTACATCGATCGGGTGTCCCAAGGAGCGGATTGCTTACTTGCCCGGTGTTCCGCTGCCGCTACATGAACGTGCACTCCGTTTCCCGGACGGAATCGGTTCTTGCTTTCCTTTCTTTTAGAAAAAAAAGCTCGCTGCGGTAAAAGAAAAATAAAAGAGAGGGGGAGAAAAATCGATTACAAAAACAAACTCGTGGATAAAAGCTGAAAATAATCGAGCAAAAAGGGAACGTAAATCCCCTCCTCAACCCCACGCCAGGATGATGCGCCTGCTACGTTGCACTTTCGAAAGTTCTCTTTCGCTCCTAGGTTCATTGGGACGGTTTTGGACTTTCTTCCTGCCTTGCAACGTAAACGAGATCCGTTGGTAGATAGAAGGCAACAACAAAAAAACACCTAAACCCTTAAATTGCACCTGCTAAACCGTGCGCATGAAAACAACGCGACGAAGAAAAGCGCGAAAAAATAGGATGAAGTAACGGTCACGGAAGAGAGGGTGCTGCACGCTGCGGAATGGGGAGAAGGGAGGAGGGGGGTCTTGGAAGGACGAGAGCGACTTTTGCTGCCACCAGAAACCCCCCATCGCCCCACTCCCCACCCTTTACCAGGCCTACAAGTTGGCAAACATTCCACGACCGGACGACCTCCAGGAGCAACAACTTTCATATCAGGCACCGAGACCGCGATGTGATAAGTGCGCTCGCGAACGCTTTTCGTACCGCCTGGTGGCGGCGGCGGGTGCTAATGTCAACCTGTTTTCCCCGCACGCATACGCAGCGGCAAAGTAGGAGGAAGGAAGAAAAAACAAGCAAATTCGTACGTTCGAACCGAGCGCGCGGTTCGTCGCTTGCGGCGGCGTTGATGTCTTTCGAATCGCGTCGATCTAGATGTACGTTCAATCGGTGCGTAAGCGTTTTGTTTGTCGCTGTTTCGTGTGCTTGTCCGCGATGGTGCGATGAAGCGTGGTGCGTTCCATTCCTTTTGCGGCTTCGACCTCCATGTTCGAAATGCCTTTTGTTTGATTTCAAAAAAAACCCGACCGACATATTTTTTCGCACATTCTCGACGAAGGCGGAAGTGACGAACCCGGGCGGCCACCGGTATTTGACACCGATAAAGAATACCTAGCTAATGAAAACCCACTAATGGACACGGTAGCTAACGTTCGCATTAGTTTGTTGGCAATGTTTGTAGGTAACGTCAACCGCAAGTTAATCAATTTTGTGTGCCTTTACTATTTATCTTTCTCATCGATCAAATTCCTCCGTCCAACTCGTCACCGGTCGCGGTCGAATCGATCGAGCGGCAAACGGCCGAGAAATAGAAAAACCTCTACACTACAGGTTGACGGCAGGTGAATGTGCCATTCTCCATTCACCCGAGAGCTCGCGAACTGCACTGACTGTCCATCGAAATGCCTAGATTTCTACTCTGATGTGGGGGGGGGGGGGGGAGGGGTCATGTTTAAGGGCGCATCTCGCATGCCAGTTCGAGTTCGGGCTCGATATCAGCGAAACGATCGAGAGGTTCGAGAGCTTTCAGCGTGAAGAGGCTGCTAGAGACAAAATCGACTACGCTTCAGATAATCTTGCGATAGGAGGAGGAGCGTGGGCTACTTTTTTTTTGTTTTGTTTTGTTTGTCGTTAGTGTTGGTCACGGTCCAGGGCCAAACTGGGCCGCATCGGAAAGCTCCAAGATGCAAGCATTCGGTTGCAGTTTAAGAGAAGTCGAAATGGGGAAATGTAAACGAACAACAAACGGAGGCGCCGGCCCGGGGAGGGGTGGAAAAACGACAGCGGAGAATCGATACAAAGGGGGGAGGGGAGAGTGGAACGGGGGAAAAAAAGATACACGGAAAAGGGAAACGCAAATCCAACGAACTGCTCAACCGATTCGGTATTAGATTTCCTGCAGCATGCAACATGCACATCAGAGGCGCCCCAGGAGGGACCGCCGGGTTTGCGCCTAAGGTTCAGCTTCCTCCTACACGGCCCGCAAGCAGGTTTTCCTCTTTTCACCAATCAGCCAGCGACAGGTTTTCCCTTCGCACGCAGGCGGAAAGCGCAAAGCGCGGTCGCCGATTTCCTCCGAACTCCGCCAATCGTTGCGGTTTGGCAAAGAAACCCACATACACAACGGCAGGCGCACGCACGCGCGCACGCACGAGGAAGCAAGGAGTATCGGGTTTTTTTTCTCTTTTTCCCAAAAGCGCGCCCACGGAAAATCCACCGTGTCGAACGCATGATTACCCATGCCCAAAACCACCGGTTTTTACTATTCAAACCGGAAAGGGTAAGGGGTCTTCACGTTGAGCTTTCAGCGTTCAGCTGATTGTGCGCGAAAAAGGGAAAACGGTGCGAAAAACGGCACACGACGGTTGGGAGGGGGAGAGGCTGGGAAATGAACTAGATTGCTTGCGCCACACTCTCCAGCTTGCCCGCAGTTAAACTCTTGTTTTATCTGCCTACCGTTAATAGGGCACCGGTTAGCGAATCACGCACACGCGATGGCACCGATCGGTTGGTGTTGCTTTCTATTGAAAAGTTAAACAAACATAATGTTCAGCAGCTCCCAGGGGTGTTTTTCCTTCCTATACCGGTCTTTGTATGCGGCAGGGATGCCTTAAGAATGGCCAGGAAGTAAAAACCCGCTCGGTAATGGCTAGCAAACGTCTATCCCCATCGACCGCGCAGAAAACAGGGCAGCTAAGTAGCCCGACAGGTGTCCTAATAGACGTCCATATAGCACCAGCCGATAGCGAAACTAGGCTCCGTCACATTACACTCTCCGCTCAATTAATTGGCGGAGAAAGAGAGCGGTAGATGTGAATAAATGGGCAAACCGGTAGCGCGGCTAGGGCTGAAGTACGTCGCTGCAATGTCGTAAATTAATCGAACAGCAAACAACACACACACACACACACACACACACACACACACACTCATATGGACCTGTGCTACGTGAGATGCTGCGTCGTCGAATTACACGAGATTGGGAAACGTTTCGCTCGTGGTTCGATTTCCAATCTCGTCTTCCGAGCGGTCTTTATATAGCAAACATTAAAAAGTTGCTCCTACTTCTCCACCTCGTAGCCGGGCGAGCCATATCTGTTCCTGCTCCCAATTTTCCACTAGCTGTCTACTAACTAATGCACACAAACTCACGCAGTTGTGCAAATTAGTTCCACTGATAGCCAGGGTTTTAGTAGAGCCCCTCCGGCACGCGCTCGCGATACAAACGTTGTGCAGATTTGCGTGGCGTAGCTAACTCCTGAACGGCGACGATTTGCGACGGATGCTCCACAAACGGCAGTGCAGAACCGACGACGGGCAGCAGAGTGTGGGATGCTGCGAGCAGATCAGGGGGTTCGGTAAGGTTTGCGGTTTGCATACCTGCTCCAAGGTCGTCCGGTGGCAAGGCTTCAGAGACTAGCCTATACCTATACGTGGTAGTTCCAGTGAACGCCCGCCTGCGTCGTCCTACAACACCACGAGGGGGGAACGTGCGCGAGAAAGCGTGTTAGGGTGTCAGCGGGCAAATGTCACCCATTTCCATTGGAGATACTCTTTTAAAGTAAGTTCTGTGTTGCTTGAAACTAAGCAATCCAACCCTTAGATGAGGCCTAAATTAACGTTTCCACAGATTTAAGTCTGGAGCATTCTAGAATATGGTAGACGCAATGAGACATGTTTAGTCATCCTAGAGACATCATAACAATCCAACTCTTGGATAAGGCTGTCATCAATTTTGGCACAGAATTAAGTCTGGATCATTCTAGAAAATGATAGACAAAATACTGATACCCAGATTGATGTTTTGCCAATAATTGGTTTCTACTAGACATGCTTAGCCAAAGTTCCCACAAATTTTCTGATGAAATTTTTCACCAAGAATTAATGTACATAATAAACGGGTATGCAACTGAGTGGACTTTGGGTGGAGCTTCATCTGCAAAACCATCCACCCCCAACCAATTGCGATCGCTTTTGGGTGCCCATACTTCACATTAACCTTCATTGGGAGGAGTTTTGCACATCCTCTCATGTAAACTCCAACTAAAAACAACCTTTTGACAGCACTCCTGGACGTATATGACTACATATTTACGTTTGATAAACATAAATAAAATTACAAGTGCTGTTGAAGTCCTACTCCTAAAAACTGTGATTGAATCACCCATTCCGACGCTGTTGCGAAAGCCACAAAACCACTCCTGGCATGGAATTCCATCCATAAGCTCACTCTCTCTCTCTCGCTCCCCCGTTCCGCCTCTGGCTGTCGTACGCTGCATAAATTATCGCGAATAGGTCCGCGTTCCAGCGGCGGCGCGGTCCGAAATTCAAATGTCATAGGTTATCAGGCGGAGATCATCATTTAAAGCATCACTGCGAGCGACCTTGGAGAACGCCGCGCTGTGAAAAGTGCTTTGCAACTGGTTGTCCCACCCTACACACTCTGCGTGGTGCAACTTTGTAGTCCAGCCTGTCCAGCAAAATTCCTCACGACATGGCGAAATCTTTTTCCTCCTTCAATCGGGTTTTCTCGCTAGTCCACAACTAGTCATCAGACTAGTGTATGCCAATTAGCCAGCTTCCTCCGGTCTGGTGGTGCCGGTACCGTTTGTACCGCGAGTGAAGATGGAAATGAGGATACCGGAAAGTGAAAGTTTCCGCTTTTCCGAATTCAGCGCCATACCTCGGCGTGGAGCTAGTTTTCTTTTCTGGCTTTTTTTCCGCTGCTGACCACGAAAGCAGCCTCGATCGTAGGCATGCAAGTTGAACACCCGCCAGGCAAAACCGTTCCAATGCAACGCACGTACGTATGCGCAGCGTTGGCAAAACTTCGTTGAAGCTGTGGCAAGGTGGCCGGACGGCAAACTTCATGTAAATTAGCTCGCAAGTCGTATGAACCCCGACGACATCCGCGATACTTTGTTGATTCGTTTGCAAAATTGCCAATCAATATGTTTAGATAGCAACGAACTTAAAAGGATCGTTGTACGACAATTTTGGAGAATATAGACAACATCGATGCCACGCATATGACTGCTCTTCGGTGGAGATCAGCAGCCTTTAACCTTTCGATTGTGGCGATGAGCTCGGAAGCGAACAAAAATGAAAAACATGGAGGGCAAATCGTGTCGGGTAGACCGATCGGTTCCTTACTTCCATTGCCCATCCCTGGCTCGAGCTACACATTATATTGATCGAGCCATTGCTCCCTCAAGAGACCCGCCGTGCCGTTTCTCTCTCGTATGACGCTTCTGATGTTGGCATTTAGACCAGTGAAACGTGTTCTGCACAAACAGCACCAGTTCCGCTGGTCCACATTGGACGGTTGAATGCGAAAACGAAGCCTGCATGAGAAATTCGTGAGCAGGAGAAACTCCGTGCTCCTAAGCGGTTATGCTTCGGTGCGGGTCTCCTTCAAATCGAATACCTTTTTTTTTGGTTCAAGTCTCACTTGGTGCTGCACTTGAGCACTCGATATGTTAGAGGAGCTAAAGTATTACATCTTGTTGATACGTAGAGGCATTGGATTATTGCTATATTTCATGACCTATTCCTTCCCGAATCAGGTCTCGTAGAGTTCAAATCAATTTCAACCTAGCAACATCAGCAGATTGTTGATCAGCTCTAATCTACCTTCGCTCGAGTCTAGCCACCCGTTGCAACCACCATCCTCACGTCACACGGATTCCATTCGCTCCTAAAAGTTGACCACGAACGTACGTTCCCATTCCCTTGCGCTCCATCTCTGTCGCTCCGATTCTTGCTGGATTAGTTTGATAACTTCCCAACCCGCTTCAGGCGAGCGGAGTATACATGGCGATACCCGGACAGCCCCGGGACTAATGGCACACTTGGTAGAAAGGGAAATTTACATTATATCCCTTTGTATGTGGTGGATACACGACGAACCACCTCGACACCAGACAACGGCAACGCAATGTCGACTAGAACGGGGAAATGGATGCTGGCAATGCGATGACGAAGTGAAGGTTAAATACGAGCTCAAACCAGTACTAGAAGTTTACTAGAATGTGAACTAGTGAATCAAACCTCGCAGGCACGCAGAGTGTCCTGTCCTGTGCACGAGAATCGCGTCGCCCCACTTTACGTCGGAATCTCCGGTCGGGCACTTTCCTTGGGCGGGCAATGTTCGGGTTGATTGGAGTCTGAAGATATTGAGGCTAGATTGCGATACGCCACGCCATGGTCGTTTTTCACGACACCGACGTCGTGTCGGTGATCCGTTTGCTTACCTTAGGTATATTAAGAAGATCGAGAAGAAGTGACTTTACGACAAGGAAGAGTGGAACAGAAAACGAACGATGGGTAATGGAACAGGGAGACTACCAGTATTTGAATCAACGAACAATGTTTCGAACCAAAACGAACCAACGATTGTTTAGCACTCCTACGCAAACACTTATAGCACTCGGGATAGGGATGATCCGAAAGTTTGATTCGCACGGACACACGGAAAAGGCTTTGCCCCTCAATAACTGACACGGTAACACTGGTACGAAGTTCACTACCCGCTGGATGCCCGGAGTTTAGACGGAAGACGTTCCTACCCGGTCCCAAAACAACTGTCTTAGCACTGCATCACACTACGGAGGTCGCAGATGCGTTTGATGTTTGATTGCGATGTTCGGAGCGACTAGGCAATGTGGTAGTACGCAAATAGGGCCCGCGGACACTTGAGCTTGACACGTCGGCAACTCTTCACAACGTCACCTCGCCTCCTGCAGACGTGGGAGAGGCTCACAGATATACCGATGAACTGGACGGTGTTCTCTGTGCGTGCGCCTCCAATGGCAGTGCTTACCGTGTGTGTATGTGCAGCTGTGACAGCTATCGAGCTCCTGGTCGGTTGGGCGGACTTTTGTTCGGTGTACCAAAAGGCAGAAGGCGGCTACTCTTCAGCACAGTCGTCGGCTTACTGATCGCTGCATCGACCGTGCGGTTGCTACCAACGTCTTGCTTTGCCAGCTCTCCGGCACTCCGGCGTGGAGATGGTGGCGGTGGTGATGGAGACCGTCCGAAAACCGGTATGCCGCTGCTGCCAGCACTCCGATCGGCCGAACGGTTCGTGGTCCAACAGGGGGCTGCAGAACCTGGTATCGACGCGGCTACAACCGAGAGGTGGCGACTGTGGAGTTCGTGTGGGGGGATGCGGCGCGTGGTACCATTAGGGTTTCACTTTCATAGGAGTCCGCGGAGTCGCGCGACTCCACACCAGGCGTCACTCAAGCTTACCGCCCGATGCCTGAAAGCTCCACTGTAAGCCTCTCTTCGGCTCTCTATTTCTCTCTCGCCTTTCGTTGCGTCCTACGGTGCTTATTTTCTGTTTTGCTGTCTGCTTTGCGTCTTGAATCGTCTGCGTTTTCTTGCCTTTCCTTCCATTTGTTTTTTTTTTGTTTTTCCATCTCCCCACTCTCACTTTTTATCTCATCTGTTGTTGCTGCACAAACGCTCGTCATCTCGAAGCTTGTGCCGATACCTTCTCTTCCACTATGGTTATTCTTGGATCCTTTTTTTCTCGCCCCAACGAGATCAGTTAGTGGCATGGAAATTGGATCCACCCAATGGAATGTCTATGGAAAACATACGGGAAGAGACACCTACGCAACTCGTGACTACCTAAAACATTGTTGCACTCTGCCTGTTCTCTTTTCTTTGGCATTACTTTGCTTCATCTGACGGTGCCATCACTTTGTATTTGTATGTTGTAAAATTTGTTCAAATCGATCACTCAAGCTGTACATTTCCAACAAGGTCACCTCGCATGTTTTATCTGAAAGTAAAGAGACTTTTAAGTAAATCGGTTTCTTCCAGCCTTCCTTCATTATACCGAAACAGGTTAATATGGTGAAGTGACGGTGCAACTGCACTGTACAAACCGCGCTCAACATACAAGTGAGCTTGTTTTGATGTTGAACCGGCCACATCACTATAGTATAACATTGGATGTATAAATGATTAATAAAAATTTCATTTTTAGTTTATTTTTGTAAATTTTTATATACAAGAAATTTACACGTTTATTTTATCCTCAAATTGTTACTTAAACAACTTATGTGCCCATTTTCTACTTTAAGCCCGATTGTGTTTGCCTCAATTTACAAACGGCTCACTCCATTTATGACTATGTGTTGGATTCTGTAATTTTTCATTTTCCTTACTCGCGTTTTTCATCGCTATTTGCATTGAAATTCTCTTGCGCACCTTTGTTTTTATTCCGTTCCTGATTGTTTCACCTGATTTTCTTTCGTTTCGTTTTTTTCTACTTCCTAAATGTGATGTATGTGTTGTTTTTCTTATTTCCTCCGGTGCTAAGTAATCACCCTTTGGCATCCAGCATCGGTCGTCATATGCGATGTATGAGCACTCGTCGCGGCCCCCTTCTTACACGCCAGCCTACTGTTCATTCAATTTCTTTCCCATCCCATCCCGGCACCAAGCTCATCCCTCGTCAGTGATGTATCGTTGAGAAGAAAACCCCCTGTCTTTCCGGGATTAGATTATTATAAAACTAGCGGTACAAAATGTCTTTGGGCATGACATTTTACGGTAAGGAAAATGCGTTGTACAAGAGGTAGACGGCGAAGCAGAGCAAATTCAACGTTTAAAAAGTTAGCTCTTCTTTCATACACCGAACATAAACATTGAAAATAGAAACAACAAGTTGCGAAGACTTAAAACATCGGCGCCAACAAGAGTCTGTGACCCGTATGTGGTAAATGGTGCGAAACGCGTTCATCGTTGTTTTAAACATTTTTCTCATCCTCTTATGAGGTGTTTGGAAACGGTCATTGCATTATTTTCAAATGTTTATAAGATCTTTCGTGCAATAGAATCTAGTTTATAGGAGCAAAATGTTTTAAAAATGTATACAGGGTATAAATTGTTTCTCATCTTTGCGTAACAATACTTAAATAATCTTTTATAGCACTGGAAAGGATATTCTGTTAGGTATCGGAAAAAACTAAAGGAAGACTCGGTCGATTGCTGTTCGACATCATTGCGTCTAGTAATCTCTGGGTATTTTTTTCTGATGACTTGCATAATAACCTTTTCAGTGCTATTAAATTTATTTGAATATTGATACCTAAACAAGAGAGATAGTTCGTTTAAATTTACTGAGAAAATTCGTTACGCACTCAGTAGAAGTGCCTTGTATTGTACATTATGCTTGAAAATATCCTTTTTTGAATCTCTCCAATAGACATTTTCTTGCTTTCTTCTGTCTTTTCTACATGTTTGCAACCGAGTACGCAAATTGGCCGTCACCTAATAAGGTAAGTGAGGGAATTTTCGCCCATGCATGTAATTTTGTCTCTCACGAAGCTCTCACTTGTTTAACCCATAATGCTGTAAGCAGATAGTTCGCCCATGTCCAGAAATAAGCAACCGCTACGATAGAAAACTGGAAGTAATGTTTTGCTTAACTTTGAGTGATTTTAAGAATTATCAAAACGTTTCTTGATTTTTTTGGGCTAGAGAAATAATAATATACCGTCTATCGGTCCTTGTCCCACTTGGGGATGTTGAGCCACATAAGAAGAAAATAGATGCAAAGAAATCTGGTTTGGATAGAAAAGAAATTGATAGCTGCCTGTCAGAGATTTCCTAGGCAAAAATACGACAATCATGCTCAACAGTGCATTTCAATATGGCAAATTAAGCATATTATCTCCCTTATTTAACAATGTTAAAAGTAAATCGCAGATTGTAAATTATTTTAAACATTATTTTTATCATAAAATACATAAAATAAGCATTCTTTTAAGTGGGCTAAAATAGCAACAAAAACCGTGTTCAGAAATTGATCATTTTTCAATGAAAACAACTAGTAAACTCAAAATTATGATTTATATTGCATGCTTAGATAGTTACACTACATACCAATTTTATCGTTTTATGATCGATACAAGAAGTGCGACGATTTATTTCGTGGTGACCCTGCACTAATAGGGCCAAAATTGGGAATTTTACCCTAATGTAAAATAGCTGCATTGTTGTGGGTGTTCCAGGCTTACCCCGCTTTACGTCACGTTATAGGACTGTGACAGCGACGTAAAAGCGAGGTCGGGCCCAAAATTTTCCAATTTTTTCTTACGTTTAAAATATCTAATCAAGGCTAAGGGGGTTCATAAGTCCTTGTTCGACTCTTCCGTCATACAAAATGTATTAAATCGTATGAGTAAAAAACAACGCACGCTACTTTGAATTAGCTTCGAACGATTTGTCAAACGACGTAAAGTGAGGCCGACGTAAAACGGGGCCAGCCTGTATTTTATTACACGACATTCGAACTCACTCCGTTGTATGTTCCGTTTATGAAAATTAAAAACCAGGTACCCGAAATGTTTGAAAGGGAAACAACTGTTTAAGTACATCACTGGGCGCAACGCAACCGACTTCATGCAGAGGCAAAAAGAGAAACCCAATCTAGTGCAAACGATAGTTCCAGCTGCAACCGAAGGAGGAGTGTGCGTCTGTTGTGTACGGAAGAGTAAATTGCTTCCACGTCCCGGGAACTGGGTCCCGCACGCCTTTTTTTTCACCGGATTGGATTGAGCAAATATATAATGCGCTTTAAACCAATTGGCGTGTGTGTTTGGGGGGCCCCCGCCGCCGTAATGCGCACACACGCACAATTGGCCCGTCTCGTTAGTGGTGCAATGTTTGCAGAATGGTAAGGCGCGAGCGCGCGCACGGGAAGCTGCGATATGAGATGAAATCACCGTTCGGCCTTTGGCATCGGCATTCGCTGCCTGACGTGATAGTATAATGTAAACATTACGGAACCCGAACCCGGCGGTGACGGTTGGAGGAAACAAGTGTGAGAAAACATTGGATGAGCACGAGCAAATAGTTAAGGGGGAGGAAAAGATCCGAAGGAGAAGAAGAAAAAATAAGTAGACAAATAAATTAGACAAATCAAGGAGGGAAAAAGGAAAAATATTCCACGCGTGGGGACACGGAACTTACGGAACTTACATCACTCCCTGTATATACGATTTTTCCTTTTTCTTCTGAACCCGATGAAACACTCCCATTTCTCCCGCGCTTTCACTGTGGCCTCGCTTTTGCTATATTGCATGACGGATGCAGGATTCTTCGGGAGCTCGTCTTCCGCACCGACGATCCCTGAGAGGAGGGGAGGGGGACAAAAGGGACCAAACCTTTAAAGATGAGCCGCACACGGCATGATTACGGTTACATGATGACATGGCGGGTGGGTTGTGTCGATTGGCGTCAGGGGTCAGTTTCAACCCTTTCGACAGGAGGTGCGCGGTAGAAGGGGATGGGTTGGAGCCACACCCTGGTGCTTGATTTCTTGCCGTTTCATCTTATCTCTATCAGGGCACGAGAAGCAAAAAAAAACGTAATAATGATAGGAAGAAGAAAGTCTCCCCCCTTGTTGTTTGCATAACTTTTCCTTTCTGGTATCATCTTTCTTGCTGCCTTTCTCCTCCCCTCCTGGCTCCCTTGCCCCACCCAGTGAGACAGCATATACATAATGGTGCAGCAACAGCAACAACAACGCATTCGGGTGCGTAAACCCGTTTTCGAGGAGCGAGTGAGAGAGATTATTGTGTTTTTCACTTTAAATATCCGTGAACCCGATTTTCTAGTGTTTTCTTCCTTTGTGCGTATCCACATTCGTCTCCCATCACGAATCTGCTCCGGTGCACGCAGGTGTTTGTTGTTTTTTTTCTACTCTCCCCCCTATGTGTGTGATTTTATAATATTTTATTTTTAATTTTCAAATCAACATAACACACACGCCGCGAGCAAACATTCCTTAAATATTTGTCGCTTCCTTGCGGGCGAGATCGACACAAATAAAAACCCGTTGGGGATCGGGTTGGAAGAAAAGGGGACTTTGGGGGTAGCTTACAGGCTTTGCCACCTATGTTCAGCTCTAACCCAACGCCGATTGAAATAGCTCAATAACTGTTGCCCTTAAGGCATCTGATATTGAAGTAGCTCATCGAATTCTGCCTCTAACGCATCTTAGTTTGCCTCAGATTCATCTCATTTTGTCTCTAACTCATCTGGGTTTGTCTCAAGCCGAAAACCAGGGAATAAACAAAGTAATTGTGGTTATGCCTCATTGTAAAGCTGCTAGAATGATATAAATTATTAAATTGTTTGCTTTAAAGCTTTTCTTAAGTTTTTTTAAAATCATATTCCGTTAAATTTTTTATACGTGCATATAAACGTACTAGATACGCTCGTATATCAACTAAGAAGGCAGCATGGTAGTGTTTAACTCTATGGTATAAGCGCACTTGCTTAGCTGTCGAGTGACATTTATTGCCCTACTAAAAAATATCTCAGATCAGAGCTCGAATCTCGGTAAGTTCAGAGCTCCGAAGGAGCATTTTGTTGAGATAATTCCCATACACATACACTCTACACATAAACTAGACGCATAGGTAGTTAAGGCAACGCGGACCTTTGGCACGCGTTATAGAATCTTATCTTAGGTTCCTTACAATTTGACTTCAGAGCTCTGAACTTGGAATTTTTGTTCGTAGCGTGGTTGAGCAAGCGCGTTTATACCACCGAGTTAAAACACCACCATGCTGCCTTCAGCTCATAACAACAATTACACAGGAAATTGTCAAATCAAACAAATTAATATTTTTTTGAGTTCTTGGAGTTTTGCAATATAGCAAAGCCACGAATATTTTCGATGTGCTATTTCAATTCCACATGCCAACAGTTGATGAGCTAATTCAAAGCAGAGTGCGTTAGAGCCAACATCACCTGCTTTTGAGCTAAAGTTTGCTGGCAAAGCCTGTAAACCCCACACGTGTACCACTTGCTGGACACATCGACACATATTCCTAAACACAACCAGCCCATCGACGAGCCGAACCGTGAGCATTTCCAGTTTTCCCTTTTTTTGGTGGGGGGGGGTGGGAATCGGGGATGTGTAATAATGTGTGGCATATTTTAATCGGGAGGCGAAAAATGCGATTCCATTGTGTAAACATACGCATGGCGTTACGTAACGCGTGGTCGTATTGTTTTTTCCCGTCGTTCGATTGGTTCGATCGAAAGGCAGGGCGCCGGTTTTGGAAAGGGACTCCGCAGCGGGTTTCGGAGAAAGGCAGGGTGGTGGTGAAAGGGTACTCGGGGATTTTTTCCACTGCACCAAATGTGCAGCCACCAAACACACTTGTCATCCGGGGAAAAATCGGCGGCCCAGTAGGCCAACCTCCATTTGTTGCTTGTTGAATAAGACCCTACTTTTGATCATATTCGGCCCTCGGCGGGCCAGGTTGGTGCGGTGGGTGTCGGAAATGGGAGTGGATGGTTGGCCGGGCGATAATTAGCCACTTAAGCCAGCAAAGCATAAGTTTCAAACGCGCATCATGTGCCCATAAGCGAACGAATTTCCCGCGATCGGGGGTGTGTGTGCAATAACCGGAAGGGATTGAGTGGGGAAAAGGTGGAGGAACGGGACGAGGGGGTTTGGTATGTTATCGATGCCCCCGTTTGCTTGGGCGAGTGCGCACTAAAACAGCACGACGAGGACATGCCAGCGCCATGTAAAATAAGCAAAGCAGACCCTCGCGCGCAGGAAAGGAACTGCGAGGAAGAGAAACGCGGGGCAAGAGATCGGAATGTCCTGCAGCATCCATCCAGGGCAAGGTTTCGCCAGTTTTTGCGACACACAAAAATTGGAGGACCCTATTTCGCATCGTTTCCAGTTTCGTTTCGGGCGCCCCCAAAATTGTAAAACCAACGTCGATGTCCGCGAGCTAGATGACCCGTTTAATCTTCATAGCAACATTATGTAAATCATCATCAACGTAAAGCGTACGCCCCGGGGTGGTAGAAAGGGGGGGAGAGATGGATAGAGTACACAACAGACAATAGTGGCATAAGCTAAACGATCGACCGAGTCGTACTGATAGCGACAAAACTGTGACACTGTGTTTCTTCGCGGGTTGTTTTTGTTTTGCG
The DNA here is from genome assembly GCA_000441895.2 of Anopheles sinensis. NCBI lineage: Eukaryota > Metazoa > Arthropoda > Insecta > Diptera > Culicidae > Anopheles > Anopheles sinensis. The sequence goes on along the minus strand of KE525369.1, from coordinate 1,924,953 downwards.
GTAGAAAATGAAATTCTTCTTCGCTGCGGCATTTTTTGCTCTGTTTAAAAATTCGTAAGTTGTTGCAATATGTTGAAATTGAAATGTTGTGGAAGGAAAACAGATCCCGAGCATCTCCCTCTATAGTACTAGACAGCTATTATGAGTATGATGCTACGTGCTTACGTACTTAGTAAATTTACACTTTACATTGTCAAGTTCAGGTTCACTTTAGGAAACATTTTCATCAGCTGATTCGAACAGCTTTAGCACGATTTTAATACCTTTTTGTTTTTATTCGGTTGACATTGTTATCGTTAATTAATATTGTATATGATTGTTTCCTTATAGCAGTCACAAAGTATTTCTCCCGAAAAAGTCCAAAGAAATCGTGAGTCAGTTGGTAAAAATGGAAGATTTTGGACCAGTTAGAAACGCAACTCGGTAGTATGCTGAGGAGTTTACCTTAATATCTGTCCTTGCCTCTTTGAACCCTAGCCTTGGACAACAAATTGTGAAAGCTTTCATGCGTAAAAAGGGTGCTTCCTTACGTGGCGAAAAAGCTGGGATCCTCCAAGAGACACGACGATCGACCAAAGAAACGACATGAGCTGCCTTTCAAGAAGCAGAAAAAGCCAAAAAGAAGTGAAAAACAAGCCGCTTCGGTCTAAGTCAAACTAAGTATCGTAAATTATACGATAAACTCCTTTGAGAGAAATCAGCATCAAAATCATGAAGGATGAAACATACTGCAAATTAGATTATAACACCCTTCCCGGTGATCAGTTCTACACGGTTCGTGCTTGGAAAATTATTGAAGATGCCAATAAATCAATTTGGACTGGAAAATTCAGTATGAAAGAATTTCGGATCCTATTGTGACAACCGATAAAATGACAGAGGATGTTTTCGTTAAGAAATGCTTGCAACGACACCTACTTTTCTATGGTTATAAAACACAATCTTCCAGCAATGTTTGGGACGAATTTGAGAAAAGTACATTATGTGAAAGATACGATAGCCTGGTAAAAGCCAACGGAGTGGAAATTGTTCCCAAGGAGATGAACCCGCCAAATTCCAGCAAATTCCATAACATTTTCCAAAAAGACTGGTATTCAAAATCCTCGGCGCTGAAGCTAACGAGAAGTGTAAGAGCAAAAGTTCAATGGTTTACAATTGAATAGAATTTGCAATATCCACCTTGAAGTGTTGTAGAACATATAAGAGGGCAAAACAATAAAATAAATATAGTTTTTCTCAAAAGCCAAGTTCGTATGATTATTTTTGTATCATGCTTAGACACACTGGGAAACCAAATATCATCTTAGCTTACTTTAGCCAACTCATTCGTCCAAAGGGCATGACTTTAAAATGCCATAGGTGATGCTAAAAATAAGCTTAAGCTTAAGAGATGGTTGAGAAATATTGTTACTCTTTACACAACATTACAAAATTATAAACCTAAGGAAATATTATGAAGAAAAGTAATACGAGTTTGAGATGAGTTTTATGATTTTACTCGCCTCTTCATCATTCGTTTTTCCACAGCCACCCCATGGGGTTGGGATGAAACAAAACAAATGAAACAAACAAACGAGCAAATAAATAACAGTGAACAGATAAACGTGTGATACAATCGTTTCGCATTTCACCATGTTACTTACTCGGGGAATCTTTTCTTCGTTTAAATTTCGTAGCTGTTTGACTGATCGGAAGGCCAAGCTTTCTACGGTAGTTGGAGGCCGTTTGTTTTTTTTTTTTCGGGGGAACCATGTTTTCAAACCCCCGCCCTTAAAAACCCACCCAGCGACAATCGATCGATCGATCGTGAAGTGTCTAATCTAGCGTCGATGGGGTCGGGCTATTGCTAAGAGGGTGCGCGGTTCCCGGTGGGATGCGGTGGTTCCGAAAAACTTTCGCGAGATGGATCGACTGGATTGCATTGCGACGTGACGCGATTACAGAGTGGTCAAGTGACAAGCGAACGACCGCCGAGAAAGACGGAAAGAAACATGCAAAACGAACGCGAAGCACGAACAATATACGCACGCATCGCGTGGTTGGCATGGTTGCGGGGTAATCCGGGATGCACACAGGTGGTCACCCGCTCCGCAGACACCAGCGTAACCTTTGGCATCCGCTTTGGAAGAGGAATTGGCCTGTGCCAAAGGGTCACAAAACACGTTGTTGATTGGCTACGTCGTGTCTGTCAGCTTTGGTCATCCGTGGCTCACGACATCATCGTGCACCACTGGATGCTCTGGAAAAGAGAAACCATTTCAAGATCATCCTTCTTCAGCTACTCTTCATGTTCATGGTTAAAATTAGACGCTCGTTTCATTTAATTCTACCCTCCCACGGCAACACAACCAAGAGGGTGCCATCTGCAACGCGTGCGTCCACAAAAGGCAAAACCCGGGAACGAAGTCTCGTTCTCTTGAAAACAAAAGCTACCCGGATCGGCGAAGCGGAAGAACGAAAAGTGTGAGTGGGTCGACCGGTTAGCTGTTGGGCAACACGGGGTCTGCTGAATAGAATATTTATGAGATGAGGCTCATCAACACCGCGGGATCAAAACCCACCTTCCACCAAAGCTTCGGTATCCATTCGGTTTCAATCTTTGGTATGTGCTTAAGATACGCGAATTCGAGAACGTTCCAGACACTTTTACTTTCGTCGTTTCATTTAATTTGCATTACATAACGTACTTTATTCAATGATTGTAAAGAAAGAATTTTAATTTAATTGCACTGTGTTCTTAAATGATATAATACCTGCACTGTTGACTTACATTAATCTGTTTACTAATTACAAATTACTTTATTTTAAATAACAAATTACACCTTAAATTACTTTGTTTCATTTTTCCTGTAACGAACGTGATATTCCTGCTTATCTTTAGAGTGCTATCATGTGCGAACAAAAATGACGAATGGTGTAATGAATGTGTTATGTCCTTCGTATGAAGATGTGAACTAAGGTGGAAGGTTGGCCAGTAAAAACAGGGATACGAAAATACGGACACATTTTGGCGAGCTCCAGGCCACAACTGAGACCGATTAAATTACAGGGGTGCACGATAAATTTGACACTTAGCCATTTCGTTTATTGTGGGTGATTGAGTAATCGTATCAAAACAAACGATACGTCATTCGAAAGCCACCAGTGTTAGTAAACAGTGAAAAAAATGTCGAGCGAACCAAATAAGTGGAACCCGCCGGAATTATGGAAGCGAATAACGTCTATCATGATGATCCGCGCCGGAAGTTAGAACCGAAGCATCATGAAGTGGGCGCAATGTTTTTTGAACGCTGTTAAAACGTTTAAATTAATAGCTTAAATTAATAATAATTAATTAAAACAACGGCAACTTGCCATACGGCTGCCAAAACCATAAAATGGTTGACTGATAATTTGTATTACTTCACCGCGCCGAGTGTGTGGTCTCCTAACTCGCCGGATTTTAAACCTATGGACTATTTTGTTTGTGGCAAAGTTGAACGTGACACTATTCGATCGTCCAGTAACAACAAGCCGAAAATAGTGCAAAAAATTAAGTCCGTTTTTGCGGCCCTACCCAGGACTATGGTGGCCCGGGCTTGCTCCAGGTTCCGGAAGCGGATTAAGGCGGTCATCGATGCCGAGGGTGGCTACTTCGAGTAATTTGTGCAGCCAACATGGTGTGCTAAACTTCGTAGAAAAACATTTTTTTCTTACTTGCTTCATTAAAGCAAAAAAAAAATTTTTCCAATTCCCACAGAAACTGTCAAATTTATCGTGCACACCGTGTATATATAAATTTCATATGATTGAAGAAATACAACAGAATAATACAACCGAAAATGTCGACGCCATTTGCTGGACAATTATCTCCGGAAAGTGGCAATGAAATGCTACAAAAGGTTTCATGAGTTAGCTGAGTGGGTTTGTTAGCTGGTTTAATTCTCCGTTTCTCGTTGAATGATTTTGGGTTAGGGACGGTTTCTGAGTTAAAAAGTAATGACGAAAAATCTATGAACACATTTACATGTGTGTTAAGCTACATAATATCGAATGAAAACTGAATCCAATATTTGAAGTGCCTTTAACCTTTGGATAATTCCCATACAATACCGTTTTAAATAGCTGGTAACGTAAATTACAAACTGTTAGGATTTCGTGGGAGATTCTGATAGAGTTTGGATTCTTGCTAAAATTCCAAATTCCAAATGGTTAGTTTGTTTTGTTTGACGTAAAATGCTAGGGGCATGCACTTACGGCAGATCGTCGCTTGAGTAAGACGCTCCTCCATGTTTATCGCTCGCCAAAGCGCTTCTGTACGCCGGCGGCCCACTCCTCCGGGTGGCCGGCTTTTTTGTGCTTGTACATGTTTGAACCGCAGGCGAAAGTCCGCGGGCACCAGGGACACCGGTACAGCACGGTCCCGGTGTGCGTGGCCTCGTGTTCGCGCAACCGTAGCGCCGTTTTGAAGCGCTTCTCACAGAACGAGCAGGCGTGCTCCGGACGATCCGCGTGGTGCAGGTGGATGTGGGCCCGCAGTGCGACCGAGTTCTTCGACTCTTTGCCACAGAAGGGGCATTTCACCGGCCCGGCGTTCATGTGGCACCGTACTCGGTGTTGTTGGTAGGATTTTTTGTTTCTCAACCTGTTGGTCATCAAAGGAAAAACAAACAAATAAGGAGTAAATGCATTTTCCTGCGTCAATGTGAACACTCCAGACTACTCACCATCGTTTGCACCGTTCACACTGGTGCTTGAGTTCCGTTTTTCCCTCGGCACTGTGCGTCGGTACATGCTTGTCTAGCATCGACCGACTGTCGAAGCCTTTCGCGCATATCTCGCATATCCAGTTGGCCACCTCCCCGTGATACGTTTGCCGGTGGCAGCGTAGGGCGGCCGGCGTCGCAAACGATCGGTTGCACTCCTCGCAGAAATTCACCTTTTGATGCTTCGCCAGATGAAAGGAGAGATGCTTCTTCAGCAGGTAGTCCTTGACGAACGTTTCACCGCAAACGTCACAGCAGAAGGGCCGCTCGGCGGCCGGTGTGTGAATGCGCCACTGGTGGTTCTGCAGGCTGCGACTGTTGACGTACCGCTTGCTGCACACCTTGCACCGGAAGCGATCGGGATCCTCGTGCAGCTGGGCATGCTCGTACAACCGCACCCGGTTTGTGTACGGTTGATCGCAGCAAACCACCTTCACCGAGCGCAAACCATGCTGTTCGGATACGTGCTGCTTCAAATCGGCGAACCCAGATGCGACGAACTGACACACATCGCAGTACAGCGTGCAGTAGCGCTCGATAAGTTCGTTCTGCTTGGCCATTTCTTCCGCCGTGAGACGCACCCGGTACTCTGTTGTTATTAACAGCTCTTCTATCTGATCTTCGGCACCTGTGGCGTCCGTACTTTGTGCAGCATCAGCATTTTCTACCGTTGGATGATGCAAAGACCTATGTTTATGCATTGCGACAATGCTAGGGAAGCTGTTAGAAAGGAAAACAAATTGTAAAAAGTGGTTCCTCTATGTATCGATGTGCAGCAGTACTCACAATGTGTTACAATCACTACAAACGATGTTCCTTTGCTCCACGTTTTTGTGCCAGTCCTCGTGCGAAGCGAGCAGTATCTCGGTCGCGAACCCTTTGTTACACTTCTCACACCGGAACTGCTTCTCCGAGTCGGCGAGATGCACCAGGTTGTTGTGCTCGTTCAAGGATTTCTCCTTGCGGAACTTTATACGACACCGATGGCAGTGGTACACCGTCACCTTGCCGTGCGTTCGCATATGCGCCCTTAGGGATCTTCGTCGGGCATACTTTCGATTGCAGCACACGGCGTACCCGGGCGTGCCATGCGCCTCTCGAAAGTGTCGCATCAGTTTGGCGAATCGCATGTACGGCTGCTCGGCAGCTTTCGCCCTTGCCGTACTGTCTTTATTTCGGACACACACATGACACTGCGCCTCGAGGATCCCCTTTATGCACCGACATAACGTCAAACCTTCGCCCGGTAGCCACGTTCGCATTTCCTCGCTACCCGTAGACCGTGTCATCCGTTTCGCGACCGCCGTTCTGTTTGATCGTGTCCGTTTGGCTAGCGGAAGCGTCGATTCACATTCCGATTCTTCTTCCTCGGATGCGGATGGTCCGGGGGTATCGCTGAGCGTATCCTGCTGGTTATCACTTTCCGAATGGTGTTCTTTCACAAACACCTCGTTCAATTTTTCCAACGTTCCACACTCCCATTCTGGCGGGTCCAGATCAGGCAAATGGCTAGGATCTTCTTTTTGCATAGAATCTTCTTGTTTGACTGCCTCCAGCTTCACGGAATGCGCCAGTTCGATTTCCTTGTAAAACATATGAAACGATTCCGTTGCTCGCCAGCAGGGAATGCATATGCACCGACCATCGTAGTACGAATCCTAGGATAAAATAAAGGTAGTATGAGCGAACCAGGAGTATCTTTGTAACGAGTGTACCTTACTGTGAACCAAAAATGTTTGCGAATGACATCGAAGACCACGAACCCCGACGCTGCTGTCTGGCTTACCAGCAATCGATTCGAACACTCCACCTGGCAAAGCAAACATTGTTTTAATCGCGTTGACTCATCTGGAAGGTCAAACATATCTCCTGCCTAAAAGAAGAGAAACAATATATACCAACTTTGAAATGGAGTTAATTTAAAGCGGATGGGAAACATGAATCAATGCGTCCTACCTGATTGTTACTCCTTCTTGAGTTATTTGATGCAGGGTTTGTTCGCGAACGCAACTACGCTAACTTCCTAAGGATGATGCTTTTAGCCAAAATAGGATTGGCATTATCAGTCATACATAAAATTATCAATTTCTATTCGTTTCTGGATAACTGTTGTGTGTACGAAAATTGTCAACAAACTGTCGGTAAACGTCAGGGTTTATACTACGTCAATATGGCGGCTGTTGTGTATGTACCTTGTTCACCTCACTTGCGCATCGTTTACATTTGAGAGTAAATATTGTATAGCAGGGGTAAACAAGGCTATATAAATTGTACAGAACAATTACAAAAAGTGAACAGCAATAAAACAATTGGAGCCATTTCCAAATTTCAGATCAGCTTAATTTTAATTAATTTTGCATACGGATTCCAAGTTTAGGCTGAATGTAGTGATGTAGAAAATGCGATTTTTATCTTCCCAAGTTTAGGCTGAATGTAGTGATGTAGGAAATGTGATTTTTATCAATAGAAAGAACGCAAACCGGTGCACCAAGGATACAGACTAAATCATTGGCAGGTCTACGACAGCCTAACGCATTTGCAGATTTGCATTGAATGAAAATTTGAAATCCAACTTACTTCTGTTTGGTGAGGTTTTCTGTTTGAAATAATTTGGCAGACTACAAGTCAAGTAAATGTTTTCCTCTTCATTTAAGCACAGCCTCCTGCTGTCCACAGAGAAGAAGCGATCCATTTAAAATGAATGCAAAATTGTAATTTTATATAGAGTTTGATCCAAATATACCTCCTGGCTTGCATACAACTTGTTTAGTTTGGTGAGTTTTCATTTCCACCACACTGGGAGGTGTCATCAATGTCAGTGAGAAATGTACCGTTTCGGTGTACGAGAGTGCGATAGTCGCTGGGAGTGGCGTAGGTTAAGGGCATTCCAGCAAAAATAGTAGGAAAAATAGGCACAGCGGAGTTTTGAATGAAATCTGCACCGAAAACTAGTGAAAATAGAGTTGCTAAGTAAAAGTGTCCGCTAGAAGCAGCATTCTCTGCAGGAGAGAAGACAAATTCGGCTGTTTTGAGTGGGTGTGTTTGTGGATGCCCGTCAACATTGTAAGTGGGAACTATTCGTCATCGATGCTACCGCTCACCCGACCCACCCCCCTTAACCTTTACGCTTGTTGTGGGATGCTGTAGTAATTTTAATTCATTTAAAACTAGCTGCAGGTGTAAAAACTAAACGAAATGTCTTTCCAGTATCAACTTTTAGTCATTTCGTGTTGAGTACAAAATCAGTTAGCTTTGGTGGCATCATGGGAAACAAGATACCGCACAAGTGTGGTATGTTTTGATGCCACCTTCGCCGCAAGGGGGGCGGTGTTCCGTAAAGTAAGCGGTTGAGCTGATTCGATCATGTTGCATCCGCCGGAAACACATAGTTTAGCTGCGTTTTCCCTAACCCTCGCTCGAACTAATTTGCAGTAACCGCAGCAGCAGCAGCAGCAGCAGCAGCAGCAGCAGCAGCAGCGATATGGCTCAGGAAAAGATAACCCTCGCCGACGCGCTGTCGAACGTGGAGGTGCTGGATGAGCTGCCGTTGCCGGACGAGCAGCCGTGTATCGAGGCGCAGCCCTGTTCCGTGGTTTACCAGGCCAACTTCGACACCAACTTCGAGGACCGGAACGGGTTCGTGACGGGAATCGCTAAATACATCGAAGAGGCAACCACTCACGCGAATCTGGTACGTTGGCCACCGTTCCAGCACCGCTGGACCATGACGAAAAACGAAACGAGAGCTTTATGCGCCAATGAGACCCAGGAATATGAGATGGGAAACATTTTGAAACACCAAAGAGAGCATTTAAATGTAGCCCTTACGTTTCTTTCCTCCTTGCTTCACAGAATCAACTGCTCGATGAGGGCCAAAAGCATGCCGTCATGCTTTACACGTGGCGTTGCTGCTCACGCGCAATTCCGCAGCCGAAATCGAACGAACAACCGAACCGGGTGGAAATCTACGAGAAGACGGTTGAGGTGCTCAGCCCGGAAGTGAATAAACTCCTCAACTTTATGTATTTCCAGGTAAGTCGCATGGCGTGGCGTAGCAAGTGACAGGTTCAACTCAACAATCAATTCAGCAAAAGCTTACCAACGTTCAATACCGCTCAACGCTCGTCGCTAGTTGCATTTCACGATCAACTCACGCCAAAAATCTTCCCCCGTTTTGTTTTTTGTTTAGCGCAAAGCCATAGAGGCATTTTCCGGCGAGGTGAAGCGGCTCTGTCACGCCGAAAAGCGAAAGGACTTTGTGTCGGAGGCGTACCTGCTGACGCTCGGGAAGTTCATCAACATGTTCGCCGTGCTGGACGAGCTGAAGAACATGAAGTCGAGCGTGAAGAACGACTACAGCACGTACCGGCGGGCGGCCCAGTTCCTCAAGGTGATGACGGACTCGCACAGCCTGCAGGAGTCGCAGAACCTGTCGATGTTTCTCGCGACGCAAAACAAGATCCGCGACACGGTGAAGGACACGCTGGAGAAGATCCCGGGCTACGAGGAGCTGCTGTCGGACGTGGTCAACATCTGCGTGCACATGTACGAGTCGAAGATGTACATGACGCCCGAGGAGAAGCACATGCTGGTGAAGGTGATGGGCTTCGGGCTGTTCCTGATGGACTCGGAGATCTGCAACATCAACAAGCTGGACCAGAAGAAGAAGCTCCGGCTCGACCGGATCGATCGCATCTTCAAGAACCTGGAGGTGGTGCCGCTGTTCGGTGACATGCAGATCGCCCCGTTCAACTACATCAAGCGCAGCAAGCACTTCGACCCGAGCAAGTGGCCGCTGTCCAGCTCGACCGCCATCAGCCCGCAGGCGGACCTGATGGTGCACCTGCCGACGATCCGCGAGGACCACGTGAAGTACATTTCGGAGCTGTCGCGCTACAGCAACGAGGTGACGACCACGTACAAGGACAACGCGACGGACGCGGAGAACAAGGCGACGGCGGACCTGGCGCTGCGCGGCCTCCAGCTGCTGTCCGAGTGGACGTCGGTCGTGACGGAGCTGTACTCGTGGAAGCTGCTGCACCCGACCGACCACCACATGAACAAGGAGTGCCCGGCCGAGGCGGAGGAGTACGAGCGGGCGACCCGTTATAACTACAGCGAGGACGAGAAGTTCGCGCTGATCGAGGTGATCGCCATGATCAAGGGCCTGCAGGTGCTGATGGCGCGCATCGAAACGGTGCTCTGTGAGGCGATCCGCCGGAGCATCTACGCCGAGCTGCAGGACTTTGTGCAGCTGGTGTTGCGCGAGCCGCTGCGCAAGGCGGTCAAAAACAAGAAGGATCTGATTCGGTCGATCGTGATGTCGGTGCGGGAAACGTGCGCCGACTGGCAGAAGGGTACCGAGCCGTCCCAGGATCCGGCGCTCAAGGGCAAAAAGGACCCGGACAGCGGCTTCCAGATCAACGTGCCGCGCCTCAACGTCGGCCCGTCCTCGACCCAGCTGTACATGGTGCGCACGATGCTCGAGTCGCTGATCGCCGACAAGTCCGGCGGCAAGCGCACGCTGCGCAAGGACATCGACGGTTCGTGCCTGCTGCAGATCGATGCGTTCCACAAGGCCTCCTTCTACTGGACGTTCCTGCTCAGCTTCAGCGAAACGCTCCAGAAGTGCTGCGATCTCTCGCAGCTCTGGTACCGGGAGTTTTACCTCGAGATGACCATGGGTCGCAAAGTGAACGTGAGTACTTCATTTGAACTGTAGGTTTATTCACCTATAGTTCGTTATATTTATTCTTCCCAAGCTTGTTTATTTATTTATTTGCTTGTCGTCAAACAAGTAGTCCAAACAAATATTTATTTTTAGGTTTGGTAAAAACGGTAAAATTCAAGGTAAATATCATCGATGATTGCATTTGAAATAATTAATAAGCTTTATTTTGAAATAGTAAGATCAACAGATTCGGAATCAAATTAAGTTTATATACGGTGACCAAACAATACAACAGTATTCGAGTATAGCTCTGAATTAGGCATTGCATATCGAATTATTCCCCAGTTAATTTAACAATTTGACTAACATCAACTAAATAAGACTCCAGCCGATTAAGAAAGTTAGATCTTGATCCATTTTTGTTTAATTATATGGCATATGTATGACAATGCAATTAATGCTTCACTTAAATCTGTGTATTGCTGACAAAGAATAATTAACAAATTCGAGAAGATTGGTAGATGATGAACGTCCTTTGAACAATCCGTATTGCATGATTGAGTTGGTTGAAAAAAATTGAAAATAAATCGCTAGGTTCTAATCGTACTTTTTTCCATAACATTTATTTCCTTTTTGGTTCCGATTCTTCAGAATTTTTTATTTCTTCGTTGTACCAAACTGGCTTATTGTGCAGCTTCGCCAAACATCTTTAGATTATTTATATTCAGATGTAATATCAACTAATGTTTTGAAATTGCAGATTTTGAAGTTATCTGCAAATTTATCAGATTAATTTTATGCTTTATTTCTTTGTAGTTCACCATTCTGAAGGTCGTAGACTGTTATGTATAAATAACGAAAAACTCTATTGCGAAAAACTCTTTGTTATGCTTTGTTCTTTCAATGAGGGGTTTAGGATTGTTAAACGCAACAATCTTTGTAGATGTTAATGAGGCGAAAATCAAAGTAACAATTTAGCATGCTTTATCGTGATTAATCTGATTCAATCTTAGATTCGCACTTTTTCTAAGTTAAACTGAAGTGTTTCATTTTCTCTAATCAGTGGAAGAAGGATACTTTCATTTACTGTATCAGGAATTAAATCAATTATATTGCTGATAAAACTCACCATAAATATGGACTATCACAACTTAGGCTTTAAATCGAACATTATTTCGTCTACGGTGTTAAATACATTTTCATAAGCCTCTTTTACATCATTTTGTGGTAGAAAGAACACTGAAATGAGTACGTGTGTTTTTTCCAAGAGCACCTTAACGCAGATTTGTTGCGATGAGTTCAGCTTTAAAATTTGCTTATTGTTGCTTTCATCGGCTTCTTTTCTGAAAGAAGACAATCACGAGCATCCCTTACTTCCTCCCCTGTGACACTCTCAATCCCAGTTGGTTTCATTTGCTTTAATAATGCACGAATCTTAGTGGAACATTGGGACTAAATAAGTATTGTTTACCTGTGATTATATGTGTTTACCATCCTTGCGAAGTGTTGACAGCTCTCGAAGAGCTTTCTTTTCTTGTCGCGTATGATGCAGCAGTCTCTTTTAAACACCGATTGTTAATTGTGGCAACAGTTTAACATCTTTTCTCAATCATATTTGTCTCGGTCTCGTAGAAATGTACCGTGCGCCACCAGCACAACGAAGAGTGCAGCGATCTGATAACGATGGAGAAGCGCATCCAGTTCCCGATTGAGATGTCGATGCCGTGGATACTGACCGATCACATCCTGCGCACCAAGGAACCGTCGATGATGGAGTACGTCCTGTACCCGCTCGATCTGTACAACGATTCGGCGCTGTACGCGCTCACCATCTTCCGGAAGCAGTTCCTGTACGACGAGGTGGAGGCGGAGGTGAACCTGTGCTTCGACCAGTTCGTGTACAAGCTGAGCGAGCAGGTGTTTGCGCACTACAAGCAGCTGGCGGGCAGCATCTACCTGGACAAGCGGTTCCGGGTGGAGTGCGAAGTGCTCGGCTTCAACTTCCAGTCGTACCCGCGCAACAACCGGTACGAAACGCTGCTGAAGCAGCGCCACGTCCAGCTGCTCGGGCGCTCGATCGACCTGAACAAGCTTATTACGCAGCGCATCAACGCCGACATGCAGAAGAGCCTGGAGCTGGCGATCTGTCGGTTCGAGGCGAGCGACATCACCGGCGTGGTCGAGCTGGAGGCGCTGCTGGCGGTGAACAAGCTCTGCCACAAGCTGCTCTCCAAGTGGCTCGCGCTGGACGACTTCGACGCGATGCTGAAGGAGGCGAACCACAACGTGCTGGCACCGTACGGGCGCATCACGCTGCACGTGTTCGTCGAGCTGAACTACGACTTCCTCGCGAACTACTGCTACAATGCGGCCACCAACCGCTTCGTGCGCAACAAGCTGCAGATCTCGTTCTCGGGGCCGATCACGCGCGAGAAGGCGCCGGTCATGTCGCACTACTACCTTTGGGGTTCGAAGCCGCTGAACGCGGCCTACTCGACGCAGTACAGCCAGTACGGTGGGTTCGTCGGGGCGCCCCACTTCCACGCCATCTGCCGCCTGCTCGGCTACCAAGGGATCGCGGTCGTGATGGAGATCATCCTGAAGGACATCGTCAAGCCGCTGGTGCAGGGCAATCTGCTCCAATTCACCAAGACGCTCATGTCGGCGATGCCGAAGAGCTGCAAGCTGCCCCTCTGTGACTACGGTTCGCCCGGCGTACTCAGCTACTACCAGGCACATCTCGTCGACATCGTCCAGTACCCGGACGCCAAAACCGAACTCTTCCAGTCGTTCCGCGAGATGGGCAATTCGCTGCTGTTTTGTCTGCTGATCGAGCAGGCGCTTTCGCAGGAGGAGGTGTGCGATCTGCTGCACGCCGCCCCGTTCCAGAACATCCTTCCCCGTCCGTTCTGCAAGGACGGCGAGAAGCCCGAGAGCAAGCAGAAGCGGCTGGAGGCGAAGTACGCCTCGCTCCAGATTGTTCCGAACGTCGAAAAGCTGGGAACCGCCAAGGTATGATAACCGAACGATGATAATTTATTTTTTCCATAATTTGTTACTATTTTGCGCCGTTCAGTTCAGTTCATTAGATATATCGGCTCAATTTGTTTTTTTTCTGTTTTAAACCAAGCTTTGATCATTCGATCCTTTTTTTGTTGGTAAAATTCGTAGTACGAGCAGTAGTAGCTTACCTTTTTTTCTGAATGACATTCTTAACTTACAATTGCGGATGTTAATAATAAATCGAATGGGTTCGACTCCACGGGTTTTCCACACTGGATGTTTTGTTTAAAGTGTGTTAACTCTGCTAATTGTTGTGGTTTGTAACAAAGCTTTCGTCTTTTTTAAGGAGCAAAAACATAATTTGAAACTGCAAAAACCATCGATAAGGAAATGAAACAATCTTAAACTAATCTTACCCTACGTAACTAAAAGGAACTGAAAAGAATACAGTTAAACTAACTAAACTCTTAAGTGCTTGCTATGTATTTCGCATCGTAGGTACTTTTTTAAATTCTGATTACAGTAGAATTGTAGATTAAACTACATGCTCGTAGCAAATACAAACTCGTAGCATAGCCTTACTAAATTTAATATAGATTCGTTGAAGTTGTTTTCATGTGTCGACTGGATTTGAGGAAACACGTGACGATGCATAATATATTCTTGGACGAACTAGCGCTTCATATAAACAAGTTTTTTTAACCAGGTTTAATTTAAATGTTTAAAACATAAGAATGAATATGGGAGACTGGTTTTTAAAGGTCAACCCTTTTTTCTAAGAACAGCCCTTGGTATTTAATGAAATCACACTTTATGCAACCACGCGAAACTAGTGTTAGTGCGAATCGCGAACCCCGTTTACTTAAGATTTCCATTTCTTACATTATCGCGCATATTTGCTTCAAGTTCGTAAGATTCATGAGCTTTTTACATTTCTCGGAAAGCATTCAAATGTTGATTGATTGTTTGCACAGTGGATCCTTGTTTATAGAAACTTATTTTCTTTACAAACAAGCAATTGATTTCTATCAATCCGACTGTAACTCACTGTTGAATTTGTAACTTTTTGCTCCATTTGGTTCGAAAAATACAAGAATTTATTTCACTTCCAAGAAAACATTCTATTAGTAATTTCTAATTCAAAAATGTATATGCTATATGTATTATAGACTGTTTTAATGTTTCTCTTTTTTTTTATCTACTATTGATTTTACAAAGCATCCTTAGTTTATTGAAAATCGTTTTAATTTACTCACACAAATTTGACTTTTGACAACCTGACTGTAACTCATTGTTGATTTTGTTACTTTTTGGTAAATTTATTAAATAAAATACATGAACTTAATCAAACTTCAAGCTTACATTCTAATATTAATTCCTAATATTATAGCAAGCCATGATTGCCCGCGAAGGGGACCTTCTAACGCGCGAACGTCTGTGCTGTGGGCTGAGCATCTTCGAGGTGATCCTGAGTCGCGTCAAGTCCTTCCTGGACGATCCCATCTGGACCGGGCCGCCCCCGATCAACGGCGTCATGCACATCGACGAGTGCTCCGAGTTCCACCGGCTCTGGTCGGCACTACAGTTTGTCTACTGCATTCCGGTCGCCGGAACCGAGTACACGGTCGAGTAAGTACCAGCGCACACCACTTCAACTGCCGTTTGACTTACACCATCTGGGTTTCTCTGATTTTGCAGGGAATTGTTCGGCGAAGGGCTTCACTGGGCGGGTTGCACCATCATCGTCCTGCTGAGCCAGCAGCGCAAGTTCGAGGCCCTCGACTTCTGCTACCACATTCTGCGCGTCCAGCGGGTCGACGGCAAGGATGACACCGTGAAAGGAATCGTAAGTAGCAGGCGCGTCGGACATATGGAGGACCCACAATCAAACACTCTCGTCTTTTTGTCTCTTCTGTTTTTCTTTTTAGAATCTCAAGCGCATGGTCGACCGAATCCGCCGCTTCCAGGTGCTTAACTCGCAGATCTTCGCCATTCTGAACAAGTACCTGAAGAGCAACGACATCGAGGGTTCGAACGTCGAGCACGTGCGTTGCTTCCCGCCGCCGCCACACCCAACCGTGGCCCCCTCGCACTACCACGATCCGAACAAACTGCGGACGCAGTAGAGTGGAACGTGCGTGACTTGATTCCACGCCAACAGAAACAACACCAACACCAGCGAAAACCGTGGGACAGCATCCCGAACTAGGAGCATTTAGCATTAGCTTTTTTTTTCTTATCGTTTATTTTACCCGTGTGTATATGTTTCGTGCTACACATCCTGTTTATTCTTATCTATGTTCTTTGTATGCATAATGTTCTTGTTTAGACGTAAATTATAACCGTAGGGACCGATCGACACCGAAGATAGGGAGAAAGAGAGAAAGAACGATCAAATAATGTTCTCTTTCTTCTTGATTGCTTTAACTTAGTTTGTTTTCCGTATCGAAATCGTATTATAATGAAATTGCTGCCTCCCCATATTGGCACACTATCTGTACTGAATAGGTTAAACTGATACTAGCGCTTTCGATTGGCAATCTTTTCCGTTCTAAAAACGGAATCGACCGAACCCCGGTGTACGGGTCTCTCCAAGGCAAAATAATGTAGATAGTTCGATCTTCCTTCGTCAAGTGCTATTGCCAACAGCTGTAGGATTTCTCTATTGATGTGCTTCAGAAACATCACATAAATACAAACACACACACACGATCAAGTGTTCGCTGGATCCGCTACCGGTTGAGGTCTGCTAGTGGTAATATTTATCGTAAGGAAAAATTGTGGCAATAAGTTTTTCGTTTCGTAACTGATATAATGAAACCAATTTATATTTATGTAAGGTTTTTTCCCCCCTCTCACTGGCTCTGTCTATCCAATAACGCTTGAGTCAGTGAGAGAATTGTTTATTGCACTACATAATATCATCTATGTATTATTCATAAGAATCATTTTTACACTTATAATATATACATATATATTAAACGGAGAACCACGTAAACCCATAAAACGTGCAATTGCAATGAGGTGTGCGCTGGGGAGGGGGGAAGAACAAAAAACTTTGGCCTGTTGAGGGCGTTCCGTTCTATCTGAGCCAATGCACGGTCAAGCGCTAGTGGTTTAAGACATCGTCAACTTGAGTGACTGTTCACTTCCAAACTTTTGGCTAACTTCTGCTTAAAAAAACAGCGCAGCGTAGCCAAAACTCTTGTAATACGACCGAACGTAGAACGAATGGTTCGTGGGAAGTAGAGGAAGCGTATCACACACCCACACACACACACACAGACACATGCCAAAAGCCCTCGTACTAGCTAATGTACCCTTTTGAAACACGAAGCAAACGTAAGCTTACAAGTTGTAATATCCAAATTATGAATAAACGTACTCATTTAGTCATAACTGAACAAGCACGATGCAACCTCTGAGGCACAACGGAGGAGGCCGCTTCATTTGCGTACCTGGGTACTTTCTGCAAAGAAGGTTACGGGACTCCTTAGTAGGGGGATGTCCCAACTGATAACGCTACCGAGCTCACGGTCGACGGGAGATGCGGATGCGGAGTCCGTTTTTGGGACGCAGAATCAGCTCGCCGAGCAGCGTGAGGTTTTCGCGTCGATCGACCGCCTCGATGCGGTACTTCCGCAGCACGGCCGAGATGATGGACTTCTCCTCGAGGATGGCGAACTTCTGGCCGATGCAGTTCCGCGGCCCGGCACTGAACGGGATGTACGCGTACGGGTGTCGCCCCCGGCAGTTCTCGGGCAGGAAGTGGTCCGGGTTGAACTTGTCCGGATTGGGGAAGACGTCGGCGTTGCGGTGCAGCTGGTAGACGACGATCATGGCGGTGGTGCCGGCCGGCAGCACGTACCCATCGATTTCGACGTCCTCGGTGAGCCGGCGGGCGATGAGCGGCACGCTCGGGTACAACCTTAGTCCCTCCTTGATGCACGCCTCCAGGTACTTCATCTCGTTAAGCTCCTGCATGGTCGGGAAGCGCTCCCGGTCGCCGCCCATGATCTGGTCGATCTCCTCCACGATCCGGTCCTGGATGGCGGGATCGGCGCCGAGTAGCAGCAGGATCCACGAGATAGCCGCCGACGTCGTGTCGTGGCCCTCGAACATGAACGTGTCCACCTCCTCGCGGATGTCCTCGTGCGACAGCACGGCGCCGTCCTGCGACGCCTCGATCAGCAGGTCCAGGAAGGCGAGCCGCTTCTTGCGCCCCAGCAGCTCCTCGTGCGACTGGTAGTCTTCCTTGTTGTTGTTACCATCCTTGCTGCCACCGTCCTTGTTGACGCCGTCCCCTGTCGCCTGCTTCTGCCGGCGGATCTCCTCCTTGCGCTCGTGGATGACGCGGTTCGAGAACTCGTGCAGTATTCGCAGACACTTTTGGTGGTCCTTGTAGTCCTGCGTCTGCTTGAAGATGAAGTCTGGTTGTAGCCAAATCTTTTGCTGCCGGTTCTGCACGATACGCCCGATTCTGGATAGGAGAAGGACAGTGTGATTAACAAACGCACACACCCGCATCGCACCGTCCCTTCTCTTCACACTTACTGGTACACAGCTTTCACGTACTCCGAGTCGGAATTACACTGAGCATCCACCTGTCGGCCCATGGCGGTTTCTGGAACAGAAAAACATCCCAAAATTATCCACCAGTCCCAGAATCACACTACACCGCGGTGGGTACACTTACCACAAACCACATCCAGTGCGCACAGCGTCACGTACGGGAAGCAATTGAAACCCTCCTCGTTACCGAGCTCGGCCTCGAGCCGCTTCACCAGCACCGCGCTCTGCTCCTGGAAGATGTCGACGAAGTCGTCGAGGATCTTGAAGTGGAATGCGGGCGTGAGGATCTTCCGGCGCGGGTGCCACTTCTTGCCGTGGCTCGTCAGCAGCCCCGTGCCCAGCCATGGCTTCAGGAACTCGTAGTCGTGGCTCTTCTCGATGTGCTTCTGGCTGCCCAGAATTCGCTACATATGTCCCGAGGGTGGAGAACAACCGAACGTTAAGATGTTATTTAGCTTCTTTTATTTCTCAAATAAACCTTATAACTGAGGTTTATCGTACTGCTTCTAAATTAATTTCAGAAGTGAAATAATTAGGGATTCATATTCTAGTCATGTCTCATTTCAAAAAACTTTGTTGAGGATACCACTGCCCATCACTTCTCATTCCCAATTGCTGTGAGAATTCAATATACGTCAACGCGAGGGCCGCCAAGTTCGTAAATATACATTTGAAGCGATTTGCATAAATTTTGTCTGCTGAGCGAAAGTACGAGAAAGAAGTGTAAAACAAAACCAACATAGCATCGAGAGTTTGGCCCTTTACGCTGGAGTCGCTCGATCGTCCCACAGACAGGCACGTATTTTCGTAACGCACCTCAAGTCGTAGTCGCAACGTTTGAAAGGTTTGAGAGAAAACGGTTCGAGGTCTCTACCGACCTGCGGAGATCTCGTCAAACGAAGATTCGGGGCCGATCCCTACACGCTCGGAGACTGGTTTTAACCGACTGTTGCGTTTTATTTTTCTCCTGTCCAACTTGTTCCGTTTGACTAACTATTGTCGTTTCGTTCTAGCGCACGATTTATCGATGCCACTTAAAGTGTCGGATTGAAATTCGATTTCCGTCAGCAACCCCACTGCCGTGCTCCCTCGACACGACACTCCTGCCTTGACCGTTTGTTTGGTAACGTGCATTTAACATTATCTTAAGGTTCACCGGAGCCGAAATATACGAACATCCATCGAGACATCACACCGCTGCAGCATCCGTTGGCAACAGCGAAGACATGATTTTCGTTCAAGGTAAGTTGAGGCTGTTTTATCTTTGCTCGATACATACATGAATAGATTCAAGCCCAGAAATGCAAACAAACATGAGGACGTATAAAACTAAATGTCTGCCGAAAATTTTAGTTGGACCAAAGTTAGTTCGCTTGCTACGCGTTTCCGTATTGCCCAAACTTTGGGTTAGAAATTTCGCGAGAATTCACACCATGACTTGGCAGAATTCGTCGCGATCATGATAAGCTAACTTTAATTTGCGTATTCGCACACACAAATGGCTTTGTGGTCGTATTGTGGGATTTAGAAAAGGTCTCTAATTTGTTATTTAGAAGAACATTACTAAGGAAATGGTTCATCAGGTTCGTTCTTTGATCGAATCGCTTGGAAGAATGCAAATGTTTTGCATAGTTAAGTTTACTCCTCGAATATATCGTAGAAACTGTTGAATAATGTCATCGTGTTTCGTGCGAGGTTCGAGGAACAAACAGTCGTCTTCTGCCTTCTCTCTTCTCTATCTTCTATGGTTCTTTAAAACAGGTGCATTTATTTACAGCTTTTCCATTCAAATGGATGCTGCTTTAGAAAATATCTTCAAACTATCACGAACAATGTAGAAACAGAGAGGAATTTTGGCTACTACTACTTCTACTACTACTAATACTGCTACTACTATTGCTACTACTACTGACACTTTTACTACTAATGGAGCAAGCAATACTGGTACCGCTTAGTCCAACTTCGAAAACAATGGTTTTGCAAATGACGACGCTTTGTCGCAGCGATGTTGCCGCGTGATTAATCAGCGTGTCGTGTCCCAGCACGGTCCAGTCCATCAAGAAGAACTAACAAAATAATAAGCTTGATTTTGACCATCGTGTTTCTGATTGCAGCCATCAAACGAACGACCGGACGGCGGCCGTCGGCAGCAGTGCGTAGAGAAGTAGTAGAAACACATTTCAAATTAACTCACAAATGCCTTCAGCGCTGCCTAACGTAACCGCGGCGTCCGGGTAGGCCGGGGCCCGAAGCATTGGTCATCTGTGACACAGCTTACACAAGGCGGTATCACAATGAATATGTAGGGAGCTTGCGCCAGAGCTTAGATTTTGTTTCTTTCCACCGCCGGTTTGGAATTCCACGCCGACGCGCTTGGAAATGACCACATCCCCCTTTGTTGCAATCCATTAGGGTTTTGAAGATATCTGATACATGCATGGTAGATTGATGGTTTTTTTCTGACTCTCTAATCTATCACTTTTAAAAGATAGTTACAGTTGGGTGACGATCCCACACCGGTAGGCTAGTATGTATTTCTTACGTATTGCTCAAAGACATGTCAAATATGAACGGAAACCGCTCATATGAGATGTTGCAAATCGGATTTTTCATTTGCTGTTTTCGTTTGCCAATTTGGGACTTTGAAAAACTTCGACCTTGTCGTGATCTTAATATAATCTTAGCGTCACCTTATGTTGAATGCGTTTTGATTATTGAATTTTTAAAACCAGTGCTGCCAGAAGGTTTAAAGGTTACTTCTACGAGCGCAGCAGATGATCTGCGATATAGCAGCTTCATTGAAGGCTGATCTTCTGCTTCCATCCCGTGCGTCGAACCTATCCGTTCCGAACGAATTCCAGCGACCTTGGGTTATTTTGTTGACCAAACGACACCCAAAACGCTGAAAGCCAACAGTTGTCGCCGGTGCCTATGCCTATTTAATCAGCCATCAGGGGCAAGTTTGGGGCTGTGAACTGTGAGAGTGACCTTTAGCTCCGGTGTTTGCCTGCCCGGGCCCGGTTTGGAGTTAGAAACTTCCGGTCCAGCTTGTTTGCATATGATGTTCAATATTCGGAAGGTGGTTGAGAGGCTGCACTTGACTCTGGACTGTATCGCTTACCCTCCTTTTTTCCCCAGCTTGTACTTACCTCGACTGCACTTGCTTTGGAGATCATCACGTACGGCAGTGGTCCGTTCCACGCCCGGCTGAAACCTTGAAGTCGTCCGTAGAGTTTCCGAATGGCGATGATACGGTTAAAAATTTCTTTAAAGATTCCGAGGAAGAGTGCAAGAAAAAGAAACGTTGTATATCTGTATAAGTATATCTCAGACGCGAATCCGAAACGGTGCTCCAGTCCGACTCGAAGTGAATGTTACTAAATCACAATGCCTGATCGAAAACGAGACGAAACATGCTCAATGAGAGTTGGGTCATCGTGGCTCGATGCGAGAACGAGATGCAGGCGCTTTTTCGATTAATCCAATTCGGCTTAGATGATTGGTTTTGCTGGTTTTGCTGCTATGGACTACCATTGACGTCAGAGTTCATCCGGTTTTCCAAGATTTGCTATTTTGTTACTTTTATATAACGATTTGATGTTTCGGCTCCAATTCGTTCCTTGGCATGAAAACTTCGCCGTGGTGCAGATTGTTTCTTTCGCTCTTTTTTTCCTTGCATGAGTTGTATCTGACTTCGAGTTGAGGCTCGTAACGTAACGTACAGTCCGGTTTGCCCAATCGGCCCGAGCAGCCGATTGTTTCTGGTCCTCAGGTGCAGATAAAGCATGGCTGTAGGTGGTATGTTTCCATAGGCTACTGGAACGCAGCCACTTTCCCCAAAAGCTGTGGTCACAACCTCTCTGCCTAGAGAGGGCTCCCAAGGTCGCAATCTGGTCGATGGGGATACTGCGCAGCAGACCCCAGACAGATGGTTCCCCCCGGCAGATTTGGGGCAACCGAACGAAGAAGCAGCTAACGTCACAGCTACAACACAATAGGTGAGGCAATAGGACACGCAGGTTCCCGTGCAGAAGGCAACGCACTGAGGGGTTGAATATCTTAGCTGCTCGCTTAAGAGAGAAAGAAGGGCACCGCTGGGATCGGCGAATAATAATAACCAGCCGGTAACGGTTTGTCGCCCAGTTGGCCTTCCTGCCCCGTTTCTTTTATCTGTACACGAAGCCTGCATGGGAACGATCAAGAGGGAGCAGGAGGCTGGGAAATTTTTGGGACATTCCTTTTCTCGACCAACACCCATTTGTCGTGTGCTTGCGTGAAGGCCGCGGGAAGCAGTCTAATTGCGGGAAAATGAATCATAAGAAACGTCCGACAAGGTCCCGGTCCGGGGACCGAAACATCGCTGCACCCGAAGGCCTTTCGAACTGGCTGGATCGTACCGTTTTAAGGTCCGCCGGATGAGACAGAATCGTAAACAAAGTAATGACAAGTGCCGCACATGCAAGTCAAGAGCGGGTATCAATTGACCATTATGCTTCCGAATCGGAAATTACAATCTTCCGGATGGTTAGTGGGTAATAGAAGAACAATCGAAAGACGCATAAAACCACTCATGGAGCGCCCGGGGGTCCGTTTTACAACGAGGACGAGTTTATTTTATCCAATAAAAGTTTACAATCGACGCTGGTGTGTAGATCGATCCGTATTGCACCTGATCAAGGTTTTTGGTGAAAAAGAAACACAAACATGTTAGAGATAGAC
Source organism: Anopheles sinensis (assembly GCA_000441895.2). NCBI lineage: Eukaryota > Metazoa > Arthropoda > Insecta > Diptera > Culicidae > Anopheles > Anopheles sinensis. Next base: position 1,902,243 of record KE525369.1, on the reverse strand, counting down.
AGAAGAAGCGAACGAAGGAATGGATTAACTGGTGCGTTTGATCGTTTTCCAATGTTTTGAAAGGCGTTGGTCATAAAAGCCGCACACCGAGCACCGAAAACCAGCGATCGGGGAGGGAGACCTGTTGCAACCATTTGACTGCCAAACGATCCCAAAGGCATCTGGCAATCTAGGTCTGAATAGATCGAGTGTGATACCTACGGCATATATTGCGAATCGTTTCGTCAGCCAGGACTCGGCAGGCCGGGGTGACCTATCCGATACCGCCGCTCTTAGTTTGCGGCAGCCAGCGAAAGTGATTAATTTTGACACAGTTCGAACGGCTTACGTAACCAAACGGGCCCGCGCTCGGTTGTCCCAAAAATACACCATCCCCGACATCGGAAAACTAGCCTCTAGGAATGGAAAGGAACCGTCCACGCGTTGTTGTGCAGTGTCGTTCGATGACGGAGCTATCGAAAAAATAGGCATCCAAAACGACACGATTGAAAAAAAAACCTCCCTCAGGTCTGACCAACAGACCTCTGGTGAGACTTAAACTAGCCGCCCCTAATGTGGTTGGGTAATACTAAGGGGACTGTGATGTTATCCTGCGGCTTGGAGGGAGATGCTGCCATGCCGCAAGGGGGAACATCTATGAGCTGATTAAAATTCCTCTCACATACGCTAGAGATGCACCCTATACACTCCGACGCGTAACCGTTTGTACCAGACATAGAATCATCCAACTGGAACTCCGAAGACTTGCCTAGGAAAGTGTTGCTATTCTAGACTCTAGAGATCTCTCCCAGTGATCACAGGTTTTCCAGAATACATCTTCTAGGTTGCGTTCTACAAATGGTTGCGTTCTGAACATTGTCTAGGATCTCTGAACCGTCCTAACTAAAGCAGAAGGAGAGGAAGAGATGAGCGGAGGCGGCCGAGATAAAGGCACGCCATTTATGCAAACACAATCGACAACCACCATTTATTTGTCAACATTTGCATTGTAAATGGCGCGTCGTGTGCCGCGGCCGCTGTTAAATTTAACGTATCTCCTGAAGCGGTTTAGAAGGTGGTGAACCGTTAAAAAAAAGCGGCTGCACCGCGGGATCAGGCACGTCTGCACGGCCTCGTGACGCTTCGTGCATAAAATGTTGTTGCATCTGAAGCGATACAGACGACCGTTAGTAAACCGATCGAACAAAGCTCTTCCGCCTCCCAGGCCGTGTTTTGTTATGGGAGACTTCGACCTGTCTGTGTCTGTTTTTTTTTTTCATATCTGCGTGATTGGTGTTTGCGCATTTGATTAGAGCCGTAGGCGCGGTGGGCTAAAGCAGGAAGTGTATCAGAACTTGATCACAGGCGAGGGATTCGATTCGGGGCACCGATTCGGATCGAGTTATTGAACTGTTTTGAAGGTTTTTGGTCCGGCAAGGACGTGCATGGATGCTGCCCTCAATGATCAGCTTACCATCGTGGTCCACGTTGATGTGGAGTGTATTGCCGAGGATGGGCAGCCCGGCAGGGCCGGGAATCTTGTCGATGTGCTGCACTAGATGTGACCGGCGCCTGTTGTAGACGTACACGGCGCAGGCGACAGTGACCACCAGCAGCAACGTCACCGGTGAGAACAGGGTGAACACTTTGGCCAGCTTGCTCAGCAGCAGACTCCCACCGATGAGGTCCGCCATGGTTGTCGGGGTTTGAAATTTCCGGGGAGCTTCACCTGGACAGTGTTCAAGTGTTGATAGAGGACTCGTTTGATCTGCAGATCGGAGGCAGTGTCTGGAGCTGAACGTACACGACACACGACACTGCACAAATAATCACAACCACTTGTTAGATTGTTCTAACCTCTTCAATGTACTAACACGCACCGTTAAGGAAAGGCCATTGTTTGCCAGACTCAGATATACAGGATGGGGAACCAGGTACCACGTAAAACACGCGCGTCGCAGTTGTCTGTCTAACGTCCGAAGCGCTAATCTGCCTCCGTCGAGCGCAACACAATGAGCCCACTGATGTCTCCGCTGCCAGCCGCGCACTAAGTTCGTCAATTTCCGATGGTCCAATATTTATAAGCTGCGCGCGTGCGTCCAAACAGCGTGATGGTGGCGTTCGTGTGAAAGGAACGTTCGCGCTCGCGCAAAAGAAAACGAAGATTAGGCTCCAGCTCCAGGGGCGTGTGCGAGAGACGGAGAAGGGGATCTACGGCGAAAGGGTCGCCAAAAGGTAGGAGTGGACAGGTGTGGGGGACCGCCGCAGACAGCGAGCGACGAAACGGATCGCGTCCACTACTCGCTGTTCGACATTTCGTTGCCATCGGTTTTGGGATGTTTTATATTGCTCTCGTGATATATGCTTGAATTTTATATATTTCAGCAACATCTGATATCCGTTGCAGACCGGAAATGTACTGAAAAAGCTTGCGTTCGCGCATTGTAGCCTATCGCCAAAATTTGCGCCCTCCAAACGCACCAACCGTTGTCCTGCAATTAATCTGTTCAGTGTTTGAGGGTAGGTGTCGCATATTTAAGGTTTAAGTACAACACTACGACTTTCTAAAAACTAATTATGTACGCGATTATATTAAATATATAAACAAACACAAACCTTAAAAACTAAGACATAATGATAATCTTATAGTAATAATTATATTTTTGTGAGACATAGAACAAATTTTTCATATTTCAAATTTAAATTTAAAATTAATTGTCGCCACAATAGCCTCTTTTAATGTTTTGCATGACGAACAATTTGAATGTTCGCTTGAATACTACTGCTATCGAGAAATATCTTACGAAACAAGTGGAACAACTTTTCGTTTCCTACTCGTTCGTTAGTTTTGGTCCATTCCGTTTTTTACGCTGTTCAATGCGAGAATTTCGAGTGCCAAAAATGCTGCAAATCGTTAAATGCATGCCTTCTAACGTCATCCTGGCGTTCTTTACGAGGCACAGCCGATTTCGATAACATTTTCAAGTAAATTTGGCGCTGATGCTGATTTGCATTGATTCCATTGCTGCTGGCAATTTTGCATACAGGATCGGCTTTTGACATTTTTTCCTCTAGTGTCTCAAAACTCTTTATTTTGATTATTTATCTTTTTACTTTATTTTTTTCATTATTCTTTTTATTTTTATATTTTTATATATTCTTTTTATATATTCTCTCGATCTTTCTATACATCTCTCTTCCTCTCTGTTTCTTTAATCATTTGGATAAAAAGTTTTCAACTAATGAAACCACAGCAAAAAGGTTTTGAAAGGTTCAAACAAAACCTTGACGCGTGATGCGTATTTGTAGGATGTCAGATTCGCTAGTGTTTCTGTTCAACTTATGAAATGATAAAGAAGTTAATTGAATTTTATTATATTTGGTAGTGGCTAAATGTACAAGCAAGATGCACCATTAATTAACAATTAATTAGATTAATTCAAAAATAATACAGCGATCGCTAACAATCTCCTGGTGAAGCGTCCATCATGATCTCCGGGTACCGCGATTCCGTTACGATTTTAAAATATTTTGAATATATTTAACGACAATCTAAATGAAGTGAATTTTCTGCGGCGTTACTCAGAATCCGATCCATCTTTCGCAGAGTTTTCAGAGTTGAAATATCGGCATGAAACACATTGTAGCCACCAACCTCCGGCATGCGGAAGGTGCTGCAGCCTAGAAGTCGAACTCCAGCAGCTACGAGAACTGCGAGCGTGATATGCGATCCTTTTGCGATGCGAGGTGATGCAGCTCGGAGTTGACTTTTATTAACAAGCTTTTAAGAGATTATTAAGTCTGTCAACACGCGGTGTATGACGAATGTGTATCTTAATACACTCCGGGCCCCCACACACCCTTCACCCCTTTCCCCACTGATAAACGGGGCGCGCATCTATCATGGACATTGGCGCGTTAATATGATCATTAATAATAAATGTTCTTCGCACCTTCCCGGGTCGGGCGAAACGGAGCCCTTTTGACGTTGCTGTGCTTTTATTTAAAAATAAAACATGTTCGTTTCTCCTTCCCCACCGCCCGTTTCGTCTTTCGCCCAGCTAATTGTCCTTCCCTTAAGGGGGGGGAGTTGAAGAAACGACGCTTAATTCGAAAAGCTGATGAACTCATTCCATTCCGGCTTGTGGATAGTTTTATTCCCACGAGCGTGCACTGTTTGTTGCTTGCTGCTTTCTTTTCCCTCTGATCCGGGAAGGTTGTAGATTTGGGTTTTTCTTTCTTTGTTTGTTTCAGTTTGTTTTGGTCGTTTCAGTTTCGTTCCCGCCCAGCAAGGAACATCGTGCTATAAGCGCATAACGCAATCCTTTCTTTCCGGCAGTCCGTTCCTTGTGTGCAAGTGTCAAAATGGGAGTGTTCCAATCGACGGACGGAATTATTCCTTCACCCCCTCCCCACCCCGTACGTCTCGTCGAAGGGTTCCTTACTGACCATGGACCGTGCCCTTGAACCTGTCGGAATTGATCAGCAGCCTGCGACGGACGAACGCAAGGCATCAAGGCGCGCAAAAGTCCACTCATGTCGGAACACCCTCGAACAAATATGCCCGCAGCGCTTTTTGCAGGCGCTTCCCTGTCCGGGAAGCTACATCTGTTTTCTCGCAACAGCCCCGGCGAGTTCAGAGGCCGGGAAACCGCAGGACGCCCTCGGTGGAAGCCCTTGTCGATCGGAGGGTTCAAGCTTTCCGTACGGTTGGTTAAAGTCCACGCCACGGGACCTTTTCTCAACAAAACGAGATGCACCGACGCAACCGGGAAGCGACCAGTTCGAACCCAATCGAAATTCTACTCAAAGGCCCAAACCAGGACCTTTCTCTTGAAAGGCACCCAGTATATGTTTCCGATGCCTCTACGGTCCGCGCATTCGTTCGCGCGGTTAGCGCCATTAGCGAGAGATGATTTAATAAGCAGCCGAGGTTAGCAATCAAACCAATCGGAATCCGACCAATGCTTATCGGCAATGGTCGATCGGGCGAAAGGAAGCGCGGTCGCATACAGTGCTTGAGGGATTTTTCTCCCCACCACAATACAATGCGTATGTTTGCTATAAAGTTTTTAATTTAAATTAGTTGGGGATATCTACGAAAGGTTACGAGCTTATAGCAAATGCTAATTTAAACGGTACTAACGTTTGCATAAAAAAAAATAGATAAATTCTCATCAGCGATAAGAACAAAGTTAACCATGCTTATTAAACGAAGTAAATTTCATTGTAAAGTTACATCACTTAAGAACTTTAAAAAACTATTTCGACGGCCAGTTAGGCGGCCATACTGTACTTGGCCGAAACTTTAACTTTATACGTGGCAAAACCAGTCATGTTACAATTGTTGAAAAAGATCATACGTTTAAGAGTTGTCAAGGTTTTATATGTTGGAAGTTGTTGAAGGACATAGATAGGGTTATCAGTGCTGGTTTTGATTTTGATATTCGACCGAATTTGTGATTTTCCGAAAACATGTCATACCGGAGCTTCGAACCGTTTAGTTAGAGTGACTGGCCTCGATTGACACATCTGTATAATAATCTCCATCTTTTCTAAGTTTTTCTCAACTATTTGGCCTGTTGAAGAGATTCTGGTCCGAAGAACGGAGTGATAAAGCTATTTTTCTATCTGCCTGTCGTTACGGCCTCTGTTGCCATTTGGGATCCCGCAGCACATTACGTGCTCGGACCAAGGCTTCCAAATGATTTGATGTTTTTAAATATCATATCGGTGTGCTGTTTTGGCCACGGCAGATTCAATTCTAATGATAAAATTTTCAAACTTGTTCTGAATTAAAAAAAATGCTACCCTTTATGCTGCTTTCAACAGGAAGGCCCTATCGTTTTCCGTTATTGCAGGAAAAATCGTCAAAATATGTCTATTTTTTTAAATACTTAAGTTAATTATTAAAGATACGGTAAACAAAGTGTAATCAAAATCGTGAAGAAATGGATGATTTGTTCATTCGATCGTGCTTTAATCCAATATTTAGCTCCAAAAAATTAGTTTTTGTGTAATTCCAACAATCAACAACAAACTAATAGCCGAAGCTTTGCTCACTATTTTGTTCGCGAAACACAAGTAATAACTTGAAACAAAATACAGGCATCCATATTTCAAATTTTTCAATGATATCCAAATTATGCTTGCTGAAAATATCGATGGTACACGAGCCCAGCGAAATTAACAGTTACGATTTCGCTTCGTGTACTGTGTTACCTTTAAAACTATCATTTTCAGAAGTAAAGAGGTGTTTCACATGCTTCCTATCATTACCTCATATTAAGTGTTTCTAGACTTTCCTTTGCACATAGTCATGTCTCGTACCGTCAACAACTCCGGGCAAGAAGATTTAATAGGTTCACGATAAAGACTGTATAATTTTTAATATTTTTGTTCATTTGTATAGCAAATTTAAAGAAAAAACTCTGTGGAAATCATGTGTTTTTTAATTCATTATAGAAATATAATATGATAAATTGAAACATTGAGGCATTCTCACGAATTCTTTGTTTATTTTAACGGGTGTGAAACCCAGACAACTTCTTTGAAAGTTATCAACTTGACTTCTTTTTCTTGTTATTTCTGGTTTTCTTGGTGTATTTCACGGCCATAAGATATTATTACTTTATATATACGTAATACGTACGTAATACAGTTTTGATGTTAAAAAAATAAATCTACCAAATTTCTCTCTTTATCGTTACATGCTCCAGTATTCCAGTCCGTCGTTCTAGTTTGGTTATTGGTTTTTAGTTACAAACGTTTAGTCGCCTTTACAATATTTCAAGAATATGGGGTCAAATTTCTGCATAGTATTTTTCTGTTTTTAGTATCTACTACGAATTTATCAAGCTCCGGTAAGACGACCCCTCTGCCGAAAACCGGCAACCATTGTACGTTGGCTTCACGGGATCGCATTCGTGGTGCACGGGAGCGAAACGGCAAGCAAGAGAGAGCGCAAAAATCAGTGCACCCAGCCTAACTAATTGCAATTTGTGAGCCCGAAGGCGGACTCCGACTGTCGTCGAGCGCTTCGCCCCGAGTCGCCGTGGCTGCGCCGGCCCAATAATTACCCCGGCGCAAAACCACGCGAGGTGACGTTTACAATGTAATGTTGGCACCCGCGGGTCGCCATCGGGCCGCTTCCGGTGTTTTGCTCTCGTTGCCTCTTCCTCGGTGCGCAAGGTGCCCGCGACCTCAGGCTGGCCGCCCGAAGGTCAGGACCTTTGGTTTTTCGGTTTTTCCGCTGGTTTTGTTGGCTTGTTGATAAATTTTATTACGTACAATTACGCCCTCCCCCGTTTTGATTTTTGTTTTGACCACCCGTACCGCCAACAACTCTATCGTCCCTCGCCTAGCGTTCTCGACGGGACATCCGAAGGTTTCCGGCCGGATGGCCACCGAACGGAGACGGTGGGGACAATAAAATGGACAGTTTTCCTCCTTCAAATCGATTCCGTTTCCAGTACCGTTCAAGGGGATCACCGGTGGCATGTGACTGACAGTCAAGAGAGGGGCAGGGGTCGAGTTTTGGAAACCACGGAGCATACAGAATCTTGCCAGTCATTTGGCAACAGGTGTCTGTGTTGGACGGTGCGCTATTTTCCGTTCGCGAATCCCACCGAACCAGATCCACGAGTAGAGTAAGTGTCGTAGAAAAGGCCATTTTCTCAATACCTCAGTATTGCAACATTCTACCAGTAAGTATCTCATTTTTCCCTCTCTTTGAGCCTGTCTTCTTGTGTCGATTACTCATATCGAACACACGCTGTATAATATCCTTATCAAACTGGTTACCAATGGCGGTATAACGAATTTAATGAACTGTCCAAATCCTGAGTTGACTTACAGTTGGACATAATAGTCAGTGGCGGATGAGCGGACTAAGTAACTAATTCCAGTAACAGATTAAGGGGCCTGTAACCGAAAAAGTTACTTAAATTTCTCGCTTTGCTATACTTTGATCGACATATTTTTGGTATTCTTTAAAATTGGTTGATCATTGGGTCTTTAAAATTGTTAATTTTACCTTGAAGTGCTTGGTAGGATATTTTGTCTTACCTGTCTCGTTTTAACCCACTTAATAAAGGCTTAATTCATGTATTTCACAATTTAAATAGTATTTAAAATAATTTAGAAACTGCTATTTACCTTTAACATTGTGAAAAAAGTGATATTAAATGCTTAGTATGCTATTTGAATATTCACTTTTTAGCACGATGATCGCATTTTCGTCCAAGAAATCTCTGACAGTCAGCTGTAACTGTCAAAATGCATAGAAATTTCGTTTCGGTCCAAACCAGATTTCCTTGCATCTATTTTGGCCCACTTTTACATCGAAAAATAAATTATATCTCGAGCCCAAACAATTCCAGTAATGTTTTCATGATTCTTAGAATCACTCAAAGTTTTAAAAAACATTTCTTCCAGTTTTTTTAACGCAGTGGTTGCTTATTTTTCAAGATGGGCGAACTATCTGCTTACAGCATTAATGGCTCACAATCTGACAGCGTCGTAGATTTTAACGATTTTCTCGAAAAATACTGATACAATCCTTGCCAAACTTGGCAATTAACTATAATAAACCAATATTAATACATTTAAAAAATGCAACAGAGTGCTATTATTAGATATAAGTGTGATAATTGACATTGTCATCAGGTGGATCAAAATTACTTGCTTTGGCGAAAACTCCCTCACTTACCCTATAAGCTTATTTATTTTGGCTTATTATTAGCTAATTTATTTTAATAAAATGTTTATTAAAAGTTTCAAGAAAAATGTCTATAAAATAATATTTTTCAAACGTGATGTGCATATGGATGAAATATTATAAGTTATTGAATCTCTCGAAGCGTTTACTTATAACTTACAGAGTAAGCTGTGCTAATTTCTTCATATAGCGAAGCTGCTAAAGGGCATGAAAATTCGCCCGTCACCACAACGGAAGGCAAAACATCGTGATAGGCCCCATTAGTTCCGTGCCGATCGGTCGTGGAATGCGCGTTTTCTTTTCTCTTATTTCACCTGCGCCTGCCGAAAGGGACATTATCGTGCGTGTACGCATAAATTTATATCGATGGGGAGGTAAAATGCCCTCATTAATCGCCACTTCCTTATTGCCGTCCACTTTGCGCTATGCAAACAGTGTGCATAGCGATCTTCGATCATAATGATAAACAATCCGTGCCGAGGGATGTGCACCCGTTTTGCTCTGCTTTTCCGCCTTCCGCCTCGAAACGGGTGACCTTTTTCATCCAGCCCGGGCCCTCCTCATTAAGGGCGCATTAATGGGAAAAAATGTTTTTGCCCTTTTTTTTGCTTTCGAAATTAAACCTTCCTCCCGGAGGCTCTCACGGTGGGAGGCACGCAGGGTGATCGATTGATTGATCGGTTGCCCTCGACGGTGGGGCAGCACTTTTGGAAGCCTGACTGCAATTGAGATTGGACTTTATGTCGTTACTTTCCACGCTCCCCCAGCTCGAACTTTAACCCCTGCTTTTCCACCCGTCGGACGCAATCTTTTTAATTCCTTCTCTCGCGTTGTTTGTCCCCGTTCGTTGTTCGTACTATGGAATTAAATGCACTTGCATGACACCAATTACCATAATCTGCGTGTGCGTCGGGCCATGATTAGCCATTTAATGCTTCCACATTAAGCGGACACGGCATGAATGAATTCAATTAGCGGCCCGCTGCTCGACTCTGCGCCGCATTGCTTGGTGTTACTTTGTTTGTTTAACAAATTTTCTTTTGCTCTGCGCGAGCCAGAGTTACGTTACGTTACCGGCCGACCAAACCGATCGGTGACAGAGACCTTTGATCGGGAAAATCCTTGACATCGGGGAGAGGACGGCAGCTGTCAGCTGCTTTCGCCAATGCAATGTTTTTGTCAGCGAGTTTCTTCGTTTTATGTCCAATTTATGACTATTGCACTGACAATAAGGAAGAAATTATGTAATAAAACATCGCTTAACCGAATTTATGCTGATAAAAGGGTAGGATAAAACGAGCTGTAAACAACTGGAATGGCATTGATTAAGAACACCTGTAACCAAGGGATTGTAAATTCTTGTGCGTAAATTGTCCTCCTCTTTCGTCGATTTGTTCAAGTAATTTACAGCTAAGGACAGTGACCTTTTCGGAGTACTCAAATCTTTTGTTATCTAAAAGAAGTTTATCGAACGTGTTTACAACAGTGTTTATAACAGTATGTAACCAATAAAAGGAACACCTGAGTCAATAAGCCACTGAGCGAATGATTTACAATTTCTCAAAATCATCAAAAAGATCGCTATGGGGATCATGAGGAAGTCATTCGGCGCAACCATGGTCAAATGGGATTTCATCACCAGCTACCCTTACCCTTCTTTTTCTAAGGCCTGCTAGATGCTACAGTTTCTGAAGAGCAACCGGGTGCTAAAGAGTTGTCTCCACCATTTGGCAACCTTGACCGAGTGCTCGTCGAGGTTCGGAGCGAGGAATGTTAGTTGAGTGATCGAGTTATTATCGCACCCTCTAGCAATTAACACCACAAAGGGGCGAAGGTACTTCCTGACACCTAGTTCGATGTGTTATACAGCCGGAATTGAGGACTGTGGTTGTTTGCTTTTTGTCATATTGTCGGGAAAAACCATTTCTGGTGTGTAGGTCTTCCTGTTATGAGTTTATTTCCTTAGCCCTAATACCTGTTACTTTTAACATATGATAACCCCTCCGAATGTTGGATATCAAACAGATAGCAATTGGCTGCAAAAAAAAGAAACGATTACATATTTATTCATAAACCATACCTTAAATAATACGCTATATATAAGATTTCTGCGACGTATACCCAGGGATTGTTAGCTTGTCAAGCATGGCAGTCTTTGCTTCCAGAACTGAGGTACCATAGGTAGGTGCTTGCTTCCAGGAACACCCAGTGACGACACCGAAGGAAAATATTGACCCCAGAGATTTGAGAACGCCCCGATCAGTCACGCTTGTAGATGCGTATTTTGAGTCCCTCTTTGGTGCGCATCACCAGGTCACCGTAGAGTACGAGATCCTCCCGCCGGTGGACCGCCTCGATGCGGTAGTGGCGCACCACGGCCGAGAGTACGGCCTTCTCCTCCAGTGCGCCAAACTTCTGGCCGATGCAGTTCCGCGGACCGGCACTGAACGGAATGAAGGCGTACGGATGCCGGCCGACGCTGTTTTCCGGCAGGAAGCGGTCCGGGTAGAACTTTTCCGGGTTTGGAAAGTACTCGGGATCGCGGTGGAGCTGGTAGAGCATGATCACCGCATTGGTGCCGGCCGGGATGTGGTACCCGTCTACGTCCACACTGGTGACCAGGGAGCGTGAGAGCATTGGGATGCTGGGGAAGAGACGCAGACTCTCCTTGATGCAGCACTCCAGGTACTTCATCTCGTTCAGCTCCTGCATGGTCGGGAAGCGCTCCCGGTCGCCGCCCATGATGGTGTCGATCTCCGCATGGACACGCTCCTGCACCGCCGGCTCCGTCCCGAGCAGGTACAGGATCCAACCAAGGGCCGTCGCCGTGGTATCATGCCCGCCCAAGATGAACGTGTCCACTTCCTCCCGAATGTCGGCATCCGTCAGCAGCTGACCGTCCTCCGACAGCTCCAGCAGAAGATCCAAAAAGGCTAACTGCTTCTTTCCCACCATCTCCACCGTGTCGTCCACCTCGGGCCGCTCGGCGTTTCGCTTCCGCTCCCTGTACATCTCCCGGCGCTCACTGATCATGCGGTAGGCGAAATCGTGCAGCACCTTCAAGCAGCGCTCGTGCTCAGCATACGCTTTGGTGAACCGGAATATGAAGTCCGGACGCAGCCAGAACTTCTGCAAGCGATCGAGAATGATTTCCGCTATCCTATTTCCACCCGAGAAAAAAAAGAAATGTCAGTTCAGCTTGCATTCGCTTGCCCTGTTCGAGATTCGACTACTTACTTTTCGTGCGCTTTAACGTATTCCGAGTCGGACTGCTCCAGTGCGTGAATGGGGAAACCCATGGCTGTCTCTGCAACGACAGAGAGAACGATTAGCGGTGGCTGGGGTAATATGCAAACTTAAAATTATATTACAAACACCATGAAACTTTGTTTAAGCTAAACCCTGGCTCAGACTACAAAGATATAACTCATGTGAGGATCGACGAGGAAGCGAATTGACAAGAAGCGGAAAGAAGGCAAAGATTAGGACAGAGCGGGAGTAGATGAAAAAGAGGAGCGGAAGCATTTCTCGGGGCATAAGGATAAAAAGTTTGAAGAGCACCACACAAAAAATACGTCCGAGAAATCTTGAAGAACGGTACAACCGGAGAGGTTAGCAATAGGGAAAAAAAATTGAGATCATCTGCATAAAGAATAGGATATAATTAATAAACAGAAGGAAAAGGAGAGGACTCAGTACACTCCCCTGCGGTACCCCAGAGGTACAAGCAATAATTCCAGAGTGGCAGTCACCGAGTTTAACTCTGCTGGACTGCCCAGACAAATAGGAACTTAACCACGAAAGCAGTGAGAAAGGGAAACCAAGTTTGTCGAGATTTGCTAGCAACAGAATGTGGCAGACATGGTCAAAAGCAGAACGGAAGTCCGTATGGATGACATCTACTTGTCAGAGGCGGTCTAAGTTCTTGCAAAGAATGGAAACAAAATGCACTAGATTAGTAGTTGTGGATCTCCCAGGCATAAAACCATGCTGGTGAATACTGATCCAAGAACGAGTATGAAACAATACGTGGGGATGGCCAACAGATTCAAAAACCTTAGCACTGGCACAGAGCAAGGAAATACCACGGTAATTAGATATCACACTGCGATCGCCTTTTTTGAATACAGGAGATAGGAAACTAGTTTTCCATTGAGTAGGGAAAGTACAGGGGGATAGGCTGAGCTCAAAAATTTTAGAGAGCAATGGAGCAATGATCGAGCGGCACCTAATAAGGACAGTGGCCGGAATGCCATCAGGTCCTGGTGAGTTTGATGGCCTGAGCTTGGCTAGGGCGCCCTCGACAATCTCTATATTCAAAAAACTGGGAGAGACATGGAGTACATTGGACGTGGTGTATGACAGCCCACGGTCAAAAACAAGTTGGTCGGATATATCAATCTACAAGCTAGATTGAAAACTCTATAGTTTTCCTTAAGGGGTGCATATTACCCCAGGTACCCCTACATTCATTATCTAACCACTGTGGCGCAAAATCGCAATTTTTTGTGTTCATGTCGCCAGTAACGCTCAACATATCGTGTCTAGCTTTCGATTAACTCTTTCACGCACGAAGTATCGTAGAACGGAAGGGAATCATACACCGAAGCAAACTTCTAACTTGCGACTTCTCGTATCAATGGATCGTTTTGTGTTGGATTCGGTTATATTAGGCTCTATTTTCACATTGTCATAAAACTTTAGTACCTTCATGATGGTTGTTATTTTTAACCCGGAATTCCGAACGGTTGCAAGACGATATGGAAATATTGTATTGAATAAATCTAGGAAGTCATAACCGGTATCTGAAATCCGTATAAAACCGTGGCTAAACAAGAAATAAAGAAATGATTTGTACCCCACTCATCAGATCTTGTCTCTTTATCCGATTTGATGGAACCCTCGGGAATGATTGATTGGATATGAATAATGCAGAAGCAACCTTACCGCAGATGATGTCCAGCGAGGTCAGCGTGGCGTAGATCGTGCAGTCGAAGCCATCCCGGTTGTCGAGCTGCTTCGCCAGCTGGCGGACCAGCACCGCGCTCTGCTTGTTGAACACCTCGACGAAGTTGGCCAGTATCTTGAAGTGGAAGGTCGGCGTCAGCAGCTTCCGGCGCTGGTGCCACTTGGCGGCGTGGCTCGTCAGCAGACCGGTGCCGATCCAGGGCTTCAGCAGATCGTAGTCGCGCCCTTTCTCGATGTTTTTCGAGCTCGAGAGGATCTTCTGCAGTAGTGGAAAATAAATATGAGCCTTAAAACATGTTGGCTGGCAGCGCAAAACCTTCTCACAAGAACGAATCAATTATCATACCTCTGCTACAGTAGCTTTCGAAATGAGAACGTATGGCTTCAGTCCGGCCCACACGCGGTTGAATCCCTGTCGGCGCCCGTACAGCTTCCTGGCACCAGTGATGACGTTGAACATCTCTGCGGAGTAGGGTCATACAAGAAAGAAAAGAAGAAACCAAACTGCATCAACTGCAATGCATTCAGTGGCGTTAAGCGCATCGCGAGCTTTTAATCATCTTTGCGCCTAAATGTATGCAATTGGACCGCATCGCTTGTTATTAAAAAAAGGTAAGTACTAGCGTTTCTGGCGTTACAGACCTGTACAGCCTGAGACAAGATCAACAACTTGCGGTAGACCACCCCAACAAGGCGTGAAAGAAGAGATTCACGGAAGAGTGGGATTTAAGGGAGTCGTAAAGTGCTATACTGGGAAGGCAAACGATTCAGGTGGCCTCCACCTCCGCGGTGGGGAAAGGCGCATCGTGCGCTAATGACCATAAATGAAGCCGCCAAGCATAATCCGTCAACCGGTGGATAAACCGCGTGCAATCACTTCCTTGGTAGGTCGGTGGCGTGAATGAACTCATCGGGTTGAACTTCCCCGAGCGATATGGTTAAAAGAATTAAATAAGCATGAAAGTACACCTCAACGAAAGATAGTAATCATATAGCGGCACCTTGTAAACGTTAAGGAGCCTTGGTATGCAACTCCTCAGATACCGCAAATTTTTCGCTGATTACTTTGGAGTTGATACCACCGAATCCAGAGAAGGAGAAATTGAAATAAAGTGTGACCTTAGCAATCGTTAAATATCCAACGAAAGGTTTTTCTCCAAATTTTCTAAAGGTGCCTTAGTACTTATCATAATGGTTATTGCGCTCAGGTCTCATAAGACTCATAAGCAGCCAGCTGCAATTCCAGCTCGATGCCGATGTGTTCCGCAATTTCGTGCCCAAGGCCGAGGAAAAGGATTAATCAAGAAAGCAGTTGTTGGAAACCCGCCCCCTGGCCCATTGGATGTCCTTGGTACATAGGCAAGGCCATCGACACCCGATCGGCAGCGAAGAGGTGTAATCAGGTGCTTGCAGCATCCGTTCACTTTACCAAAAACTGACTGGTACCAGACGTTCGGTGCCCTTTGCCAGAGGCGAGCGAAAGTGCCGAACGGTAATGCTGATGGTTTGCGGCAATTTGCGTATCACTTAGTCAAGGTACCGAAATACTCTGACATACGCTGGCTGTGCGCTCTTGATAACCAAAGTCTACGCTGTAGGTGGAACCATCGGTTGACGTTCCGAGCCGTTAGGAAGCTAATCGCTAGGAAATGATGCTATTCCTTCGCCTTCCACCGAACGATTTATGGATGCGCGTTTTTAAATAATTGGACCTAAAAATATGCAGCGCTCCGGTAGCCGGGTTGACGATATTCGGTGCCATTTCTCCATACAGCACACTCGATAAATGGCAACCAATTATCCTCGACACCTTTCCGCTCCTCTCTCCCGATCTCCGATGGATTAGAAAATCAAATTAATTATGCCGTGCAGATGCACTTATTTGACGGATGGCGCGACTGTTTTGCGCGACGCCCAGTGTGTGCCCCGGCTCATTAGTTAGGCAGCGACGCATCGAGGGTGGCCGAAGCGATAGAGGACGGACGCGGGCAGGCGGAGTCCATCATCATTAGTCACGCCTGACGGATGTACGGCCGAAATTCTCCGCCCCTGGAGTCGCGTCCGGGCGCTGGCGACATTAGAGGCAGATGCTTTTCGGCGTGCGGTGTGTGTGTGTTTTAGCCCACGGTTTCTAAGGGCAGGATGGGTAAGACTAATGTTTACGCGGATGCGTAGAAAGCGGCGAGAACTCTGCCACGAGCTGCAGAGAGAAGGCTACAATTTAATAACCCAACAAACGGCACGGGAACCCAGACCTGATGGAGCAGCGCATTTCGGGGCGGTACGATTCACCCGAGTTGGCTCGAAATCTGGTGACGTAAAACGAGCAAACGTGATAATTTATAGTGCCTCGGTGTCGGTCGTTGGCAAGGCTAAATGGACGGTAAAGGTTCACCGCGAAAAACAGATCCATCGCCGTCAGATGCGCAGAACTTGCTTCAGAAGAGCAGGAAACAAAGATGGCAGACAAAATAAATGTCCTCCCATTTCGGTGGAATCCGATTCTGGAGATGAGCATTTCGCAGGAAGATTTGGATAATATGATTCTACTCACAAACACACCCACACATACACCATTGCTCCGAGTAATCAGAAGAGGAGTCTGATCTGATCTTCAGTACCACACTGCAGCTTCCTGTTTTGATCGATGACTGTTGATTGAAGTCAAACGCTGAGGTTTTGCGGGGTGCATGAGCTAGTACTTGACCTTCTTCGCACATTAGAACCTCGTGGGCTCAACTACGCGCTAATTGGTGCTTACCATCGCGATCAACCAGCCACTGCAGACTGTTGCCCAGCAGGGGCAGGGCGGCCGGTCCGGGAATGCGGTCGATGTGTTTGACCAGCCGCGACCTCTGCCGGTACACGATGGCGCAGGAGACGGCCAGGGCGAGCAGCACGATCCAGCTCGTGGGCGACACGAGCAGGAAGGCTCTCGGTATCGGGCGGCTCCACAAGGGTTCCGCCCCCGCCAGAACACTCTCCAATGTCATGGGTCTTTCACTTGTGATCCTTTCGCTCGGAAAGGGTTGGAAAATAACCCGTCACGTATCGTTCACACACTCACACACGGCACACAGTGTTCACCTCGTATTTGATCGTACTTTTAGCACTTGACAAGTGGCGGCATCTGCGGTCCACTCCGTAACTGAACGGCGGCAGTCGATTCTGGGTGGTATCTCCCTAGTTTGGGGGAATCTTGGGATCTTCTTCACACCTCACCAGCTCCGGTCACACTAAACGGAGGCGAACCGTCGGTGTTCGTATTTATATAGGGGCGTTTCGTCTTCAGCGCGCATCACACGCGAGCACGAATAAAATCGCACACCTGCGGAAGCGCGCGGAACACCGAACACCGAGCAGGCAGAGGATCTCTAATATCGCCGGGTAGTGTTACGGTGCGTTACGGTGCGTCACCAGAGATCCGAGATCCTTCTCTGTTCGCACATTTCGCCGGCTTTTCGCTTTGGGGTGATTGGGTGGTGATTCTATTCTTCGGGTGGAGGAGTTTAACGCTTCTCGAGCTCTAACGCGATGTACCGAAACAGTTCCTCCGGCGTTGGTGTCTTGCTGGCTAATGAAATGGCCCGAAAAAACGACCAATCCTTCGAGCGAGCGGGTCCAGGGAGCCTCGGATGCCTTTCACAATTTTTCTTACCGGTGACCTTGCGCCTTGCACAATGTGGGATTGCAATTTCGGCAAACCGCTTGTATTTCGAATGCACTTGCACTCAGCCGCCGAACGGGGGCCGATGCACGTTCGGCTTGATGTTGACCGTTCACTGCGACATTGGTTTGGTGGGTGACACAGACCCCTGCGTCTACGTGCGAACTCCCGGAGGTTGCTGAAAACAAGGGGCCGACCCAAACAGCGAAACAGCATATGCTGGGGGTGTAGCATCATGTTCGGGATGACGTGTTGGAGTAAACGCTCCCGGGAGGGAAGGAGAAAAACAAGTAGTCGAACCGTTACATGGTGAACGCACGCGGCCCGCTAGCCGATGAAGGTCGCCATCGACATTTTGGGAAGGAAGATGCGAACCTGGTGAACTTGAGCCGGACACCAGCATGATAGCTTTGTTAATTTGATTTAACAGTGGCGAAATTGGGATTATACAGAGCTTATCAAACTGGGATTGTGAATTTTATTTAAAAAAACATTTGAGTGTACCATTAACCTATAATTTATCATACCATAAATACTTGCATGCTGGATGACGTCATCTTACGAGTATGACCTTCGTAATAGCCACGATTAATTGATGGTTGGAAAACGAAATTGTAGAAATGATCTTAAATAAACAATAAGGTAGGTTAAAATTATCTAGCTAATTTAATGGAGAAAATACGTTGCTTTACTAAAAGGAGAACTCTAATAAAAGTTGGACGAAGTCATCCCCGCTCGACTTGTTTTTCTGCTAAACTGCCAAATTCAGTTGCGACCCGACCTATTTTGATATCCGGCAAAGTGCAAACACCTGTACCATTCACGCAAGCTGTCAAAAAAGACCTGTTGTTGGCCGAATACGGCCATTGTGATAACGTTTCCTAGCCAAGGGCTTTTATTGTGTCCTTCGCTTGCTTTGGTTGAGTGTGTTGGATTTAATGCTTGCAAATCGTGGGATACATTCGGTGCATCTTTCAAATTTGCTGTTTAATTTAGGAAAGGTCTGTATTGCGATTTCTCGTACACAAACAGTTTCACTATCCTACATTAATGTTCGAAGAAAATGATCGTACAATATTTTATGTACTTTTAAATCTAGTAAAACCATATATAACAAGTGAAGTCTTTCAGTCATTGTACGCAGATCACTGCGTTCAGAGAAAAATAACTGTTTTTAGTGATTTGAATCCAACTGAACAATCGTCACGCATAGTGTTGTGCCTAATGAATCGTTAGGCGAAATTCGTTCATATGAATCTTTCACCTAAGATTCATTCAGATTGATATATGAATCTTTTGGAATTCGAAAAAAAAGACATGGTTGAATCTTTCGAAAGCTTAACACTAGAACGACTACTATTTTGAAGTATATTTGTAGACTATATACTTAAAAGTAGTCGTTTACGGATTTAAAAAATCTTGAACACTGACGAACTTACAGCGTGTTGAAAAACATGGGTCAAAATGACCCCTAAAAAGCATTCAGGCAAGTTTTCAGATCAATGTATTCTAGTATTAATGAATGTTCATGAATTTTTCACAAATCTTTCACGAATCTCGACGATTCTTTCCTTCGCATGGTTCATGCGACAAAAAAAGGGGTCTCACATATTTCTTTCACTCTTTTTGGCTTTACTTTTCTATACGTATATCATTCAAGAATTTTTGGGATTCATGAATATATTTAAAGATTCATGAATTACTAAAACGAAGCAAAAAACCGTTCAGATTCATGAATCAGAGTCGGAATTACACAACTCTAATAACGGTGAATCGAATCCTTTATTTACTTATTTTTATGATTTACTATAAATTATAAATTAAGTTATAAGTAGACATAAGGATTTCAATCCTTAATATTTGAATGAGTGAGTTCAAGAGTTACTAGTCGCCACATAACTAAATGCAAAAACAATTATTAACACACTTTCTCTCTAGTCTATACTACTTATTTGAAATCTTGTTTGAAAATTGAAATCCCTTTTTAATAGTCGAATACCTGATTGGGATTTGAATCCCTAGTTGGGATTTGATTCCTCGCACGAGTTTAAGACTTTGTGGGGATTCGAATGATTGCTAATGATTCAAATAAAAACAGAGTCATAAATAATATTCGTGGGGATTTACATAGTAAAATTCGACTCACTTACTCATTCTTACTCAGCATGCACATCACTTGTACGAAAAGCTCGATTTTCACGGGAGGGTTTTATTACGAAACATTAGTATGGAAAGTTCACAATCTGATCAACTCCTAAAATGAAAAATAAAAAGGATGAAATCATAGAAAGCCTACAAACAACGAATTAAATTGAATATTCACTCTATACTCTCGGTAATAACGTTTACATAGCTAAATTAATTGTAACATAGCTCCGTACTTCATTCGTACGAATGCTCATTTTCTTCACGCTTTAGGCCGAAATACAATGTAATTGAAATAAATCCTGAATATTGGTATTTCCTCGCAAGAAAGTGGCAGAAAAGAAACCCTTCTTATCGATGCTAAACGTAGATCTTGCCACTTTTTGTGGATTTACTATTTTGGGCCATTAAGGAGTTAATTAGTACGGCGGATGGGGGAAAAACTTGTCTGTTTTGGGTTTAATTGAAGTAATTATAATGTATAAGGCATCGAGGAGTGTCTCTTTATCGGTTGGTCTTTGGCAGGGAGTTGCTAATCAAATGCAGTTATTTTATAATACGCCTGGAATTTGTCATGCGGTTCCTTATGTCATAATCAAGAGCAGCAACTTTCAATTATTTAATCAACGACGAATTTTGCTTTTCTTAAGGTGCTTTTGATTAATTCGCGTGACTGTACATGTAACTAAAAGTTGTTGTGGAAAAGTAAAACTAGTAAGAAAATCAAACGGAACGATATTCAGAGCCGTCGTTTTTGAAAATAAAATCTTGTCGGTAAAAGAGTTGCCAAGCGTTCTGGGGCTGATTGATCTACGCGTGGGCTTGCTGTACGTAGCTTGTTCGTGTGCCCTTTTATGGGTTTTCCCCTCTGTGACAAGGGTAAGGGAACGGTGTTTTAATGTGCAATAACTGTGCATCGGTGTTTACGTACATTACCACAAACCTTCAAGTTAATGCTAAGAGGATGCTTGCAAGCTACTGTTTATTACTTCAAGCTTGCATACATTCAGGCGCTGATGCATGTTTTTTGCGAAAGCTCACTTCTAGAGCTTTACCGAGCTCTCTCTCTCTCTCTCTTGCTCTCCCTCTCTCTCCGTTGAGGTGGCGCCAATGACGACATTTGAACACGTGTTGAAGCGAACACGTGGTATGGATTAAAGCGGATTTCTTTCTCCAGAAAATACAAGCAATCGAAGGTGAGTAAATGCATATTATGAAGACGTTGTGTAGTTATGTATTTATTCGGTACCCGATTCCGACAATGGTGTGGCTTTCCTAATTGGGCTTACTCTGTTTTGTACTCGTATCACCGCGTCCCTCGTACGTGTTGACCTGCACTGAGGAGATTAAATTCAGTGTCCAATCCACGCTGCACTCTGGCCTTTTTCCCGGGGGTTTCCCCAGTGAAACTCGCGCTCAGCGCGTAGTACGAGAGGTAGCAGTTGCAGGTAATACTGAAACGATGGGTTGAACGTTAAAGCTATCAGGGGAGTCGTAGTACCTCCCCCACGAGGGTGTTGCGGCTCAGGTGCGTTGGTGGAGCCGCACGCAAAGACCATCCTTGGGGCGAAGCACGAGGTCGCAGAGCAGCTGGACGTCCTCGCGCCGATTAACAGCCTCGACGCGGTACTTCCGCAGCACGGCCGAGATGACCGACTTCTCCTCGAGGATGGCGAACTTCTGGCCGATGCAGTTCCGCGGGCCGGCACTAAACGGGATGTACGCGTACGGATGGCGACCGGCGCAGCTCTCCGGCAGGAAGTTGTCCGGGTTGAACTTGTCCGGGTTGGAGAAGACGGTCGCGTCGCGGTGCAGCTCGTACACGACGATCATGGCGGTCGTGCCGGCCGGGATGGTGTAGTTCTCGACGCGTACGTCCTCCGTCAGGCGCCGTCCGATGACCGGAATGCTCGGGTAGAGCCTCAGTCCCTCCTTGATGCAGCACTCCAAGTACTTCATCTCGTTGAGCTCGGCCATCGTCGGCCGGCGTTCGCGATCACCTCCCATCACCGCATCGATCTCCGCGATGGCGCGCTCCTGGATCGCCGGATCGGCTCCGAGGAGATATAGGATCCAG
The DNA here is from genome assembly GCA_000441895.2 of Anopheles sinensis. NCBI lineage: Eukaryota > Metazoa > Arthropoda > Insecta > Diptera > Culicidae > Anopheles > Anopheles sinensis. Next base: position 1,880,688 of record KE525369.1, on the reverse strand, counting down.
GCCATAGCAGCCGCCGTCGTGTCGTGGCCGCCGATGATGAACGTATCCACCTCCTCGCGAATCGCCAGGTCCGACAGGCCCGAACCTTCCAGCAGCAGGTCCAGAAACGCAAGCTGCTTCTTCTTGCAGCCCGTGTCCTCATCCTCCCCTTCGTTGTTATTGTTATTGTTGTTTTCTGCCTGCAGCTCCTTGCGCCTGCGCAGCTCCTCTTTGCGTTCGCGCACAACCCGATCAGAGAAGGTGTGCAGCACCTTCAGGCATTCCTGGTGCTTGCGAAACTCGCTCGTTCGCTTGAACACAAAGTCCGGATGTAGCCAGATCTTCTGGAGCCGATTACGTATCACTTGGCCGATCCTATGCGAAGGAAAACCCCAAAAATGGCGTTAGAATGTTGAAGTTCTACTAGTATACTACTGTGTACTCAACTGTTTGTGCGCCCGCACGTACTCGGAGTTGGCGTTCTGCTGGGCGTACACCGGACAGCCCATAGCAGTCTCTGGAAGGAAAGGAAAAGTTGAGTTAAGAGGGCAAAGACATAGTAGAGGCATTCCCAGCAAAGTCTTGACAAACTTAAGTAAGGCCAAACCAAATTTGAGGCTATAAAGGAAGTGAAAAGTTTAGTTATGAACAGAAACATAGAGAAAGCTCTTTTCAACGAGATCTTTTCGCAGAAGAAGATGTATCTACAATCTTCCAAAAATGTCTTGTTTTAGAAGCCTTTACAAATTTGGAGCTATGAAGGACAGAAATTTGAAGTCTTGAGTTCAGAAAAGAAATATAAAAGAAGTCTTTTCAGCCAAGTCCTGAACGAGCCTACAAATCAAGGAGGAGAGAGAAGGTTGAGTTCAGAGGAGAGACATATAAGAGGTCTCACCAGTGAAGTGTTTTACACTAATACAGGCCTATTATATTAGTTTTGTTCAGAGAAGAGACATTAAAGAGGTCACTCCCGACATAGAAGAGTCTTTCCGCAGATTGTTTCAAGTCTTCAAAAACTTAATCAGGACGTTAAGAATTAGAGCCTAGGCAGGAAAGAAAAGGTTGAGTTGAAAGCAGAGACATGGAAGAGGCCTTTTCAGAGGCGAAGAAATTTTAATTAGTTTCAAAACTTCAAAAACTTAGGCAGGACTTTGAAATTTTGATTACCGCAGAAAATATCCAGCGCACAGAGGGTGACGTACGGCACGATGTTGAAGCCCTCTGGGTGATCGTGGGCCTGCTCGCCCAGCTTCTCGATCAGCACGTCCGCCTGGTTCTGGAAGATGGTCACGAAGTCCGACAGGATCTTGAAGTGAAACGCCGGCGTCAGTGACTTCCGGCGCGGATGCCAGATGTGCCCGGGCGAGGTTAGCAGCCCGTTACCGAGCCACGCCTTCATGTACTCGTAGTCGTTGCTCTTTTCCACCAGCTTCGGGTTGCTCAGAATCGGCTGCAAGCAAGAGATGAAACGATGAGAATAAATATGGGTCATTTGACAGTTGGAGTTCATGAATCTGAATCAATCCATACAATTTGATTATTTGATGGAGAGCCTTATCAAGCATTAGAGGTTTATAGTATTTGGTTTTGCAAGCACATTCACGTATTCCTAGAGATTCATGAGTCTCTGTTGAATTATTTAAAGTTTATTGAAGTTGAAATATTAATAAAAGTGAATCTCATCGAAAGGTTCACAAGCCGAATGAAACACACACACAAGCAGTGAAATGCAACTCTCGCGGAGACCAAACATCTTCTTGCCCCCCCCCCCC
>KE525369.1:1842453-1878916 GCA_000441895.2 Anopheles sinensis | reverse complement strand
TGACCATCCGTTCGTTGCCCTGGGTGGCTCGCCCAAGGTGAAGGTGGTATTTATAATCCGATTTTCCATGTCCATTTTCCTCGAAATTGGAGTAACCGGCTCACGGACGTAAAATGCCATCACGGTCACGCCGATGAACTCGAAACGCCCCGAGGCGAGCGAAGACGCTGGAAAACGCCCGCGGCGTAAATTGATAGTACCCAACGCCCGGCCGGCTGGCGGTGATGGTGGAAAATGGTGTTTTCTTCCAGCCAGTCTCCGATCGCCTCTGCGAGTGCCGTGACCTTCGGCGAGCGGAGGCCGCATTTTCGTCACGCCGAAACATTCATCGAAACAATAAATCCGTGGCACGGTGGAATCGTATCGGATCGCTGGCCGTGTGCCGGCCGAGGGAAAGATCGGGCAGACGGTCAGCAACCAGCAACAAAACCGACGCACAGTTTAAAAACCGATGGGTGGACAATTTGCACCTCGCGATGCATGCGCGCATTAGCTTTGCTGCAAGGTTTTCAATTTCAATCAACAATATTTTTGTTTGTCAATACGGCCCGTACCGTGACCTCAGACATAAAAAAAATATATTATTGTTTTTACTAACGTCTTGTCTTATTTTTCGATCCATAATTTCCATTGGCTCAGCGTTACTCAGCTGACGGTGTGAGTGATGATGTTTCCCGGTGGAATGACCGCCATGGCCGGATTATTTTTTGACACAGTTCGCACGATTTGCTGAGTTTGTTTCGGCATGCGATGTGTTTGCTGCCCTTTGAAATGTAAACACTTTGTCTTTCGAGAGCATTTAACAAATAAAAATACATTTTAAAGTCGTTTGTTTATAATTTCGGTAAACATTTTCAACTATGATTTTATTTAATATAAATATATGATTAATAAAGATATCATAATATCTATCAATTCGAAGTCTTCATTCCTATCGTTTTTAAAAACCATTGCTTTTGGTCAGTTTTTTGCTACAAATAGCGGAATTCGGTACACCACCTTAAGCGATTGGTTTGGTATCTTACTAAAATCTGTTTGCTAAACGCCGGCTTTATTTTTAATGCAATTTCACACTTATTTTTTCACTTGTCGTTGAGTGGCAGAAATAAGAACGCAAAATATTCTATTCTATAATTGTTTTAAAAATGGTTAAAAAAATGGCTTCGGGACAAAACGGCCACCTAGTTTAATTTGCGGATTTAAAAGGAAAAATGGACACTCGTGGCATATGTGGCGCTTGTTTATGTTAAATAGAGCAGTGAAAAACATGTTATAGACGCATAGTGACCCAAACTTCACTCCAAACTGGTGACAGAAATTGTATCCTCGAGTTTTGGAACGAAGGCAGCTTAACTCTGAAGTATAAAAGCGGATTTGGGGTGGCATTCCTGTCCCAAACAGTGATGGCACTTTTGCCCCAAAAGTTAACCTTTTTTTAAACTCAGATATTTCCGTGAAAAAAATATTGCTATTATTGGCTGACGCCACGAACCACTTTACCTATTACTCAGCATTGCAGAGTGACACATGTCAACTCGATTTTGAGTTTTTCATGTCAATCTACAGCTTATTTAATTTGGTGGAAATTGTATAAGAGTACACTCCATTTTGCTACGCAGCATAAACAATTTGGCGTGGACGATTTTGCATGAAATTCGGTACATTTGATCATTGAATTACATTTAGACTGGAACAATGCCAGGAGGCTCACTTGCCCCAAATTCCGCTACTTTTCGTCCGAAACGCTAGCTGTCAATTTGGTCCAGAAAAGATAACCCGATCGATAACATAGACGACAAAAAAGGGGAACTAAAGCGATCACCTGAAAGAACACCAGGATCGAAGCGATCGATGACCCCTGAGGTCTTGTATCGACACTGGGTCGAAGGGATGAATAGGGCCATTTAGGCAAAATGTATCTTCCAATAATTACTAATAATATACTAAATTTTTGGTCGGTTTTTTTAACCATTTGGAAACTGTACATTCTTGCAAAAAAACAAGGGTTTGACAGTATTTCTTTTACTTGTTTTAATTTTCTTCCGGAAAAGCAGTATCAGAAAGGTCAACAATGATAAAAATTATTGTAAATTTCAAACTGACTAACATCAAACTAGCTTTCAATTTTGAAGAATTGAAATCATTATTGTGCTTAACTACTAGGTAAAATAACCAAATTAAAAATAAAATCATTTGAAAAATACAAAATATCTTCAGTGTCAATTACTCTTCAGGGTCACTTACCTCCACGGCGGACGCCTTCGAGATGAGCACGTACGGGATGGGTCCGTTCCAGACACGGCTGATGCCGTGACGGCGGCCAAACATTTTCCTCGACGCAATGATGCGATCGAACAGTTCTGTGAAAAACAAATAAAAGCAAACAAGCAGCGAAAAACATGGAAGCGAAATGAAATAAATCTGATAGAATTGTGGAAGAAGTAGGTGTTTTGCTTTGACTACGACGACAGTGTGCTTTGAATCAGTCTCGTTTTAAATTTCAATGCCCCCGAGGTGAGGTCACAAAGAAAGGCCTCGAATGTTGGAGTTGGTCGTGATGAATTATCTTTGTAACCACTTTATCTTGTCCTCTTGTGGAAATTTATCTCCCTAACTTGTGTCCATTATTTATTTAAATTGACCGTTGCGTTTTGCATTCATTTGCAAATCGCCTGCTGCGGGTTCTATTTTCCGGAATGCGCAGATGGAGACGAAATTGATACGGCTCGTCCTCCTGCGTCAGACTTCCCGATCGAGGACGCCAAAAACGATGGCCTAAACTACGTTATCTCACACGCGCTCTTCCTCTTCGTCGCGAACGAAACCGAAAGTAGTAACCAAAAAGGGGAGGCTAAAACAAAGCAAAACAAAGAAACGAGGAAAAAAACCGGTCGGATCTATGCTGCATTTGAATTTCAATGGTGACCCACATAAAATCAAACACTAAAAGCATCGGACTTTGGGTTTCTTTTCGACCGTTTTCGATATGTTTTAATCCATTTTTTTTCTCCACTTTTGTCTACCTCTATCTCCCCTACGCCAAAGAAGATGGTCCCACGCATTCACACACGCACGCACACATTCAAACCAGTGAATGGTGCGTACGTGCGTGATCCATGGGAGCTGCACTATGCGCGCGAGCCGGATAAAAACCGGGTGGTGGAACCAAATTAATATGACTCGGAAAAAGTTACAGCGCGGTATCAGGCACTTCAGGGTTTTTCGGCTGTGGGCTATCCAGATGCTTACGTTGCGTAACGGTCCGAATCGTGCGCCCATCCGGCTCCGGCTTCACAACAGCAAGCTCCTAAAAAAGCATTCTCATCTTTGTGCGAGTTTCGTTTTCACTCGGGAAAACACTTTTCCTTTTTCTTCAGCATCGTAGCGTAGTCTAACATCTCACACACCCTGATTCTGCAACTTAATAGCGTGGCGGATATAGCAGGTTTGAAGCACTATCGACACGGTTGCAGATGGATGATTCAAGTCTGCTTGGTTTTATTTCTGTCCCCGTTTTCGGTGATGATACCACAACATCGAGCTCTAGCAGCTCTTCTCTTTCAACCGTTTCGCAGTTTCGTTTAAGGATAAGCTGGTTTGGTTTGCCTAACCACCGTCAGATGTTTCGACATTGGATTTGTCGATGTCAGAAGGTTCCTAAATTCTCACTCCTGAGAATTTTGCGTGGTTCCAAAAAAGTTACAGTTTATTGATGGATTAGGATGTAGGAGTTGCTAAGAGTTCGCTCCATGAATTAACTTCTTCTGGGTCCTTCCAACACCGTTCGAGTGCATTGATTGAGCAGACAGTAGGCGAGTTGATTGTAGGTCGACCAGGTGCGTCCTTACCATCCTTGCAGCCGACGTTGATCTGCAAACCGTTGCCGACGAGCGGCAGGCAGACGGGACCGGGTATCTGGTCGATCAGCTTGATCATCTTGGCCCGGCGTGCCTTGAATGCCAGCATGGCGAGGAAGACGATCGCAAGCATCGCCAGCGTGACCGGCGGAAAGATTGCCATCAGTGTGGTCACCTTCCGGATCGTCCACCGGCCACCGAATCCGAACCAGTCGTACATGACGTCTGTCTATATGGTATGTTCTGCGAGTGGAACTTTACGACACCGGCTTATAATGATTACACAAACTACACAGTTTTAACACGTATGAGAAACGATGCACACGCTAAGTCGACATCGGATCGGCACCTGCGCACTGCACTGGAAAAGGTTCGGGGACGCTTTGGACGCGACACTTCGACAGTGGCGAGGTGATGGCGATGGAATCCGATTCGATTCGATCCGAGAGGGTGTGTTCGTTCGCGCGCACGCACACGCGACACGAAGGATTGGGACGAACTGAGCTCGATGGTTGGCGCGCTCCGGCGTTTTATAACTTTAGGACCCCGAGGCTCCGACCCAGTGGTCCGGCGGTGTGACCTTTGCTGCGCTCCGCAGAGGAAACTGCCCAGTTAGCAGCATTCCTACCTTTCGACAGTTCCTCCCGGCAACCGGCAATGGGAAACCTTCCGTTCCGGCCAGCCAATGTCCGCCCAACGGAACATTTCAAACCAAAAAGCAGACTTTGCAAAAGGGGTACCTCAGGGCTCTCCCAAACCACCGCGAGTCCAAGTTCTGATTCCAGATTTGTGATTACGTTTGTTCAAATTTTTTTTCCGAGCGTTCAAAAATTGCCACCGTTTTGTATTCAACATGTTTTACAGCCGCATTTTCATGTATTTTATTCCACCTGTTTTATCCATTGATTATTTTATTTTTATTTCTAACATATTAGGGCAGGTTTTATCCATGGAAAGTGGTTTTACAGTTGGTTTGTTGTATTAATAATATTAAGTCTTATGCTAGATTTAAAAAAAGCATTAAGCGAAAAACACTACAAACTCCCGCGCAAATATCGCATACTGTGAAGATTTGCTGTGTTTAACAATAAACAAAGAGCAAAGAGGTAACGTTTTCACCGAAACTTTGTCAACAAACGTTATATATAATCGAACACAACAACTCTCAGCACTAGTTCTTCTTCTTGGCGTAACGACCTCTTGGTCATGCCTGCCCCCTTGAAGGGCTTACAAGACTGTTTCCCTTTGTGTACGTGGATAGTAACTCCTCTCGTACAGGGGAGGGTCTGGTCTCGGATGGGATTCGAACCCACGCCGTCGAGGTCATGGGCCGAGATTCTAACCGGCGCTACCGCTCGGCTATCGCGGAATTCTCTGCACTCTTGCACTTAATATCATATCCGCAAATCTTTGTAAACCGTTTTTATCAATCAACGGTCACTTTGCTGAAACCTAGCGTTACAGTCAGTTACCAATTTGTGTAATCTTCTCAATTGAAACATACTTAATATTAAAAACAAATTAAATTCACAAGGTTATACTACTTTTAAAGAAGTAGGTTTTACGAATTTCAAACTAACCAAACGATCTTGATTAATTAGGATGAACGTGATGATGAACACAAAAGCAGTGAAAGCATTGATTTTTGACTAGCAGTAATAGAGAAGATAAATAGCCAAATGATGGGGCAGATTTTCTATAAAATTAGTCAAAAGTGCAGTGGTGATATCATTTGTAAGCCTTGTTTAACACGTGGAAATTGTAAATAAAAGCAACATTGATTTCATTCTTATTACCTGTAATCGATTGATTTGCTTATTATCGAGCAATTCATTAGCAGAAATAAAAGCCAAATACCTAGCAAAATTAAGCTATGTACCCTTTAAAATGCGCTGCAAATAATTGATTTACCTGCCAAACAGTACCTTTCTGCATGCCATATTATTCGACAATGTACGTGACAGTAATCAGCATGAAGTACAACAAAAACATAGAACGAAAAAACCAATCCTACACAAAACACCGTTCAGCGGTGATTTGTCATGGTATTTTGGCCGTGGACAGTATCAAAAATCAAGCGGCTTTGAATAGCGGAACGAAAACAAACATTGGACGTATCAGAGGCAAACGTCATCCGTGGAAGGAGGCGTCGATTCCAGGGTTTGAATGTTTTATTTTTTAAGGTTATTATATCTCCCCAAGAAATATGCGAAGTATGATCTTATTAAACAAGACAATCTTCTCTCATCTTGTCCCTTGGCCAACATCCTGGAGCGGTTTCTTGAATATCTCACCTAACTCCGATACTAGACTGATTATCCACCTGTGCAAATGGAAGTCTTCTAGGGCTTACTGGAAGGTATTAAATATTATCTAAAAATGTTCTTAATTTAAAATAAAACCTCAGAAGATTAGATTCCAAACGCTGTTTGTGAAGTTACCATCAGCGGCGCAGTGGAAGTGACGACGTACCACGCGTAGTTTCGCAATCGTCAGCGGCTTGCTCGCTTTCCTATCGGGCAGACCATTTTTGATTAGCTTTTAATTATTTGCACCTCGTCACCTGCGGCTGAAATGAGCTGTGAAAAATGAGCTACCCTAGCGCTGTTTGTGGCTATTAATTAGTCGGCCGCCTATGTGTTAGTAGTGCTCGAATCGACCGAAGGATATTGATTACATTTAGATTTCGGGGATGTAAGCGCGTGATTTTGCAAACTCAACTCCACACGCTCGAGCGCTACCGAGGCTCGGCGCGATTTGTCAACGTTCCGCGAACCGATCGATGGTTGATGATGTCGGAGGACCTCGGAACCAGTGGCAGCAGCCTCGACGGCTCCTTTGGTTTAGCTCTAACCAAAATATTCCGTAACCGCGTTCGGTCACTGCTCATGACGTTCAAGCTCTTTAGTACTCCAAATTAGAGGAGTTTGATTCTGGTCACAGCTTTTTGTTTAACTTTGTCTCGTATGTTCTTCTATTCGATTTGATTGAAAACACTGAACCTAACCGCATGCGGTAGCGGAAGGCCTTTAGAGGAGATGCCTTCACATGCGCTTGGTGATGGAAATCTACCAGGTTCGATTAGGTTCTAGATGAGGATTACTGTCTTTCCCCCCATTCTGACCTCGTCATGGCATGGTACGGGAAATTAGTAAATCGCATTTGACTTGTAACGCCGACTACGTGCAATGTCCGTGGAAGGTCCCGTTGGTGGTCGTTTCTAGTACCGTTTTTGTCTATAGCTGTTTGTGTCTTCGACGGTTTTCTTCTCCGATCGAAGGCCTCGTCCAAGGATAAATCGAGAACCTAGGCCCGGAACCTCGACCAGGTCGAGCATTTTCCATGCTCTTCTTCCACCACCTCTCCACTATTTATCTTACCGGCGTTCGAGGCATCCGCAAGGCAAAACAAGCGAGCAAAACAAACGTGAAAATTAATCTCAACACAAGCGCACGCCACCGTTTTCAATCGATGTCGATTGATCGGATTTTAATTAATTTTTCTCCTCCACACGAGCTACATCGTCTCGGCTCGAGTGGCTGCTGCCACGAGCACCGCGGTTGTCCAAAAAGCCACACCACCTCTCGCTTGTTTTGTGAAGCGGCCTGGGTGCCTTCGCTGTAGCGGAACAGTCGAGCAAAACAAATGATGAATAATAGTTGAACCGTTGTTCCACGGTGGGACACAGAGCCGGGCTGGCGCGGACTATGTCAACAGTTCGTTGGACTGTGGGCTGCTGCCACGATAACGTCGATGAACGGATGTCCACACGACATCCACATACGTCCGATCTAGTTTTGGGCTAGATCCGAGCAAGTGCTCCAAAGAGAAGTCACCGAAGGTCCACCGGTCGTTCGGTTGACATATTGTCTTAGGAAATGGGTCCGAAGGGAGTGTGATGTAAAGCATCGTGCCTCACGCTACAACGTCACCGTCGCCGCTAGTCAACCTATGTCTGCTTTCAAGGTACCACGAATCTGAGCAGATCGTGCGACCCTATGGCACAATCAATCCGATCGACGACGTAGGGAGAAATGATTAATTTATCTATCCGTCACCCAAACCGAGCGATGCCCTCGACATGTTTCGAAGCACCAAACCAACCTGCCTGCAAGGCGCGCTCGCCACCTTTGCCAGCGGACAATCGAAAAGTCTAAACATCTCCTAGCCAGACACCGTTAGATCATTCGATGTCGCAATGACAAGCCGCGGATTTGACTAAATTTCGCCTTGTTAAGTAGTAACTCCATCTAACGTGCTATCAGCAGACGCAGATGGCACGGACGCGGACCCGCAGCAGAAGGTCAGCGAGAGATCGTGCAGGGCTTGGGAGGAGCTGGGTGATTGGAACAGGCAGATTTGGGCGACTGTGTAGGTCAAGTTCCAGGGATCAATAGACGCTGTTGCGACGCTATCCATGATCCGGCTAATGACGGCTGTCTAATCTCATCATCGCCGCGCTTTTTTTCATCTTTCTCCTACTCTTTTGATTTCTATTTTGCTTTAATTCTTTCGTGTTGTGCTGGCCATAGTGTTTGTGAGACAAAAGTGTTCACATTCAAAAAGAAAGGGAAGGTTCATACCAATTTTCTACAACGTCGGTTATTATGATCTACTTCCGATGTTTATCAGTTACGAAAGCTTACGTGAAGCAGAATTTGAAGAAGCAGAATAGAAGTAAAACAACATTTTTAATTCGTCTAATGGCGTTTTTAGTTTACATGTTTGTTTCCCAAAAATTTAGATTTAGAGCCTGCGTGTTTTAGTCTAATAAGTGTCTATGCTAATTTCAGCAATTGCTAATGCATTGCCCGAAGTCTTCAGCACTGGTGAGAAGCTGGCACACCCCGCCAATGCAGCGGGTACTGAACTTGAAGGCATAAAGACCGCAACCCTGACCGCACTGTGCCCAAATTTGAGGCAGATGCAAAGAGATCGAAATTGAAAGTTATTTTCCGCTAGCGTGTCGCCGCGCGAGGAGTCACTCACTCGCGCCCAGCAAAGCCGTCCCATAGTCTCCGCTACATAATCGCGAGGCGGCCTAAAACAGCTGCACAGTCGTAACCGCGGGCTGGCTGTGTTGCTAAGACTAGCGAGCGAATTTCGGCCGTAGCCCAATTTATTTCCATCATTGGACGTTTGCGGTGCTGCAAAACCTACCTGACCTCGGTTACGGCGGCGACCATCTTCCGAGGCAAAACTTGTGTGCATAACTCTCTAATCGCGCTTCTTCGAGTCTTCTGCTTCTGCTCTCTTCCATCGCGTCAGGTATCTCTACCCCTGCCGAACGCCGTCTCGAACCTGCTAGTTCATCGTCGTAATCATGTGCGGCGTTAGATCTCCACTTCCACCTTGCCGCATGATCCTTGTCGTTTGCGACTGATTCGATTGACTTTTTCGACACGCTCTTTTGCGCTTCGGTCGCGTTTGCTTGTGAAACGTTCAAGTCCTGCTACTAATCTCTCATTTGGTGACTTGCTATATGCATCCAAACTAGAGCCAAGGCTGGTGGGCGTAGTTGGTGTGCAAAGTAAGCTCCACATTTGAATTGCACACAGAGATAGGAGCGGAGAATGTGTCTATCGCGTCCGTGTGTCCTAAGAGGTAGAGATACAGCGGAAGGCCACCGTGCGTGATCTCCCTCTTCGAATGTCACGAATAGCTGCAGAGCTTTCCGAAGAGTTGAGACAGGGTGCCGCACCATTTTCTACTGCTACGCCAACCGTCACCGGCATAAGCGTGCGCGCTGCAGTCCATCAAGTGGAACACGGAAAAATTAATCACTGTGAACGATATGCCAAGTCGTGGATAAGCAACCGTGGTCAGTTTTTGGGTAATGCCTACTAATTGTTTCCACGGCGTTAGGAAAGCAGATCCGCTAGGGATCGTTATCGCTCTGGAACTTCCAGATGGTGGGGAAATGAGATTGCGCATTGGTTTCTCAAACAATTCGTGATGGAAATTTACCTGACCTGACAGCGTAACTTATGCTGGCTTGGAACCGGTTTAGTTTTATCTGCGTTAACCGGTCTTTGATTAGTAATACCAGAAATAATTGGAGTTGAATACATTATAATATAAAATTTTGTCCATGCTTAATTTTTAGTAAATTATTTACAGGCCACAGGCACAACCCAATAGTGCATAGTAGTTGCAGTACATCGACAACGTATGCCGTACATTTGCAGGTCAAAACGGGTGTTTGTCAGCACACTCGTGTAACTCATTTACCAGAGCTCATGTGCTTGTGACGCTAAGATGAGTGGGAACCTGCTAACAAGGTGGTCACCTTAGAAATGGACGTCTAATTGATGTGCGTCGTGGAAAATTAATGAAGTGAGAAGTCATCAGCATCAACCGGGTGTGCGCAACCGTGCGGAAGCTGGTCTGCATGCGATACGGCGCTCCACCGGGAGAAATCAGAGGTGTCGGATTGGGTGTGGATCATTATAATTTTTCACACCACTGGCTGCGGTTCATCTTTTATCTGTATAGTATGCATATATATACCAGCGTCACAATTTCCCGGGCTAACACTCTACTATGTGACACTGTCGACGAGGTGCGCAGTCTGATCCAGAGCTCTGAGAATGTCTCTTCTAAGTGATCCGATGGGCGACGGCCTGCTGGTACCAGAGCTCGTGACCCGAGCGCCTCGCTGGGCAGGTCCCGGCACACTTGGTAGCCTGCTGTTGCTGCTAGGCATCACGTTCGTGACCTGCTGTATAGCGGTGTATCGGGAGCGCTATCGACGCCTGGTGCGCCACATCGATCGCATACCCGGCCCGGCCACCGTCCCAATCGTCGGCAACGCGCTGCAGATCAACGCTGACCGGGAAGGTAACCAACCCACTGACCAAACGGAGAATCGAGTCCTCACCATCATTCAAACCTTTCCACGTTCATCCCTGTTCAGAGCTGTTCAATCGCATCATCGCCTCGCGGAAGCTGTATGGGCGACACCAGGGCATCAGCCGCATTTGGAACGGCCTGACACCATACGTGCTTATCTCAAAGGCACAAGTAGTTGAGGTATGGCTTAGTTCCCGAAATAGTAGTGTGTGAAATTATGTGTATTGCCTCAAGTATTCTCTCAACAAAGCTATCCAGGCTCGTGAAGACTTAACAAAAAGTGTTTTCAACCGATCGACATGTTCAATTTGCATTCCTGTTAAGTGTTGCTTGTTTGCCGATTATCGTCGTGATACATTCCTGATGGTGTGGTTTCGAATCATTAGACTGGATCAAAAACAGTGTTTGACTGTGACATATGATCTGTTGTTTGGGTGTGAATAGTTTTGTCTATGTTTAATGTAAAAACTAGGAAAACATCTGATATGGGTATGATCTTGCAGCACCAGCTTACTTGGGGCTTTAACATATTCTGCGCCCAAGAAATCATGTCATGCATATACGAATGACAATCTGGAGCACTGTTCAACGAAGATTGTACAACTTTTTGTAAGAGAGTCGTTTTCGATTTTCAAAGGGAATTTTAAGCAACACATTAATAAGCGAATGGTGTCTAGTTCTATGTCTTTCGCACCAACGCGTTAGTTGTAATGTAACAATTTCAAGACATCCACACTAGAAACACTCAAAGTAGAACGAGTTAAGGGTGACCCCAACCTACCTAACCTGTCAGTTTTGGCTTGCTTGAAACAGAAAATACTCAGCAGCACCAGAAACATCGAGAAGGGCCGTGACTACGAGTTCCTGCAGCCGTGGCTCGGCACGGGACTGCTGACGAGTTCGGCCGGCAAATGGCAGCACCGACGTAAGATTCTGACGCCCGCCTTCCACTTTCGTATCCTTTCCGATTTCGTCGGTGTGTTTAACCAGCAGGCGAGCGTACTGGTAGACAAGCTTCGTAGCGAGCTTGGGAACGATGCTGGCTTCGATTGCGTACGCTATGTCACACTCTGCTCACTCGATATTATCTGCGGTGAGATTGCATTGTTTGTTGGTTCCAAACAAGTCCTTGTTCTGACTGACTCTCATACTTCCACAGAGACTGCGATGGGATGCCCGGTATATGCACAGCAGCAGTCCGACTCGGAGTATGTAAAAGCACACGAAAAGTAAGTATAGGAGTAGGTATTGGGCTTGGGCTCCATTTCAATGTCTCCATCTTCCAGGATCGGCGAAATCATGTTGAATCGGTTGCAGAAGCTGTGGCTGCATCCGGATGCCGTCTTTTGTTGTACGGGCCAGTACCGGGAACAGCGCCGATGTCTGGACATCCTGCATGGCTTCTCGTACCGCATGATCGGTGAGCGGCGCGCAATGATCCAGGCGTCGAAGGGCACCGACCCGTTCTACGACGATTGCTCGGCAGGGACAGGACGGAAGCAGCTCGCCTTCCTAGATCTGTTGATCGAGGCGTCCGACGGCGGTCGTGTGCTCTCCGATGCTGACATCCGCGAAGAGGTGGATACCTTTATTCTGGGCGGGCACGACACGACCTCCACAGCGATCTCTTGGACGTTGTTCCTTCTTGGGACGGAACCGACGGTGCAAGAGCGTGCCATAGCGGAGATCGACGAGGTGATGGGCGGGGACCGGGAGCGATGCCCTACGATGCGCGAGCTGGCCGAGATGCGCTACCTAGAGGCGTGCGTGAAGGAAGCATTGAGGCTCTACCCGAGCATTCCGGTCATTGGCAGGCGACTCACGGAGGACGTCCAGCTGGATGAGTACCTCCTACCGGCCGGCACCAATGCCGTCATCGTCGTGTACCAGCTGCACCGCGATCCGGCCATATTCCCCAACCCGGACAAGTTCAACCCGGACCACTTCCTTCCCACGGCCGGCGCAGAGACCCGACACCCATTCGCCTACATCCCGTTCAGTGCCGGGCCACGCAACTGTATCGGCCAGAAGTTCGGCGCACTCGAGGCCAAAGCCGTTCTCGTAGCCATCCTACGTCAGTTCCGCGTCGAGGCCGTCGATCGCCGCGAGGATCTCACGCTCTACGGAGAGCTGGTACTCCGGTCGAAGGATGGACTCAAGATACGGATCGAAAAGCGAGAATAAGTTTTCCAGTGGGGGAAGGTTCCGTACCAGCGGACAGGTTTAAACGCAGCATAGCTTAGATTTTTGGGAATAGCTCTACCAAAGCTGTGTGCAGTTTACCTGATTTAAGCTCCATAAATGTGTATGCAATTTCCACCTAAAAATGTGTAAGACGTGGAAAGTCAAGGAATTTGCAAAACCTCAGTGCAGCAATGTGTAATATTGGAGACGATGCATTGGTCTGACTACATCAAGCGATCATTTCTTAATTGTATTGTTTGAAGACGTTCCCAATTTGTGTATCTTTGTTTATCATGTAAGCGAATAGTTAAACACAAACTAATATGATACATTCCTTTCTGGGGGATGGAAAGATAGACATTGGAGCAAGATTTTCATAGCATCGACTCATTCCAGTTAATGTAAATATTTCTTTTAATATTTTTAGCATGTGATAAATAACCTAATTCGTGCTGATAGCGGTTGAAAATGACATTTAAATTCATTTGCTACCTACCCGTAAACACCTCGAGGATATGCAATCGTTTTCCCAATTCTAATGAAAACATGTCAGTTTTCCTTTTCTACATGTTGCAATGCGGTACTATTGTGCTTTTTGATGAAGAGTTTAGATTGCGAAAGCGCGCATTATTTCATTTCCTTACTCCATAGCAATTGCAATTTCATATGGAATGCTTTGTCACTGTTATGATATAAAGTGAGTGAATGATTTCATAACGAGTTTGTAACGTAATGTTAAGCACATTACAGAAAAGTTGTTTTGGTTTTTATTCGTCTATTGAAATGACGATTTGTAAATGAGGCATGTTGGTTGTCTGCATGTTCTCACTTTAATTGCAGCTTTATTATTGGTGTACAATAAAGGTGGTTTCAAAACAATCTCATTATCCTTCGAATGGAAGTACAGATTTAATCAATCAGTTAACAAATTCATTGGAACCTGGATGTTCTTTTTGTGAAAACACTTTAACCATTATATCAATGTATGTAAATGCTTTTTATCAATCAATGTATGTAAATGCAATGCCCGCGGAAATTGGACACACGACACAGCTAAAATAGTTAGACTTTAAATGTGTTGTTGGATTGTTAGATCCTCTTGAGCGCAACCGATAAACAGTTGTGCGCTCACGTCAAGCGCTGCCTTTTCCTGTAAGTTGTTGTATAAGCCTCAAGTCATTGTTAAATATCACATAATTGTAGAAATTTGATAGCATCAAGGGGCATCCACCGTTCACATGTTTCGAACCGCGCGAATGGCATCTCAGAATTAAAGGTTGCTGCTTACTATGTTCTTTTCTATAACTCGAAGGCGAATTTTGAAGCAGAGTTAGCTTCGAATTTACGAATTTTTCTATGACTGCGATTAATTTCAACAATCTTTTTTACATCTTTGGCAAACAAATTGCCTCGTGACCGAGTCCAAGCATTCTCAACACCTAAGACAACAACCGCACGACGCCTGCGAGGTATGCAATTGGCTAACGCCGTAACGCAGCGTGAATATTTTACGATTCGTTGCACAGCTACCTTGTTGCTTTCACCCCAATTACTCCTTCTTGCCGCCTTTTTTTTGTTTTTTTCCCCGTCTCACACCCGCCTACTCTCCCCCCCATCCATTCAAGGGCAACTTCGATTGCTGCGCGAACCTGTAATCCCTTCACCGTGACATAAATTGGCGATGCAGGATTTACCACTCCCGGGGCATCTGTTCAGCATGCGGGAAGGAAAGCTGGTTACGGGTGAAGGTAGAGGGCATGACAAAAAGCAATGGCTCGGTCGAAAGTGCATATTACCGAGCGCAACAGGAACAGTGCATTAAATGGTGGTGGAAAAATGGAAAAAAGGGTGCGTTGAATACCATTACAGGAAATGCTCACAAAAATTATTGCAAAATGCATAGTGCACCCACCAAAGTAAACACTGGCAGTAGAGTGTCAAAACAAGCCGTTGTATGTATAATTGCCATTGTTTTTATCTCCGAAAAAAGCGATACTACAAACAACAATACGCTCTGCATTAGTCTTGTGTTGTCTACCTTTACTCCCATTTTAAATTGCAGTAGCGTATAGTAACGCATCTCGCATAAAGGTGAAGATAAATTATACTACCTGTCATGTCTAAACAAACTGTCCAGAATTGACATGAAAAAAGTTTTTCATCTCTAAAATAAATAATAATATCCATTTCGGTTAACTATTATTTTTAATGGTTTCATACTGTTCACTGTTGTCAAAGCTGTCAGTTGAGCAAGGTATCAAATTAGATTAAATTGCTGTGAAATGAATTTCAAACCTTGCTACGGTAAGTGAAATTTTAGTAAGTTAATTAAAATCGTTTTTTTTGCTTTTAAATATCGAATAATTCTAAGGCTATCTGAACGAAACTTTTGAATATTTACTCACCGTCACTAGAATTGGGTTATTTTGAAAATAAACCGGTCCATCAATTATACCGGTCCATCTATTTAACGCAAATTCGATACATGATATGTAATATCTTCGTAATCAAAAATAAAAATATCCTTGTTATGGAGGCCTACTGGAACGATTTTTATATTTTTTAAATTGTTTAACTCACCCATTTCTGAGAAAGAGATATGTTATACCTAATTATGTCAGTTAGCAGCGTCAATTTGAACCAAGTATTTTCGTCCCTTTGCATCTTTCTATCTAAGTAAGATATTTTCATATATTAAATAGAGCTGAAACATTATTTGAAAGAGTACAAATCTACCTGCTTCAAATTTTGTTTGAGTTATGAAAATATCTTCTGTCGGTAGAATTAGTGTTTAAAATATGTGAGTTTTGCAAGTGCTAATTTTTCAAAAAGCCATCTTTTGATTTCAACCTCGACACGATGTGAAGATATTTAAATTCACTAACAACATTTTCTTGCGAAGCCTAGCGTGACGGACAAGAAAAGAAAAACCATGAATGGGCTTTCCAACCAAAGCTAGGACAAAAAGGAGGCATGCAAATCTTAAAATATTTTCCCAATGTTCAAAATAGTGGAGCAGATGCTATTTCGTTGCTTAAAATGGAAGCATAGAGCTGAAATAAAATGCACCAGCACGAATAAAGTAGCAGCTGAGCGTACCTTTTTCTTTACATAATATTTCCTCCGAAAACACTATAAACCACGTATGGCAAGAGTGGGTAAAGGTACGTCGAAGAGAAATTTCCAAAGGTAAAGGTTTAGGTTGTGGTGGCGGGCAGGCAGGCGGCACGAAGGATGTGCATTGTTGCGGTCCGGAGGGGTAGTGGTATTGGCGCTGCAGGGAAAAGTGATGTCCGTGTTACCACGTGGTGGATTACGCCGCAGATGAACCGCGCTTTCCCATCCCCACGAACGGTTGGGGGAAAGGCGAACCGAATACCTGGGAATGGGCAGGAGCGAGAAGAAACAGAGGGAAAAGTGATACACGGACGGAAAAACCATCGCCAACTGCGCCATTTCCGCAACGGAGGTAACACACAATTTAAATAATTGTCATCGAGTACAAATAAATTAATGTATAACAAAGCGGAAAAATGCCGCAACCTAACGACCACCTTGCACACACGCACACACACACACACAAATGGAAAACACAGCATCACGGACATATATGTACACGTTCCTTCTTTTTTCCTGTCCGACCATCCCGTATTTGGCCTAACTGTGGTCGATTGGGTCGCCGAACAAACAGATACAAAACGGGAAAACTGCTCACGGGAAAGGAAGGGGAAAGCGCGGAACACACATCGGAATATGCGTTCCGGGGTCCGCGCGGGTACCGAGCAAATAAATAAAACAGATTAATTATAAATATGTAGGGTAAACAATCCGATGATATTTATTTTAGTAGGGATTTTCCACCGTTCGGCCGAAAAAGGGACGAGTGAAAATGAGGTGGCGGCGGACGGAGGGTGGTCCGGTTTTGTGCTACCAACACGGCGGGAAAGCCCGAAAACAATACAAGAAACAAAAATCACCCCCTTCCGCACACACGCACACAAACATGCACGGCATGAAAAAGCAACAGGAAAAACAGGGTGCCAATGTTTTTCCTCCCCCTGGAACGAGGTTCCACCGGAACCACGCGTGATTGGGGAGGAGGTTTGGGGGTAGCAATTAAGGGGTTGTACCAAGGGGTGGTCGAACTGGGAGATAAAAGAAACTAAAAAGCGACACCAACACCACTAACAACAACCGCTTTTTTTCGAGTGCCGCGATTGGTTTTCCGCCAATAAATTGCAGAAATCGGAAATTTGTGTCTACCCGCCGAATAAAAGGGATGAAAGGGGGGGGAGGGGGGGGGGTGAGTGGAGCAAGCAAAACCCTCAAACCCAATAAACAAATAAATTGTCGGCGTACAGCGCAAAACAGCGTGTAAAAACAAAACAATGGAGGAAAAAACTTCATAAAAAAACACACATACAAAATGAATGTGTGTGAGTGGTAGGCAACGGGTAGTGGAGGGGTAGATTGTTTTGGGTGTTTTTAGAGGTTTTGTGTAGTGTTTCGGATGTGCGCCTCTGAGTGTGAGGTGTTTCAAACGGTTTAACCGGTGAGATTAGCTAACGGATCTTAGTTGGTTTGTTTATTGCCAACAATTTTCTTCAATTCGCTTCGTACATCGCTTCCGATTGCTCGCCCTTTGCCGTCGCATATTTTGTTTCATTCGTTTGCTTTTATTATTTGAAATTCATTGAATTATAACATCTATTAAGCGGTTCATATGTTAGAATAGGTTAAAGTTCATCCAAATGTCATTCCATATGTTTTTATTGTTTTGAAGCAAAGTCTACATTTAACGAAAAACCCCAATTTCGATATGACAAATAAATTATTTTACCCAAGGGTAAGATAAAAATGGGTTTTGAAATCAATTTATAACAATTAAATAAACTGATTGAGCCGATGGAGAAAATAAGAAAGAAATTGGTTACTGGAAAATGGTTAAAGACGGTTCATCCGTGTGTGGTTTTTCATACTTCATAAATTTTTAAAATATTAAGGCTGGTTTACGCCTTGCAAACTTTGCTTTGGCAATTTTCTAGAAGAAGTAATCAAAATTAGTATTAGTAGACCTCTGTTATATCTCATAGTTTTAATTCGGTTCATTTGGATGGATTGATTTATCATCCGAGGTTCATGAATCTTTCGAAATAAAGGATTCTTCTTGAAAGCTGATGGTTTTGTCTCTAAGGCAGTAAGTTGATTGTGTCTCTAACGTATCTGTGTTTCCGAACTCATCCACTTTTGTCTGTCGCTTTTTTTTTGACCATGTGGTTTCCGAAGTAATTACACGTTTACAACAATAAAAATTAATGAATGTATGATCTGAACAGAGGGAATTTTCATATGGGAATTATTTTTCTTAAAAGTTGCATGCCTTAAGAAATGCTTGACGAGAAAATGAACGTAAATAAAGAACATGAAAATGTGAGACGGATGCAACCAAACTGTCTGATTAGAATTTTGGTGAAGAAATGATCACCAAACTTCGTCTTTTCATATTTATCTAGGTTTAAATAAAAAGTTTAATCGAGTAACGTATATTGAATAAAGTGGTCAGTTCACTTACTTTATCAGAAAAGAGGAAAATTCTCAGAATAGTTTGAGGGTGTTGATGCATGTCTAAAAAATTAGAATAATGCTTAAAATTGTACTTACTTTTTCTTTTCCAACCGTTTCACAAAAAAAAACATTTTCAATTTGAAATCGACAGAAACTAACTTCACCAAAAATTATACTATGAAGTCTCTTGAATGAAGTAGAAATAAGAAAAATAAAAACATTTTAATTATATAACAGTAAGGTAAATTCAAGTTAAATCTAAATTTGGTTGCTTTTCATGGTTAAATCTTTAAATTTTGAAATTTTTAAAATGAAATAAAAATCATTATGGATGTATTCAAAGCTGCTTGAGGCCCCTAAAACGCACAATCCTATGGCTGAACGTTGAACGTTTGGTTTCTTTACAATCGTTGCCATAATTTTGTTTTTTTCTTCAAATTTTGGCCTGTATCAAATTTAATTCAATTTAATTAATAGTTTGCCATGATTTCCTGGGTTTTGGTACGCTTTGTTAAAAAAATCGAAGCAATAACGAAAATCTTCATCTTAACATTAATGTCAAATTAATTAATGATAAAATAGGGACAAAATGTCAAGCAAGAGATAAAATCATATAAACACGAGACAAAAGTTGATGCTTTAAAGACAGAAGTTTATGAACTATTTCAATCATGGGTAGGTAACAGGTAAAGATGTTGTTTTTTGTTATCTTCTCACTACTTTTCAGTTTTTCTTATTAAGGTTTAACTTTCTCAGACCTAAACTAATATTTATACATAATTAATTTGCTCTGAAATAAGAAAAACTAAAATGTTTCAGCTAGTTGGACCTCAAATTATTATATAAAATGGTTTTGTTCGAAGGTCCAATGCTTAAAACCAAACACAACCAAACGTAAATATAATGAAGACCATAAAAGTGGTTAAAAAATGTAACCTGCCTGTGAAACTGCTCCGGAAGGATTAATTTAGGCAAACCACAACAGAACAATTGCAGTGGGAAAAAAGGAAAATCGAATAACGAGCCATCGAGACTTTAATTGAATTTAAATTGTTTGTTCATCTTCTCGCTCGCGATTCCTGAGTTGATCTTTGGTCCGTCGAGAAGCAGTTTTCAATTCTGTGTGCACCTTTAGCTTTTGTTTTCCTTTTGCATCCGAACCCATTTGCGGGAATTAGAATCAACAATCGGATTGTACACCTTCCTGGATGGTGCGATATCGACTTTAACTCGTTTATTCGCGCGGTTTGTGTTTTCATAAAAGTCAGAACAGTGACTTTTTCGCTTTTCCGGCACGCCGAGTGGAACAATTAACTCTGGGAGTTTTCACTTCACCTCTTGCTTCGTGGGTAGTTTTAGTTCGAAAGTGGGATTAAATTGTTCGATTGTTTCGGTCGCAAACCCGCGGTTATTGTTTGCGCCTTTTACGATGTGAATGTTCGTATCGTTTTGCCCTCCGTTTTTCCCAGCGTTTTCCTTATTTTTTCGTGTATTTTCTCATCAGAATACGAGGTTGTTTGGGAGGCCACAAAGATTACCACAATCTCTTTACTCATTTCACTAGAGAAGATAATTAAGAGTCAGAAAGTTGCACCCCATTTTTTCCAAACGATCAAATACATGAAATGAGCCGCAGCAAAAGCGGATATATCCGGAGCGGAAGCAAAGATTGGCAAAAGGTGAACAAAACAAACCTTTTTCCCACTCGGGGAACGGAAGCGATTTGCTTCATCACGCCGACACGCACGCTCCTTCTGCCCGCACGTGAGGACTAATCAAACTGTTTTCACGGTTTTTCCTCCGCACCAGTAGTTTTCCCCGAGCAAGACGGAGGGTGACGGGCACGTGTGGACTCGTCGACACTTTCACTGGTCCGATGGACCGGTGAGGGTTTTGTTTCAACTCGAAAGGGAAATTATGAAAATATTGCACCGATTTCCAAGGCGAGCAGATCGTAAAGGAAACGGTAATGCACTAAATGCTTCCTGCCGCACGAGGCCTCTCGATTGAAAAGCGGACGTTCGCTTATCCCGGCACCCTTTGAAGTCCCTTCCCGGACGCAATATGCCTGCTGTCAAAGGCGTCGGACACGTCTTCCGCCTCCAGTCAAACCCTCGCTCGGCTGCGGTCGGAGCTCGTGCGAGGTCACGTGCGCTTTTCTTAATGTTATTGGACGTAATTTTTCTATCCACACAAAGAGGTAGAGAGTGTAAGAGAGAGAGAGAGAGAGTATGTTGAATTTTCCTACTCCACCCCTACGTACGAGGGAAAGCTGTGGGCAGATGGGGTGGGTGGGTTGGTTTTTGTAATTTTTCACACATCGTTTTCAACTTGGATTGATGTTTGATTTTTCCATCAACTGGGGAGAGTTCATTTCGTGTTTTGATCCAATTTTTCGCTTGACAGAAGAAAGTTACTTGAATTTTACAGCAGATTGTTCGGTTGTAAAATACACTCTTATCGATACGATGATGGATTGAATAACTCCGATTATTGCTCAATTACAGAAAGTGATTCAAAGATTACTGAAGAGTTGAGCTGGTTCTCTAAATAAGGAACTTATGAATCTTTAAAGATTCATTCAAGGATCCTCACGTTTTTATCTCTAAATTTTTGATCAAATCATCCCTCCATCTATGGATGAAATAATTATCCCATCCTGTTTGTCTTGTTTAACTCATCAGCTTTTGTCTCGTGTTCATCGGAATTTGTCTTCTGATTTCAATTTTCAACTGTGACTATGAAGGTTATTGTTAGTAGTAGCAATTATAAAACTGCCTACAAAATGGAAATTAGAGAAAATTATAAACAAATTAAATTTTTGACTGTGACCAAAATTGGAAAAACAGTATGATAGCCAAAATTGGAAAAACAGTAAGACAAATGTTGATTATACTACATGATTGTACTTTAATAATACACTGAATTAATTTAACTATCAAATTCCCCTGCACTACTTTAATATTATTTAATTACTTACTTACTTACTTTGTTGCTGCATTGCGTGTATCGATCATGTCATTTTCTTGAAACAAAATTGATATTCTATTTAATTTTTTTCGCCAATTGTAGACTTCAAACAATATTTTACTGGTTTTAAAACAGAAAAAGATCAAGACTAAAAATTAATAAAATTTCAAGTATGATTTATATGTGTAGCCCATGTTTTGTACTAATTCATATATGACTGTTATCTTCAAACTAATCTTCAAATTTTCATCTTCTTTTATGAGTTCTAAAATATGATATCTCTTAAATAAGATTAGTGTATACAATTTTATCTTCTCGAAAATACACATCAAAACAAATTCGTAAAGGTTCTAAAATGTATCCATATTTAATTGCACAATGTTCTAGTTGAACACTCATACTCATTATTGGATATAGCATAAAATTAACCAATTTTGTAACTGTCCCTTAACGAGTGATTAATTTCGCTATTCTTGCACCGTTTGGTGCTCTTTTCTGCTTTAAAACACAATCCAGATAGCTCGGTTGTCTCATTTCCTACCTAATCATATTGAGTTCAATAATTGTTGATACAACAACCAAAGATTTTAACAGCGCCCAAATTACTGGCCCTGTCACTGTTCGACAATCCACCGTTGGAAGTGATTTACTTCACGCATTAATCTTTTACAGGATTAATTCGTTTGCCGAAACTGCTAATGGCTCAGTGGCTTTTTCATTATTTCGGTCTTTTATAGTTTAAAAAAAAGGTATAAATTTACAAAGGCCTATTCCATGCCCCAATAAAATGCTTGTGCTGTAATGTAAGCCGTCATAAAATAATACTTTGACTGGTTTTTGTTTTGTTTAGCCGGGGTGGGGAAAACTAGGGCAATCTAAAGATATCGAGAGGAATCAAATTAATTAATGAATAGATAAAATACAACAAGGGTAAAGACTCCCTAAAGAAAAAATGGAAAAAATCATATGTTTTAAACCGCAAACTGTACAAAAATTAAATAAAACTTCGTCAGCCATTATCTCAAAATTACAAAATAACCCGTGAACAGTTTAATAATTGCATTCTGCTGAGCTCCTTAGATTGTCCTGGGTACAAGTTAGTTTTAAAGCATACATTATTTGATCTTTATCGTTGTAATGTTATTATCTAGGGAAAAACACATTTGCCCATTTTATTTTTATGTTTTCAGCAAGAGACAAAATTAGATGGTTACGAGGCAAAACCGGATGCGTTAGAGGCAAAAGGCGATAAGCGATTTCTAAAAACGCATTGGGTTAACTACAGTTGCAATTGTTTTAACTTTATGTTTCAGCCCTTATTTATTGTCGAGACCATTTGAGAGGTTAACTTGTTACAAATTTATCTTGGAATTTTGCTTTAGTTGGAAGAATTTCAAAAGAAAGCTTTTGTGCTGCAATTCACCTTAATGTCCATCAGTTTTTACTAGGATTTTCCCATGTTCATTGGGACTTATTTTGTTTAACATTGTTTCGGAGCAAACGGATTCCGTAAAACCGAATCTCTTTAATTTAATCTTATTTTTCCATTCCGAACCCGACGTCAACCGGACGATGATTGCACAAAAAGCAACCAAAACCAAAAGGCGAGCTGGTTTTTGGGTTGAAAAGCAGCAGAACCAAACCGCGTCAGCCTCACACCAATCCGTCGTCCTTGGGAGCGCTCGGGCAGCGGTACGGCTCATCCTCCGACCCACGTGTACGATTCGTACCGGATCTTTTTCACTCACGATTTGCTCACGTACTGTTTGCACAAGTCACGTGTTCATCATCCAGCCCGGACGTGCGAGATGGCCCAGCCGTACGGAAGAAAAACATCCAGGAGCTTCACATGGAAATGGTGGTGGTGGTAGAGGGTGCTAAGGGGGAGGCAAACAAGGTTCGTGTGGCAACACGTGCCCGCCATGCGCAACAGTGTCCGCACCGAGTTAACCATTTTTAAATTGATTCCTTGCGCGTTCCCGATTTTCCCGCCCGCCCGCTCGCCCGGGAAAAAGTGTGAAGATGTGCCGAACAGGACGCGAACCAGTCAATCGGGAAGAAAATTGCCCCCGGAGGAAAATTACATGCACATTACTGTCCCGCGCGCGTGCAATGTATCGGGCGAGGGTCTTCTTCCTCTACGGAGGAGGATGTGTCACATCCAACACCGGTCCTAATCAATCTGCATACACGGGGTGGGCGTTTGCCGGCGAAATGTATCCCTTTGTGGAATCGTTTCCTCTATTATTGTTTCGTTATCTACGGCAAAAGGACCGTTTTTTTCCGATTGCCACCATTATTGTTTTCCGAAAACGCCGGATTATGGCGGTTAGAGCGCTGGCAATAACAACTTTACGATAGGTACAATTTCCTTCCCAACCCTTGGTTTTCGCCTCTGATGGTTTTTACACATATCAAAGACTGACATAAGAAGCCTTTGCCTTTATTCTTTGTAACATAAAACATTCTGAAGCGAAAGAAACCAAAATGTTTTTAAAAACAAACAGAAAATGTACACTGAGACAAACGGAGTTCCGGACACCTGAAAAAAGAACAGTCGTCTTTTTGCGCTCAATTTGAGAGTTTTTAGAAATGAAAACAATGGTTTATGTTCTTCGTATCTTGTTTGTACACCTTCCTACGAAACATGTGCTAGAAGACCGGTTAAAAAATCTTCATCAAGCGGCGCAATGAACAAACGGAAAACCCGAACAATTAAGTTTCATAATCATTTCTTCGCTAAAGTGTTGTAGATCCTTTTTTCAAATGGATTAAATCGTATCGCTCTTCCTTTCTTTTCCAGGGTTTTTTTTTTTCGTGTGAATTGCAGTTCTTTGAAGGTTTTACGTCACTTGTATTTTATACTTTTTAAATGCTGTCTAAAACTGTTTACTTGCTAATACTTGTAGAATAACTCATGCCTCGTATACTTTTTCCTGATGTTGAACAATGATGTCATTTCGTTCCAGCAAATTTGTGTGACGCATTGGAATGAAAATTAAAAAACGTTATGATTCTAATCGACCTGCCAAAAATCGACTTCATCATTAATATTTACTTATTTATCGTCAACCAAGCGGACCAAAACAAACTTATAGATAACTTATTTCTAGGAAAAGTTAAAATAGTTGAGTGAAATTAATAACAGGGAAAAATGTAGGTAAATATAAGTATAAGGATACGTAAAGAGTCGAAACTAGCCTCACACCATTTTAGCTTAAGAAATGACTGTGTCATTTAACTGTTCGACTTTTCGTTAGACTGATCAAATTCTGGGGTCTGGTGACGATGGTTTTGAAGACTGGTCTTTTTGCAGGTGTCCGAAATTCCGTTCGTCTAAGTGTATATGCCATAAAATTTAAAAAAATCTTTAACCAGAGTAATTGTTCATGATTGCTCACCGCATTTATTATTAAATCGAAGTGTATTGGCATGCATTACATGTAAAAGTAGTAGAGTAGGGTCTTATGAATCTTTTTAGAAAATTGATCAATATTAATAATTTATCAAAAAATCATTCGCTCTGCACAATAAATAAATCTTGAATTTTTAAAGACTCATTGAAGTGAAAGCGGGGCAAAATGTCCCGGTGGGGTAAAATGCACGAGGGAATTTTGAACTGCATTAAACCATTAAAAAATATTAATTATTTTACACATCCAAGCAAAGACTAACCTTCCCAGAGAATTAGTTTTAATATTATTTTAATTTTCATGTTGCATTTTCATATATTTTTGAGGCAAAAACTTTTTAGAACTAATGACAGCCGGCTATCAAAAATGGTAGCCAAGGCAGTTAACTCAAGGTTGTGTGTATTCTGCAACTACAACGTACACATGATTATTTGAAGTTAGGAGCACATTAAACTAAATTTTTTGACATGTTCTACTTCGTCATGGGTTAGCAGATTCTCAAAAAAATATTTAAATAACCGATAAAAAGCTCTAATAAAACAATTATTTACGGTCGTGCGCTCCATCCCGCTATCCGAGCCATTTTGCCCCATAATTTTAAATGATTCCTGGAAAAAGTGCTCTATAAATTTTCCTCGTTTTGATGACTATTCGATTTTTGTAGTAGAAAAAAGGATAGATTATCGCTCAGTGATAATTTGGAGCATTTTTCTAGAATGGGCTACAAGAAATTAAGGTTTTTCGCTTAAAGGGAACATCTTGCCTCACATCACCTTATTTGTGCTATGTTGTGTGAGAATTTTTGGAGATTCACGAATCTATGGAGATTGATTCAAATTCATAAATTTTTCCTAAAATATTCATATAGATTCATCAATCTGAACCTGAGTCGTACAGCTCTAAAACGTTAGATTTAGATTTAGGTGCTTAGATTTTCGAAGTTGTTGCCTTTTACCATTTCAACAATTAATTGTTTTATTGGGAGGTTGAATCTAAGGTGCAGGTTTAATTATACAAATTTTCCCCCCTGTTGTCTACCAAATCAAAAAAGGAGTAATCCAACAGTCGCGAGCTCGAGAAGACTTGATCCCATCCGTCGGTACGTGGGTGTGTGTGTGTGTGATGCGTTCAGCAATCACGGAAGCATCCCACCGGTTCTCTAATCGGCCCATTTCGGCATGATCGACGGCGGTATGTAAATAGTCATACAATCTGCCCGAAGACCCGACCCGATCCCGAGAGTCGCCTCTGCTAACCATCCCGTTTTTACATGGCTCGTGACGTGACTCGTACTCGAGATGTCGGCACGTGCGGGTCGATCAGATTAGAGGATTTGAATTAGCTGAAATGGAGAGGTAAACATCGGCCGATGTTCGCCCATCCTCCCGGGAGAAATCCCCCCCCGTTCGCTTCCTCCTCCCTTCCTGCGTCGCTTCGTTATAAAAAGCGTGGTGCCCAGGTCACCGGAAGGTGTTGAAGTGGTCGTACGGACAAACAAAAGCACATCCCCGGCCAACGCCAACTCGACGCTTCCGGAAGCGGGAATGTCCGTGTGTTTTCTTTTGCCGTCCGAGCTGAACCTCGGGCTGGGGTGTGATCTCGCGAGCGGGGCGGTGCAATAACGTAACAGCACAAATTGGCCGACACGTGCACGGGCACAAAGTGGATGAGCAAGAAATAAAAACAAGTAGACGGCACACACCAGCGCGAGCCTTTTTGCAAGGTTCGTTTGATGCAGTTTGACGGATGCTTGAAATTTTCCAAACGCCCGCAAAAAGGCGCGACGGACGTTGGATGGGATGGGATGCGGTGGGTGGGTGGCTGGGTGTGGATAGGGAGAGATGCTGATGAGCAAGGGCGTGTGCCTGGAGTGATTGATTTCGTCCGACAACGATGCTGACAGGACGTGAAGGATGTGGCGCTGCAAAACGGCGACCCGGTGGAAACGCGAAAACGTCCGGGTGGCGGACGAGAAGGGGGGGTGGGGGGTGGGGGCAAAACACACTGAGAGGGAAGCGAAGGCAAGGTAGCATCGGAAGCAAATGTTTCGTTAGTCGTTTGTCGGTCGGGAAACTTTCGATCGAATTAGACTCTTGGCCGGATTCGGAAACACGACGAATTTTAAAGTTTTCATTCAAGAGGCGTGGAATTTTTTGAAATTTAAAAGATTTTGCCAAAGAACAACCAACAACAAAAACAACAGTGAAAGTTGTGAGTTAATTTCTGAAAGAAAAGAAAGAACCGATAAGGAAAGGAACATATGAATAGAAAAATCTTAAAGTAAATGAAACCATAACACAATAGAAAGAAGAAATGTAGTTTTACACCGTGTCCAATATATTCTCATACATATTCATATTGGAATATTCTTCATCGTTTTGAAATTGAAAGTTACATGTTTCGTTTGGTTTGGAATAATATTGTTACCAATTTTTTTCCACCAGGCTCCAAAGTTTTTAAAAACCGTTTTATACGGCACGCACAAGTTTCATTACTATTTTTCTCCCTTATTCGAACGATTGGGACATTCATGTGGACCAAAGTGGACAGTTTTTGACCACTTAAAATAATGAATTGTATTGATATCTGGTGACCAGAGGGATCTGGATTCAAATGTTAATTTAATTTATTAAATTAAGTTAACGCTTATGGAACAAATTAGCTGTTTTAAAAGATGTTTCATCTAGTTTAAACACCTTATCATTCTTCTCTTATACTTTTTCTAGGTTTTCGTTTTCTCGACAAGCTGCCAAAACAAACCCATCATAGAATTTAAAGCTTTAAAGCAGCCAATTTTAAATAAACCTCCGTAAGCAATGACCTTCGGGAGCGATGTATTGGAACCATGCAATTTTTCTATTAATATACAGATGATCTTTGGACCTATAAGACTACATTCTGTTGTTTTAAACAGTCTTGGACTGAAATATTATAAATTAGCTATTTAATCTTTTATTAGATATAAAAATTGAGTGACAATATCCAAACAAAAATTGTAATGACTTGTGTAAACACATAAAATATTTAAAAAACTGTAGAAAGTGAAAATGCATGATCTGTGGCGTGAACAATACGGGTCGATGAAAAAAGTGTATGAGAAAATATTGGACATCGTGTAATTGTATTAAAAATAGCAAAAATTTATGACATTGGAAGCATGTAGTCACACTAATATTTAATTATCAGTATGCTTATACAAGGTAAAACTTCCCTTAAGACGTTGACTTCCTTGTCACTCGTTTCGCGGGTGACAGCAGCAAACCTCACCAGGCAAAAGCAGTATCGATAAGAAGAGAGTGTGAGTATTTTTCAACAGTTAGTTTGAATTTTGTTTACCATTCATGAGTCTGTAAAACAGAAGTTTCAGTATATTTCACTAACTGAACAAGCAATTGAGGTATATGATCTGGAGGAAGGTTGTACGTGAGAAAGACACATCACACTTGATTTCAGTCATATCATGGCGACCAACAGGATCCATGTCTAATGATTTCGCACCGAGGAGCAATTTCGACTACTCAGGAAATTATTTTACTATAATATACGCTATGTCCTGAGTCACCACTCGTTTTAGATAGTTTAGTTTAGTTAGATTCAAGTAGCGAAGGAAAGCAGTTTGTATTTGTTAATCAAAAGATTTAGACAACGTTTATTTTCCAATTTATATGAGGCCATAGTAATTACAAAAAATATCGGTTGTCATGATTTTTAAAACATCTTTTTCAATAACCTGGAAAGTAAAATAATTCATTTTAAATGTACAAGACTGCCAAGCTGAGTCACACCGTACAATGATTCTGTCATCGTTTTAAAGAGCTTGTCTAAAATTAGTGTTCATTAGCAAACAGTACAAAGATAAGAAAGCGAGTGTATGGGACAAGAGAGGGAACAACAATAGCTTCGACAGGCCGGGGTCTTAAAAACTGTTTATCTTTTCAATCAGAATATTTAAAGTTAACTTTTAATACCGATGCCTCGATGTCGTCCCCGGTTCAACACCAGGGTGGTGGTGTTGGTGCTAGGCGTCGAATCGCATTGATGCGCGGGCTGCGTGCTGATCCCACCCAAATCCGGGAGATAATCGTGGTAACATTAATAATATGAGTACTAATAGCAATAACGCCGGCCCGACGTCCAAACCGGCCCAGAAACGAACCGTTCAAAGAGTTCGCCCGGCGACAGACAGTCGATCGAGGCGAAGAAGGAAAAACAGAAGATTGAGGAGCAGCGAAAATTATGTACAGAAAAAAGAGGAAACAGTATTCAATAAACAATTAACGGTCGGTTGTGCTCTCTTTCTCCCTCAGACAGATAGACAAACACCTCCTTTTGGACACGCTCGCGCCCGAGCGATGCGTAAATCCTTCGACAAATGTTTGAACCCGTGCGCTTTCGTCCGATAGCGGCGGCGAAACGGCTTTAATGTTGGTCTGCCGGTGGCTCCAGCTGTAACTGTCGCCAGTCGCCCTTGTCCACACCTTGCCCATTTCCCACCTGGAAGTGTCTTCGGTAGGTTTCGAGCTCCACATTCGGAATGACAACATCGGAAGCGAGCTGGAAGATTAAAAACAAGTAGAATCTGTTACCACCTCGCCCAACTGTTTCAAAACAGCTTTGAACTCACTCAATGGCTGTGTTTCTTCTACAGCAGGTGCTTTTACAAAAATTTAAAACCGAAGATAATTAACAGCAACTTTCATTAATCAGTAACTTTCCGCCATTTTTGCTTGCGCAAATGCTCATGTACCTCTCTAAACTTATATAGTAGTGTACTAGTATAGTTATAAAATAATACTACTAAAATGTACCCTTTGGAAAACCTAGTTTTTGCTGAGTTTTGGAAAATCTTTGGCTCAATAAATTTTATAACCAAATTTTAACAAAAAATATCGTACTAAAACTCTTTAGTAAAACAGCGCAGTAGTATTGACACGTTGACTGCCACGCGGTTTTAGCACACTTTTTTAGTACAATCTTGTTTTGATTCAATTTGGTTATAAATTTAATTAAACATCCGGTTAACGCCGACTAAGCAAAGTCTAATGTTGCATTTCCAAATATTTATTTGGCAAAAACTTTTTAGAACTAATGACAGCTGGCTATAATTTTTTATAAAGTGTTAAGTATAATATTTTTACACTTTTTGAATCATTTAAAATATATCGGTACTGGATACATATCCTAGGTTCAAAATATCTTGGATTTCTGTTTGATCTGTGATGTATTAGAGATTGATATATTTGTGTATTAAATGTGAGGAAAATATTTACTAATGGAACAAATTGAAGAAAAAAAACCCTGTAAATAATTTTGATTAAACCTGTCCTTAACCTAATGAAAGAAAAAGTGGAAATAAACAGCTTACAACTAATGACAAAGAAGAAAATGATAATAATAATTTAAATTACAAATTAACTTACTTACTTCTAAAAGCATACACATCTAACTATTATTGTACATAAATTTTTTACTTAGTTCTGGCTCGTTTGGCATATTTTTTTTTATATTTCGTACTTAGAAGCAGCAAACAAACAAAACAAATAAAATATGTATGAAAACTACTGATAAAACATCATACAATAGTAAAATAAGAATAACAAATGAAGATAATGAAATGAAAATAACAAATAAAGGAGTTGTCAAAGCCAAACGTTGGAGAACAACCCTGGATGTGTTAAGCGTTTTAATTAACCAACCCCGAATTTTTAAGCTTTGAGAATGGTTGGTTGTGGTTTAGAAATTGTTCCGTGACATTCAACGATAACTGAAAGTGGCAATCATTTAAATTCATCTTCCATTACAACACCAGCTCTAATACTTAAACGATCTTACGCAAAGGTAATGAATCGATAAAGAAGATAAATACGGAGATCCCAGTACACTCAATTAAACGTCAGTTATTCATATAATCCATAACAAAATATCCATCGTGTTCGTATAGTTTCAGTGTGTTTATAAAATCCTGATTAAATGTTTGTCCAAATATTTACTAATAAAACAAGGCTTAAAATGAAGGCTTTGGGGAATGCATCGATAGTTTATGGAATAATTGCTTTTTTCTTTTTCTACAGAATTTGTGCTTATATTAAAAAGAAAAGCAGTAAACTGAGGGAATAAAACCAATGTTAAAAAAGAGAAACCCGAAACAACTTTTCGCTTTTGCTCGTCGTTTCTTAAAGCTTTCGCTGATGAGAAATTATTTCAGCACTGGTGTGAAGCTAGAATAAAAAAAAAACAGCACTGTTTAAAAGCGCAGAACGAGAAAATCCGGAACCTTGCGGGCCTTAAAAATTGCAGCCCGAACCCCCTCGGCTCGGTCAAATTGTTAATCTGGCAAAAGCATCCGCACCAGCACCACTTTCGGTGGCTAACGAAAGACAAATGCCCGATGCGTAACGAAAAAAAACAAGCAGAGCGAAATAATAACAAGATAGCAACGGAGGCCCACTTCGTTCGACAGGTTGCGGGGGGAAGGACGTCACTTAAGATGGAGGAAACGTATTTTAATTTATGCACCGAGCTGTGCGCTCGAAGGCAAACACACAGAACAGTACAACTGGGCGTGGGAGGGAAAGGAAAGAATGCAGAAACGGGCAACCGACACATACACAAAATTAAAAAAGGATACTCCGCGCACCGGCAAAGTGAGAAAAAATCATCTCACGCCGGAATTTCGCGTGAATGCCATGCGGCATTGCTGGAGGGGAGAAAAGTTCTTCTCCGGCCGTCCCAACCCCCCTTACTACACCCTCTTCATCTCCCCGGCTAACAAAAGGGCGGCGGAAAACACACAGCGGGAAAACCAGCGACAAAATAGAGTGCAAAAGAATATAAACAAATTCCAAATCAGGCAGTTGAGTTATGCGCAGGATGGTTTTTCCCCGATCCACGATGGTCCACGGGGGCACGGTATGAAGGAAATGGAATTGTGGGGAAGGGAGGGGTGGGTTGTTTTCTGGTTGCGGCGACGCTCAATAAAACGCGTCATTATCATCTGCCGTTGCGTAGCTTCATTTTATTACTTTTCATGTCCTGAAATTTTTATGAATAATGGTTCATTTCCATCTCCCGCGGCCCCCTCCCCCACGTCTCGAGGTTTTCCACCTGAGGCATTTTCCCGTGGCCACCGGGGATGCGTACGTACGGGATGGGACGCGTTTTCCACGAGGCCGAAGTGAATTTTCACCGACATTGAGTGCGAAGACGACCGGAGGCAGCAGGGGCCGGAGAGGGGGTTTGGATTGAAATGCTGGACGCGGCAGCCGGAAAAGTGTGAATTATGGCTGGGAAAACCGGGACGGGCAAACGGCGAAAAAATGGCATCTGTCTTCTTCAGCCAGGAAACCGGCTCGCATCATCGTAAAATGTTTGTGCTGCGCAAAGTTTCACCTTCGCTTCACCGTTCTTTCGCTTTCCCTCTCCCTCTCTCTAGCTTCCTTTTTGGGCAACGCTTTTCCGTCCCCGCAATCCCAAACGGGGTTTTTCAGCGCCGTGCGGGCGTCCTTTGCACCGTTTTATTTTTCTTCTCCATTTGTTTGCGTGTGCTTTTTTCTTTTTTGCTCCGGTGGCTTTTCCCTCCGCTTGTCCTCTCGAGCGATGAAGTCGTGTTAACAAATTAAGCGAAAGTTTTTCCTGCCGAAAAGTTTGCCTTCCCATACCGAGGGCCCGTGCAAATGAGCTGAGCGGCAGTAGCAAGGTAGTTAAGGGAAAGCCGTCTTTGTCGGTCGTTCTTTATTTGCTTCTTTACGCTAAATATGGCAGCAATGCATCGTATTTTGCACACTATTCCATCACTTTCTGTTTGTTTTGCATGAACATTTACCATTTTAGCTGTATATTGTGATAAATTTTCACTTTTTCCAATAGTTCATTGTTTTGTTTGAGTCTCAAGATTAGCGTAATCCACCCATGATTGAAATAGTTCATCAACTTTTGTCGCTGACGCAGGAGTGGGGAAAATCCGACCCGCGAAGTGATTTTATTCGGCCCGTAAGAAATTTTTAGTTCTATCTTAAGTTTAGTAGTTTAAAAATCAATTCTTATCGGACTTATTTCGAATGTCACGCTTGATTTTTTCTCGTACAAACTTGTCCAAACTCCAGTGGTAATAACTCGTTTACTTTCCATCCAAAATAGCTACATTAAAAAAGTATAATTTTAGACCGCATTACGAAATAAAATGTGGCTCGCAATTGCAAAACCTTCTCAAAGCTGAATAATTATAATTTCTGAGAGCATGCCTGTAAAACCAAGATAGTGTGAAACAATTTGGGTAGATAGTTGAGTTTGAAGGTTATATTTGAAATATTCTATCTTATAGTACTTTTTGCTTTGTCTTTACTATTTAGAAACTTTGTATTCCATTCAAAAGCGTTTAGTACTTCTTTGAAAACATTAAATCATCGTTTCAGGTATATTAGTTAGCTATTTTTAGGAAATGTATGGCGACCCCTGCTCTAACCGAGTTTGTCTCTAACTCATCAACTTTTGTCTCGTGTTCATCTGATTTTGTCTTCTGAATGCAATGTTGTCCCTAAATTGGTAGTTTAGGTGACTGTACTTATGAGGGTTATTGTTTGTACTGCAAGTTATTTTTTAAACTGCCTTTTTTAAAAGGAATTGAGACCAAATTATTTCAAGTTGAAAGTTGTAAAATACATTAAAAATTTTAATACAGCGCTCGTAAACAAACAATCAAGTGATATTTGGTAGGTATGAAAATAAGTTTATATCCCGGAATTTATCGGAACCCGTAAAATCGATAAAACAAAATCCTGATGATAGGTATATGTTAGTCTTAAGCATAAAATAATTGAAATTTGTAGTGTTTTTTCAGTGTAGTTATCTAGGAAAACCAGTATATCCTTTTTATTTTCATGATTTTGGAAAGAGATGGAAGCGGATACGTTGAAGACAAACTTAGACAAATGCGAAAGAGATAGATGCGGATAAATCAAAATCAACAAAATGCTGTAATTTTTAAATTAACACTAAAACTCCCAGACTAGCCATTTTGACCGAATTTCAATAAATGTTTCTGGTGGAAGAATTCCAGCGAAGTTAATGCATGACTTTTCAATGTTTATTGAAATGCTCATTTCTATCTAGTCGAAAGAAAAAAACGTCTTTTGGTACTGACAAAACATTGTGTTTTGGCTAACTCTACCGGGACCAGTCGTTTTGACTTGTTCAATAAAATACGCTACAAAAAAGAGTGAAAACTTAAAACTATCTTGAATATAGCTTCTTTTGGTTCTATCAACACCTTATCTTTCAAAGAAGTCGTAGTAAACAATCAATACCTACGAAGCGATTATACCAATTTGTTACAAGTTGATACTTAATTTATGCTCACATGAAGTGCTCGAATAAAAGCTGTTTGTCGTTCCAAAATGCATTAAAAGATTCAATAAAGTATTCGGTCATGAATGATAAAATTAAATGCCGAAATGATCCCTTTGAACAGGTCGTTGAACTGGTTTTGACTGGTCGCGGTAGATTTGCTCGCGTAAAAATTCCGGTAGTTCTAGTGTTAAAATTGACGCTTCGACCCAATTTCAAAGCTTTCAAGAAACGCAAATTTCCATTGTATAAAGCAAACGGAACGCTCACATGCGAAGTAATAAAACAAAAGAACAGGAAACATAATTTTCTGGATAATCCGGAGCGTCCTTTTCCCTCGTAAAAGGTTGGACCGTTTCTTTTATTAAATTTTAATTTTCGTCACAATCGTATTGGTTTGTTTCCGTTGTTCAGCTCTCGATGTTCATTTGAGGCGCGCGCGCACGTACTCGTTTGTCTGTTTATATTTACAGAAGCTATACAGCCTTTTTCTATGGATAGAGCAATCCTAAACGCGTTGATCGCCTATGTAAACTCCGGTCTTCGATCTTGCAACCTGAATATGCTATCCTGAATCCCATTATCGTTCTTTTAAACTTCGTTGCTTATTCTTTCAACTTGAATACACGATCCTTAAACTTCATTAACGTCTTGTCAGATTGGAGGCCGGTTTGTTTTGGTTTTCATCGTTGTATATTGTGTACACTTCATATATAGTCACCCATTTGAAAAAGACGTTACTGTTCACAAATAACACACGCGCTGTGAAACCAAAGATTAATCAATTCTATTCAATATCTGTAATGGAAATGGAATAATGTTTGATTACTAGCGAAAAAACAATCATAGGAGGGACGGTAGTAACGTAAATGCAAGATTTATTCTTACCAATCTAGTAAGCTTTGATGTGTTGTGGTAAAGGTTGCAAGTGAGGATTTTAGATTCGGTGATGAACAAGCTCGGCGAAAGAGAAACAGGATCAATTTGTCCACTGTGGAGCAGTTGGCCTCTTCTGCTCTTTGAAGCTGGATAGGTAGTGCTGGCGTTGGAGATACTGACCCGCTGTGTGCATATGTGATAACAAGCATGGAGCAGGCTCAAGACGGCACCTGATGAAATGAACGATACATTCGTCAAACCTACCGTTTTCTGAATCAGAATCAAGCAAGCAGATCATTATGAAGTAAACACCATTGCACCACCAAAGGTAGTTCGGGCCGTCATTGTTCGAAGACGAGTCCAAGAAAGCTCACCGCCAAGAGCTCGCAAAACCATCATGAGGAGCACATCGGTTTGATTTCGTTTCAATTTATGAAGCAGTACAACCAACACTGAAATGTTGCATACTAGACAAATAATCTTCCACGATCTAGATTCAAAACGTTTTCGGAGGAACGGTGCATCTTTAACAATTCTAATGTATTGTTCACTTGTTCCATTACATGTTGTATTCTGTCTCTGGCATGCGATTGAACAAACACCGTTGTTTATTGCTATTAGCTTTTTATTTTGTTTTATGTGATACTCAATGTTGTAATGAGCCAAGTTGAATTAAACGCAACTGTAAGATTGAACTTAGCTTTAGTCGTAAATTTATTCTTCTCTAAGGCATCGAGTAATATATTGCTGCATGTTATTAACATATCCTTCGCAGTCTTCTCTCGTTATATGTTGTCTAACGTTTTCTACAGCCTCGATCAAGCCAGCTTCGTTTTGCATATTAGCTCTTCTCACAAAATTTTTCCAATTACTAAACAAATTTTCGATTGTATTGAGAAATGGAGAGTACGCGGGTAAATACATGACTTGGTCACTTTCTTCAATTGCCTCTCGTACTTCCATCGAACGATGAAAAGCTACGTTATCCATAACCATCACCGATCTTGTGATGTTTTCGTTTCTTTATTTTTCATTATCCTGACATTCTATTGAGTAACGGATCTAGTTGGGTAAACGTGCAATGATCTTCAAACCGATATTCACAGGCAACGGGAAATGTTAATATTTAGATCCATCATTCTAGGCTTCGCGTTTGGACGAATACACTTGTTACGATTTCAGAATTTAAAAGCATGAGATTTAAGATTCGATCAATGATGTCATAAATTGAAACGAAATCAAACCGATGTGCTCCTCATGATGGTTTTGCGAGCTCTTGGCGGTGAGCTTTCTTGGACTCGTCTTCGAACAATGACGGCCCGAACTACCTTTGGTGGTGCAATGGTGTTTACTTCATAATGATCTGCTTGCTTGATTCTGATTCAGAAAACGGTAGGTTTG
>KE525369.1:1766071-1842433 GCA_000441895.2 Anopheles sinensis | reverse complement strand
TAGGTTTGACGAATGTATCGTTCATTTCATCAGGTGCCGTCTTGAGCCTTCTCCATGCTTGTTATCACATATGCACACAGCGGGTCAGTATCTCCAACGCCAGCACTACCTATCCAGCTTCAAAGAGCAGAAGAGGCCAACTGCTCCTCAGTGGACAAATTGATCCTGTCTCTCTTTCGCCGAGCTTGTTCCTATCACCGAATCTAAAATCCTCACCTGCAACCTTTACCACAACACATCAAAGCTTACTAGATTGGTAAGAATTAAGTCTTGCATTTATGTTACTACCGTCCCTCCTATGATTGTTTTTTCGCTAGTAATCAAACATTATTCCATTTCCATTACAGATATTGAATAGAATTGATTAATCTTTGGTTTCACAGCGCGTGTGTTATTTGTGAACAGTAACGTCTTTTTCAAATGGGTGACTATATATGAAGTGTACACAATATACAACGATGAAAACCAAAACAAACCGGCCTCCAATCTGACAAGACGTTAATGAAGTTTAAGGATCGTGTATTCAAGTTGAAAGAATAAGCAACGAAGTTTAAAAGAACGATAATGGGATTCAGGATAGCATATTCAGGTTGCAAGATCGAAGACCGGAGTTTACATAGGCGATCAACGCGTTTAGGATTGCTCTATCCATAGAAAAAGGCTGTAATTTATGAAGTCTACAGTGAAATGGCTTGCAACCACCGAAGGTAACAACTACACGAGGGCGCATCGGAGAAAAAGGACCTTCGCTTTTGTTCCCTCCATATGCCTTTTCTACTCTCCATCCCTCGCTGTATGATTGTGTTCCTCCTGCTATCCTGTGCTTGGCTCAACTTGCGCGCTTCGGAGGCTGGACTGGATGCGCACGCCCTTTGGTCGGTTTGCACAGGATCGTCGTTTAGTTCGATCGTTTGTCTGTCTGTTTGTTTGTTTGTTTGTTTGTTTGTTTACCCGTCGCAGTCGCGCGTTTGTTTGCTTCGGGCAGTGTTTTGATGATAAATTATCCCCGCGCCCGGCAGTTTCCCGTTGTCTCGCCTCTTTTCCCCCATTTTTTCAGGCCGACCGGAAGTGGGCAATATTTATTGACACCCCGGTATCGGTCGCACTTATGACCGGGATTTGCTTTGTCCTGGGGTCCGTCGGGTTGTTTCTGCTTGCCCCTATCCTTTTCCACTGTTCCCTTCTCTCACTGTTCCGGTTCCTTTGTCCCCGGCCGGCGCTAACACACTCCCGGTGCGTGAGAAGTGACCGGATCCGGAAAAGGACGATCCGCGGTTTCGTACAACCTTCAAGCTAAATGATATATCCTTACGCATCCGTGGGTTTCCACCGACAAAACGTTGATGCTTTTCTCGTTTCACATTTGCTATCTCTCTCCTTCCCTTGTTATCGTTCTCTTTTCCCTCCCTTTTCCCCCTTTTTTCCTCTCGCTCCCGCTCTCTCTCTCTCTCTTTAAATATGTTTTGCCTGTTTGATTTGATGCTACCCGAAATACCCGAATAGTCCTCGCTGCGAGTAACTCGGGGCGCACATAAATAATAGGCGACTTTGCAAGTCACGCCCTACCGAAACCCTACCCTTCCTTCCGTCACCCCCCGCCCTACGACACACACATACACACAGAGCTACATCCCGGGCCACGTTTAGCGGGGATTTTCCGTGTGCAGCCTCAGCCGATTGTGACCGGGTTCGGGTGGGCTCTCCTTCCGTTCTTTTCTTTTTAGAATTTTCCCCTCCCCTTTTTGGCCGCCCCGAACCGAACCAAAACTTTCGATTCATTAATCATTTTCCCTTGGCGGCGGGTTTTTCGCTCTTCCGCTCTTCGTTCGCATTTTCCGGCCGTTGTTTGTTTTTTCCTGCCTGCCTGTTGTTTTTCGTCGCCGTTTTTCCCACTTACTCACGCACCCGAATGCTCTCGCCCAAAACTTTTTGCGCACCTCCCTTTTCCCTCCATCCCGCCGGCGTCTCGGCGGAATATGTATGATAATAAAGATCAATCAATAATAATGATCATTATTTAATTCTGTTGCACCACTCTCGCGGCCATTCCGGCCAAAGTTCACCCGAAGCAGCGGTTCGTGTGATTTACGGGTCCTATTTTGCTCCTTTCCTTTTCTCTCCTGCTATTGTTTTCGTTTTTGTCAACAAAAAAAGAAAAGGAAGCACACGGGAAAATTAAAATAAACAGCCATCGGGACGGGGGCAGAATTTGTGCAGAACCGCGATTTGTTGCGTTTTGCTTTCGTTTCTTTAGCGCCTCTGACCATTTGCAATTGTTTCTTTTTTCTTTCTATATCTTATGTTCCGTTCCGTCCCGTTTAAGGTCGAATTGATTGTACGAGACGAATTCCCGTTCCCGGGTCGAAGTGTTTTTGCGATAATTTATCTTCCCCCCCAAAGCCTTAA
Organism: Anopheles sinensis; assembly: GCA_000441895.2. Taxonomy (NCBI): domain Eukaryota; kingdom Metazoa; phylum Arthropoda; class Insecta; order Diptera; family Culicidae; genus Anopheles; species Anopheles sinensis. The sequence goes on along the minus strand of KE525369.1, from coordinate 1,840,027 downwards.
GCAACGCTTAAAGGCGAGATGCAAAATTGTGCCCCACACTGTGTGGTAAAGGTTCGTCGGAAGGAGCTCGATAACAAATCATAATTCGACCGTAAGAACCCGTAAATGCACTCTTAAAAGCTACCCTAGGTGCTTGGTTTGGTTAGATCTGGAATGAAGTATTCATTGTTTTTATTTTCGCCTTTTTGTGCTGGATATTTAGATAAAAATCGATTCAGCCGACGGTGATATACTGTTTTTCACAACTGTCAGTCAACCAAGGTAAATAGATGGTATGTTGGTAATGCCTAAAAAAAATTGAATAAACCAAATAATTGTATTTGGAAGTCAAGCTGCGCAAATATTTAAAACAAAATTTACAAATCTTAAGAAAATTTTGAAAAAAAAATAAATGTATACCAAAATCTTCGAAAATATTATTAAATATTTTATGCACTAACGGCATCGAATGCTTATTCATCGCTTTCCGATAATATTTGTGGTTCGATTGTGGTGCAGTGATTAATCGATTGCCACTAGGATGACTTGGGAAATTCGCATCTTTCAGCGAGTTTTCCTGCCCTGAACCGAGGGACGAATCTATCCGAACGTCACCATTATTGTATCTTCGTTATCTTCTACAAACTCAATAAAACAGGGCGAAATTATCCACACATGTGCATGCGTACGACTCTACAGCAATATTTTTGCGTGCAACGAACGATATATCAATAGAAATGTTTCGGAGTAAAAATCAGGCCGTATTTACTTGTTGAAACATATTTCTACTCCGTTGATCTTATGTTTATCAACTTTGTAGACAACTTGAACCTGTAATCAAAGTGGATCAAGAGGATTTATGAATATGTTTTGGGCTTTCACTGTGTCGCCAAATGTAAGCCCCTCAGCTTAAATGGGCTTTTACATTCTCAAAATAAAAACCGAAGTTCCGTTTCGTCATCATTCAAACAAATTTGTTTTTTTGGGAGAGAACTCATATCAGTTTATATTATACTCTCAATTGTAACTTTTTATTGACGGTTCCTTAAACAAATGTATAAATATTTCTACTGGATATCTTAGCTGGTTTAGTACATGTAATACCAAGTTCCAAATTTACTGTTTTTCTAGATTTTAAAATTCAGTTTGGCTCCGTTTTATTTTTATTACTATAATTATTATTTTATTTCCCTTGTCCCCAAGAGACATCCAATCAACAAATGCTTAATTCTAATGCAGAGATTTCTTAAGTCTACACACATCTCAACCTTTCTCTTGTAGTGTCCGTACTAACATTGCACTGCAAACTTCGTTAAAGCTTCTCGCCGTACAAAATGTTATGCTTAACACGTTCCGTACCGCGTCACCCAAAAACGGGTGACGGCAATAATGCCTATCAGCCCTTTACACTTACATAGTAGTTGACTTATGTAGTAGTAGACCATAAAAATAGCTGAAAAGTATCCTTTGGGAAGCCTAGTTTTTGCTTAGTTTCAGAAAATCGTTGGTTCAATAATTTAGATAAACTAATTTCGTCAAAAATGATTGTACTAAAAATCTGTTCTAAAAACGCTTGGTACGCAACGTGTTAATAAATAATGGTGAAGTTTAGAGGTCCTGGGTACATGAAATTAAATTGAATTGTTTCTCTAGAATAAATGATGCGTAAACTTCTCCTTTCAGCAGTTTTAGTGTAAATAGGGCCTTAGCATTTTCTCGTCGTTTTTTTCAATGTCTCCCCAATCCCCAAAAGTAAACAGCGCGTGTTATATCTAACTGATTCTTGGTTTGGCCATTTCAATTTTTTTATAGCATATCGGGTCTTTTTTCTGGATGGATTCAAGTCTATTAACCGAATATGGGCACCAAATAATTGACCCAAATTCTAATACGGAACGGATTTATTGATACAGAATTGTTGAAATTACTTTTAAAAGTTTTTAAAAGAACATCTTTGAAGTTACCATATACACTTGACTATCCCCTAAAGCATTTGACGACAAATCTAAATATCCGTTTTGAGGCCCAATTTGTACGTTTTGTTGCAATGGCTGGTGTAATGAATTAATTTATATTATTTCCGCCATCTTTTATTGGCCATTTGAACCACTTTCCAGCGCTGGAGCGGAAGGAACAACGAACCGCCGACGGAAAAGGAAGCTTTCCACTGCGGGTAGAAGGGCCGTAAAATTAACCATATGTGTGTGTGCGTTTGTAATAATTTCGCCCGACCGTTTTCCCTAAGCAAGTTGTTCCGGGACATAATTATTATTTCCTCCCGCGCAAACAAAACGAACACGAGTGGGATAAAAATAAACACAAACGGGTGGAAAAACCTCGGGGCGTCCAATTTGTTTTTCCAGGCTCCAACTCCCTCCCTCCCCGCCTGGAGGGGCTGGAAAGCACGAAACCGTGCGCTCGCCCAATCAATCCTATCCTGACGGAAACCGGGAAGGTACGAAAGGCGAAAAAATCAATTTAAGAAAACACGGACAGCACCGGGCGCCGTGAAGTGTCGTAAAAGCCACCTTCACCCAAGGTGGGTGGGTGGGGAAAAACACACCTTAGAGCCGCACTAGTGTGCATTTTCCCTTAAGCCGGGAAAAGGGCCCCATAAAGCTCCCCCTCCACCCTCTTAGGCTTGGTGTCACCCGCGTTGCTACTTTCCAGGCGACTTTAGTTGCAGCCGCAGCCATTTCCCAGACTCTCAGGTGTGTGTGTGTGTGTGTGTGTCCTGGATGGTCGCCCCCCCGCCTTCGGGCAAACCCACCGCCACTTTATGATTGGTAATTGAAAGTTACGATTACGAGTAACAGAAGCGTGCCGCGTTTCTCGTCTTAAGGGCGCCAGTAATGTCTGGACTGGCTTTTCCCCGTTGTTGGTTGATTTTTCACCGTTTTTCTTTGCTCGTTTTCTTTTTCCTTTTTTCCCTGGACCCGGAAGCTCCGCTTCGCCACACCGAAACGTAAATCCCCCAGCCCCCTCCCACCCCGCTCACAGCAGGGAAAACGACTTTTCCCTAGCCGGACAAATCTCGAGAAAAATCCCTCGACCAGCAACGCCATGCCGCTCGTACGTGTGAAGAAGTGTGTCTTTGCGACTGCCGACCTCTCCATCTTCAACCTCATTTCGGGCTCCCCCCCCCCCTCGCTCCCCGCTTTCCCCACCCCTCACAGTAAGGATAATCTGCGCCCTGCGGGGTAGTTCATGGAAAAGCTATAATTTTCCGTAACCACCGTCCCACGGCGAACTTGTGCACAAGGACGCGTGTGCACTCACTGTACATCCACACGCACACACACACTGCCTGATGTAGGTGAGTGCCCTTCCTTTTTGCCGTGGCCAAAAACAAAAGACACCGAAAACCCGGTTGTGGAAAACGCCGAAAAGCGGGAGGAGCAAGTTCGCGTTTTTCGCTCCGCCCATTTTCCGCAGCGCCGGCCATTTCTCCACTCCCATTCCCAAACTCCCCTCTCAGCTCTCTCTCTCTCACACCTTCTCCTTTCTCTCTCTCTCTTTTTCTCCGAGTGTCACGTCATTACCTCGAGCGGTTACTGCCCTTTCGCGAGCCTCTTACTCTGCTTTGTCGTTTCCTTGCGATACCAAACTCTCTTCAAAGTAAGTGATACGATTCCACCTTACCCCCTTTTCCACCCCGTCACCCCTTGTGTGGGAAGAAGAACAAGCGAACCCCCCCTCAACAACGCATCGCAACTATGAACAACCCTTTAAATGGTTGCGGTTTTTGGTACCGAAAGGTGAGGAAAATGCGAACCAAACCCCGAACGATGTTGCCGGGCAGGTGAAGTGGCACCTTACCTTGCCTCATATGGTCGGTTCAGTCGGCCTGCTTCTCGTCTGTGTCGTCCGATTTTTGCGCGCGCCTCTTCTTCTTCTTCTCCGCATGGGGACGATTTATTTACCATCTGGGGGCTGGTGGCTGGGAAAGACGGCACAGGAATCCCCCCACGCGGCTGCCAGCAGGTTTTTCTTTTCCGTTTTTATTTTGTTCCGGTTTCGCACCGAGTCCATTATTTATCGCAAACCCTCTCGCAGCTAAAGCCACATGTCACTGAGCCAATCCGGGCTCCTAACTTACAGCGGTGGGAAGCCGCATTACCTTTCGAGTGTAAGAAAAGAGAGGAAAGAAAGCAAGAAGGGAGAGAGGGAAAGAGAGAGATACATATATACAGCAAGTGTAAAATACCAGACCACTTGGAGTGGAGCGCGTTGTTGTTGTTGGTTCACTTTCGGTTTTCAACCGCCTCCAGCACTGTCCCAAGGCACTGACGGATTGGGGGCTGCCCACGACCACGAAGTCAGGTAGCAGGTACCAGGACCGATGGACGAAAAAAGGGTCTAACTTTGAATCAGCCAACACTAGGAAGGAATATTACACCTTGCTTTGGCCACAACGAATAATGTTTATGGCTAGTAAAAAGCCGAATTTGGTCAGTCGATGTACACAAATAACTATTTAGCCGTCCATTGGATAGTGGATTGAAAAGCGAACAGTTCGTTTCAAAATTAAATTTAAAACTGTCACAAATCATTCATTTCAGACAGGACTTCTATCAAATTTCCTTTGAAAATATGCTTACCACCATTTAAGGTCATTTTTATAAGCGTTTAGTGTTTGTTTTGGTTTTCATCACATTTTCGCTGCGTTTACTGCGATACAACAAAAATAAATCCTTCCATAGCTTCCCAATCTTTCATGGACTTCGAATCGAAAAGATAAATAAAACACAACACTCACAACTGTTCCGATAACTTTGGTCCGTGCAAAATTGAAAAACTCAAAAAAGTCAGCTATATTTGGAGACTGATTGAGCACAAAATGACGAGAAATTATGTAATTTTTGTCCAATACTTCAAAAATGGATAAAGATGAGCCTCATTGCCTTTCGTTTTATAAAACAAATGACTGTATACCACAAAAACAACCTTAAATTTGATGATGTATTGTTATTGCAACGATTTCTACTTATAAATACCAATCTTTATTTTAACAAGTGGACAAATATGCAAGCAAATCGATCAAAATAGATCGTTATCTTAAATATTACCAACATCTAAGCCACACGTCAAAGCACTTCAAGAAAACTCAGTTACCTTTCAGATAAAAGTTGGAAAACATAAAATATACGAAATTAAAAAAGCTCGTGTAAATTAGCTACAGTTGTTAGTTAGTTACATTGAGATCGTATTCCCTTCAGCAGAAAAACATACGCGCCAAAACACGTCACAACAGCAGCAAACGTCAAAAGCAGGCAAACCAAACGATCCGATAGGTCAAGTACGAACCGGTTGACAATAGGCTTTCATCCTTGGCGATTAAAACTAATCCATCAACGGCATTCGGGATCGAAAAAAACTGGAGCCGAGAGGAAAAAGAAAAACTATGAAAATCTGCGTAAAGTTGCTCATTTGAACGCACTTTGACCCAATTAGGTGGGGTTTTTCCTGGTTCAACTTTCACTCACTCTCTCTCTCTTTCTTTTTTTCTCTTCGTTTATGATATTTTTTATATCTTTTTCGCATTTTCTTTTTTCTTGGAAGATTTTCTTTCATAGCCAGGGGAAACGGTAACTTCCTAGGGTCTTTCAAACTTTAACGCCAAACATTACCGAGGAGTGGAGAAAATCTGGATGAAAATAAACACCGAGAACGCTACGCTGGTGACCTCCAGGAAGGAAAAATGATCGCCAGCCTGGCGAAGCGAATAAAACATATAAAAACTAACCCACTGAGCACTGAGCTGGGCTTGGCTACTTCCTCCTACCCGGACGCAACTGATGGTGCCAAATCCACTCGAAATGGGCAAAATCCACGTGGCCTTGAACGATGGACAACCCCGGGTGAGGAACAAAAAAAAAAACAAGCAGGCAAAACAAACGAGCAAAAGGAAAGCCCTCTGATGAAGGAAGTCTTGCGGCATGCTTTGCGAGATTCATGGCACCTGTTCGGACGAACAGCGCGTTTCCATCTGGGAGGAAAAGCAAACGGCAAAAAGAAAACCCTACCAACTGCAGGGAGCGAGATGAGTGAGTTTTCTTGCGCTTCGTTGTTGAGAAAAACTGCGGGTGTCCCTTTCTGGCGCGTGAAATGAAACAGGGCAACACACACGCACAGATACGACGAGCTAAACAAACCGTTTTCCAAACCCGCGGAGCCGCGCGAAAATGCGTCCCAAAAAAAGGCCTTTTTGGCTCACGATGACGACATGAGAACGGCATATGCGCTCACTACGGGCGCCACAGTGAGACGGAACACAAATGAGTGTGAGAGTGTGAGGGGGGGAGGCTGGAAAAAAGGACAACGCGTCCTCAAACGTGTCAGTTGGTGGGTCGATGTGTGCGTGTGTGTGTACGTTGGTGTTCACAGCATTCAACGAGCGAGCGAGTGAGACGGCAAGGCGATCCTTGCCTCACTCGTCTCACGGCGGTCACGCTCTTTCACTCCCAACTCACACGCTCCGCGTTGACCAACCAGCGGACGTCATTCTGTGGGCTCTCGCTTTCACTCGCACTCGCTGCTCACTCGCCCTCCTGCTCACGCTCAGCAGGGAGCAGCACCAATCGTGAGACCGACCGCTGCACACACGCGGTTGGTCGGCTCCTCTACCAGATCCGAGTGTCGGTGTGCCTGCCCTCCGTGTTGTTGACCGCACCACGCGCACGTGTGCGCTCCCAGGGCCTCGGTGTGTGTGTGTGTGTGCGTTGCTCGCCATTGACAACCATTGCGTTCGGAGCAACAGAAGCTAAAGCAGTCGGTCTCGACGTCCGTGGCTCAATCGCTGCGCTTCATACGCGTTTACGTTCGCCTGCCGCTCGAAAGGGTCGTGCACGCTCGTCTGCTCGTGAGAAAGGTTTTCACTCGGTTTTTGTTAAAAACACACACACAACCCGGTGATCGGTTGGAAAAACGGCGCTGTACCGCGGATTTTCTTTCAGAAAAGCCTCACCAAGCCTCGGGTGCGATTGTGCGGTTGTGATTTACCCCCCGGAAAATATTTGCACGCACCGGTTTAGTGCACACTCCACTTGGAGCCCATTCGGAGGGAAAATTTTTCCCGTGCCCCGGGTTTTTTCTCGCTTCTCTAGTCATTCAGGTGTCACCAGAGTGTGTGTTGTGAATTTCGAGTGCGTCGAGAAAATCCACCGCGCGCGCGATTGCGATTTTTCCCAACCCTCCCAACCCTCGGCGCACGCCCACGTCTCACGTGTAAGTGTGCCTGTGTGTATGTGTGTGTAGGTTTGTTTGTGGTGCGTGCATTTCGGTCGCAGGAGAGAGAGTGTGTCAGCCAGCGCACACCCCGGCCAGAGTAAGAGTGTGGATTAAGCGGAGGCATTTCCCTCGGCTTAAAAACATCAGCCAAACAACAACCAAACGAACGCCAGAGGTTCGGGCGAGGTGTTGGTCAACAACCTCGACGTGCGCCAGCAAATCCCACAGCAAATCCACCTTCAACAACCGCCTGAAGCCATCAAGAGAGCAAAAAACTAAACGGAGCGGGTAAGGAAAACGCGCCGAATGCAATGATCACAACACGAGAAGGAAAAGAAAAACAAGAACCAATAACCCACGGACTGCATTGATGTATTCTTTCTTCTTCCTTCTTTTCTTTCTTCGCTTCCTTCTCATCTAATTTTCACCCACACACCCACCGACAGTTGGGAGTTTGAACGAGCGATAAAATCAACCGTGAATCAACCGGGAAAACTATCGCCAACCGACAATCGGGATCAATCCTCAAGCAACACAAGCAAGGATACATATCCTCCGCCCTTTTCGAGTGAAAAAAAGGCAAAACTTCCGCTGAAGACGAACCTTGGCGAAGCGAAGAAACTCGTAAAGGAAAGAAACACGGCATTTTCCCAACTTCCCGAAAGTCTGACTGACCGAAAACGGTGATCAAAGCTGCTGCAAGTGCTGGAAAATTCGCCAACAACGACCGCGAACTAGTTTTTCCTTACAGTTAACTAAAACAAAAGCAGATGTTCCGTTCCACGCAGGGAAGCTATTGAACAAACTTTCTCCCCGTGAAATCCACGGAAAACTACAAGGAGAAGGCGGTATAGATTTTCCGCAAACTGAGTAGTTTTTCCGTATCCGCGTTTCGTTTTAGTGTGAGTGTCCGCGCGTTCGTTTTTGTTTAAATATTGTTAGTGCTTCTGGCTGTGATAAAATATCGAATCGGATGTTCTGCCTCGGTCCAGCGATTGCTTCACGGTCCCAATAGACATCCGTTCACATTCAAGCAAACCAAAGGAAAACGCTAGGAAGGCTCAAGCGCTGTGTGTGTGTGTGTGTGTTTTGTTGCAAAAGTTTTCCAAGTCGAAGTGACTGCCGACGACGCGGAGCTTTAGAGACCCAGACAGTTGGGTCTTAGTGGACAGTGGACGGAGCCTGCGAAGCGGAGCCCAAGGTGAGCCCACCCTCCCTCTATACTCTACCCTCAATCAATCCGACCCGAATGTAGATGAGCGGCTGGCGGTCGACCTCTTCAATCAACTCTCTTCCAGCGGTATCCGCAGCTCGAGCACAGGTAATGGCGGAAGGCAGGTGAACCGCCGCGGGGAAGAAGTGTCGGTGTCAATGTGCGTGTGTGTATGTGTATAAAACTTAATGTGATTTCTAGTGTTTGATGGGGTAGATCGTTCTGTTGCAATTTAGAACCTAACAGATCCTTTTGGAATGCTTTGATTTATCCGCAAGCGTTATTCTAGAATGTCACGAGATATCCAGAGTAGGAATTTAGATCTGTGAAATCTTCTCATACAACCCCTATTACAATCTACTTCTAAAGAGTACTACAAAAGTAATTCCTATATCAGCGATGAGGACTACCTGGTTTAGTATTGAAAGTTTGTACAGACAATTCTATCCAGGATCCCAGAATATCGGAGGTACTGATACATTACGCATATTGGTCTATGTTTTCTTGACTATGAATCCATTTTACAGTACATGAGCGTGTTCTCCAAACTTCCTACCATCGCAATGTTCGGAGCTACAAAAGCATTTTGCGATAGGTTGGTCTATCGCTCAGAACATCAAAAAATCTTTTGTACTTTACACAAGATGTTTCAAGTCAATCTGAGCTTAGGATTTCGTGACTTCCCGTCGGGAAAATTAATCGGGCGCGCTCGGGTGTAACCCAAATATTCAAATGTAGCTCACATCCAGATGTAGGCAAACGCTAACCTGGTTTAGTCTCCTCAATATCAATTCCAGCCTTTTATCACACCAGCTACGGGTTAGTCATGGATGGAGAGACAGAGAGAAAGAGCGAGTAAACAACACCATTACCATCCGAGTTGCATTTCCCCTCACCAGCGACGGTGGAGATATATGGTTATGAGCGCGATGTGACGCCAGTTCCGGCCCGGGCGCGCATTTGCCACTGTAAACACCTGGTCTTGCAAGCGGGTGCATTCGTTATCTCGGTCGGCTAGCATTCTGATGTGTGCATTCTGGCGCCTATCTGGCCGGTGCACTTGAGCAAACCGAGAGCCGCACTACGGTGGCATCGTCCACACGTCCAGACCGAGCTCCCGAAAGGAAAGCAAGATGAGTGCGTATGTGTGGTATACGAGGAACCTTAGAGGAGAAGGGTAAACTTGAAATATCACTGGCGACTGGTTCGATAACGCCGAGTGGCGGCTGTGGGAATAACCGCATCCAACCGAGAACTTCTAGGAAGTCGTTCCGTTCCATCGCATCCAGCTTCCAAACACGCAAGTGCTCGACTGCCAACACCTGAAGTTCCGGGATGCAATTTGCGCGTGCGGCGGCTGTAGTTCGCGGTTTTTTTGTGTAGGCTAGTGGTATCTTGCGTCGATACTGCTTCCATCATCCCGCGCCCTAATCGACACCGCCACCGTTTGGACGCTACGCAAACGAAATGTAGGTCCAATACAAGGTGTACCTGGCCCGGGCGAGTTGCGATAAGATAGCACCCCGGGTGCGTTGTTCCAAGCGCACCGTTGCCTTGTTTACTTCGCACTCCGCCGCGCCCGGCACGGTCGCGATCACCGGTACTAGCCCGTTGCCGGCGGACTTAGTTGATGAACTCCCTGCGGTGTCGTGATGTCACAAAATTACCTGGAAAGCCTGGAAGCAACGCCGCATGTGTGTTTCCAGCAGTGGAACAGATGTCGGTGGCGGTACCTCTTTCGAGTTTGATTCCCTTTTTAAACTCCCAACTAGGAGGCACTTCCAGTGTGGGGGGCACGGAACACGCACACTGATTCCCAGGAGCTGGTCAGACTACCACAGGTATCGGTGTATCCAAAATGTCTGGCAAATTCGCGACCTCATAGAACTTGCCATTTCCTCCGCACGCACCGGCTTGTTATCAGTACTTGTACTGCCATCGACCACCCGCTCAGGTTTCCAGTTGTTTTCCACCACCATCACCTTTCGCGTTCCGTGGCGTGACGAGTACCGTCCAGGCCACTAGAGCATGACAATGGTTAAACACGTTGTCCTAACACGCCCGAACAACACCGACCGGGGCCACCGTGCTCCGCTTGTTGGCTCGCTCGGTGTTGGACTAGAGTTCGAGTGCTACCTCTACATCCCGCTCTTCCCTTTACCCCCGCGACGGGAAATGATCGGACGGCATCGAGTTACATCGATGCGCTCTCGACGACGTGTTTGCTTGTTTGTTGCCTCGTAGTCAAACAATAGTTCCTCGGCTCGGCCTACCGTGTTACCTCTCCCTTGACAATCATTTGCCGGCTCAAGTGCAGTAGCGGGAGCTGCAACTGATAAGCCTACATAACGTTTTTCTCCAAACGCCGAATGCAATGTTGCAGGTTGCCATGAACTACCAGAAAGGGATCGCCTATGATACTCTACATTTGTCAATCCTAACACCGCAAGGTCCCGGAAATCTGGTAACCTCCGCGACCTCAAAACTGCAATCTATACAGAGTCAGGTGCACAAAATAGAAGTAATTGAAAAAGAACGCAAACAAAAATAGACATCTCACGACGTAGACAACACGCGAATTCTTGATTGAGGCCTCCCAAGTCTTGCCTTTACGGTCTTCTAACGATGCGCTCTAATTGATTTCCCAGCTCATCGAACGAACGAACTGTCAGTGTCAGTGAAGTGTCCGAGTGAAAGTACCCTATGGCGTGTGCATGGTTTGCATGTCATCCGCAAAAGACTCCTTGCCAAAGAAGCAAACGCTGCAGTTGAATTCACTGACACCCGTTTCGGGCGTTGGGGGCCGTAAACCAGGCACCAAAAATGGTTGGCAAATTGGCGATAACAATTTCCCCGAATGGGAGTGCACACTTTGGCCTTCCACAAGGACTCTCCAGCACACTGCCTCTCTCTCTCCCTTGGTTAGTTTATGGCCCTGAGACTGATGTGTACTATCATAACTGGAGGCATCCTCGAGATTCTAGCGCCAGTTCCCCCGAAAGGAAGGGCAAGTGCCCGTGCAAGTATAGTGTAGTGTAGTAAAATTTATTTTGTTACTTTGCCAACAACGCTCGACAAGGCAAGTGCCCCGTCCCCGGCTCCGTTGTGTGATCCTTTGGGGAAACCTTCCTCCAAGCAGGGAGTTAATCGAGCGTCGTGCTCAGCTACCCGAACCGGAAGGCCCGGACTTCGGCTCCATAACTTAGAGCCGACCGTTTCACGCCGGAGAAAACTTATGCGAAATGTGATCCTTCAGCAGGGAGAAGAAGTGGTAGAAATAGCCCTTTCCCGCCACGACATGAAACCCGTCTCGTTATGCGCGCTCTGTCGAAGTAAGGCCTCGAAGAGCGGAAAAAGAAAAGAAATCACATACACGCGCAGATATAGCAGACATAGGCCTGCTCCCTAAGACTTCTTCAACAGCGCCAAGACACTTCCTCGCCGTTCGTGAGGCATCTCCATATGTCATACATAAATATACCCTCCGCTTGGGCACATTCTTACTCGACAGAATGTACAGCACACAGACGGCAAAAAAGGTGGATTCGACATTCGACGCAAAGGACGAGGGAGGAAATAAAAACAGATCATAACCATAAAATATATCCAATAAACTTTATAAGCCATATTTTTTGGGCCCACCCTTCCCGCCCAGCCATCCTCCCAACAGGGTTCGGTTGGGCTTGCTGTAGACCAGTGTGTACGTGCATGTGTATGCGTCTGTGTGGTGTTTATGTTTTTTCCCTTTTAGGACCATACTTTGTGTCCCGTGGCCATATCTTTCGCTTTGTTTGGAGGGTTTGAGCCAGGAGTTTGCACACAACCGGGCGGATCTGCGGTTGAGATTTGATGAAAGTTGCCTTTTGATGGAAGTCGCGTTCGGAAATGGAAGGGGGAAACACCATCGGGTTTCCAGCCTCACGCAATGTGCGGCCGGCCTTTGATAAATCCATCCTGTTGATAAGGTTCCCGGACGGGGGAAATTTTCTGGAGAAACTCTCCAAAGACCCCTCGAGCACATCCAGTACCGCCGGTATATTGATAATTCATTCGATTTCGTGCCTCCTTCGTTGCAAGGTGATGGCAGTGTACTGAAGGAAGTTTTCTTTTTTCACCGGCCCTGAGACTCGCCGTGAAAAATGTATCGTAAAACTAAAGATGCCTGGAGTTCTAAGCTTTTAGAAGACGGAAGGTGTCAGTTGACGACTTCTCTTTGGTTTTTTTTTGTTTTGTTTTCCCTCACTTTCCACCACTTCCAATGGTAGCTTTCCCAAAAAAGTTACTTCACAGAGTTTGGCCCGAGAAAATGCCAACGTCAATGTGAACAATTTTCCGATACCCGATTTTCTTTCTCCTTTTCAGTTTATATTTATTTACGACCCGATCGTCCCGGTGTCGTTTGAAGTTGCTTCCTCCTAATTTTGCTCCATCTCCATCTCTGTACCACGCCATCGATACAAGTTCGAATCAATTTTTCCGAGCGTGACGGGCAGTACGTGTGTTGGTACGGTATTTTTATTAAATTGCGCTACTTTTGTACTTTTCCGCGTCGCCCCTGGGTTTTTTTTTCACGCCGACCGATGGCGATTGTTGTTTCCATCATCTATTGCGAATGGAAGTCATTTTCTATCTGAGAAAAAGAGGAATCGGTTTTTTTAAACAGATTTGAACAGTTCATGGCAGATTGTCGAATAGGTTTGCATAATTATCCTGAAAAAAAGGCGAATAGAAGAATAAGTTATAAACACAGCAGGACACGGTGCGTCACGTGCTGAAATCTAAAACCAAAATGTCACTTGGCCAAGTGTAAACAAAAACCAGCTTTGAAGAAAATGTTTTGTTTGTCGTATAATTGTTTGATAATATTGAAAACTCTCACTAGTATTGTTTTAACTCTCACTAGGAGTGAAAATCGAAGTGAAACAAAGCATTACGTATGCTTTATGGCATAATATTCAGTCGAAAGTTGAAGACTCAAAAAGAATAGTTTACTCTAATGGTGATGTCTTGGTTTGTGATTAAGATCATCCGCATGAATGTTTGCGTTTTTACATACAGATTGTTTGTAATGAAATTAAACAAATCCCAAATAGCAGAAAAACAATAAGAAAATCACAGCGCATGCAAGCTAATAGAGAAGATTATAAGTTTGGTATAAAGTGCGCAACTAATATTGGAGAACAATTTAGATTGTTTCCACCTTTCTTCTCTGCAGGAAACTAGTTTATTTTCACGAATCGATTTACTTTTCGTGATGTATCTTTGCTAAATGATGTTTTGATTTTATTAACAATAGTAATACTCCACATTAAACTGGATATTTCCCCCCCTAATTTTTATCACTAGTATTGGTGCTCTGCCCGTCGGCTTTTCGAAGGCTCGATGGAGACGCCTGGTGCGTTATAAATACAGTACAACGACATGTTTAAATCACCCTGATTCGTTGCAAATTCTTCTCAAATTCAATCGCAAAAGATACTTATTTTCACAGAAGTTAGAAGAACAAACATTTTTAAAAGTAAATTTACAATTTGTTGTGTAGGTAGAAAGTTGACTCATTGAATCTCAGCTTAGCTTTGAATCATTGTGCCACAGTCTCTTTTAATGACACTTTGTAAATATTATCGGCTCGTTTATCTGGTTTGATCTCTGATTTTTTAAATCGTCAATGTTTACTTGATTGACCTTTATTGAATAAAGTGTACTTTAACCCCCGTTGGGAAACGTTGTGGAATGCTTTGTATAACTCAGGTTTTTATTCGTTTACTATGAAACTCGTATGTTACTGTAATCAAATAGTGTAAAACAACTGAGGGTACACGAATGGTAAAACGTTATTCGTTTGCTTATTTTTATAAATTGCATAAAACTTATATGTGGAAGTGGTTACCCAACACTAATAGGTCAAGTAACACTATTTACACACAGTTTACTGTGCTACACAACAACGTCTCTAGTTATTCAGCAACATCTTTTGATTGTTTCTTGTGTTGTTACTCTGAGTGCAAAACAAAAAATCAAACAAGTGTGCAAAAGAATTGAACAAGACAATATTGGTACCCAGTTTCTAAGGAACAATTCTGATAAGGTGCATCCTTTTGATGATGTTATGTTTGCTCGGTAAGGGCTTTAGTCAATCACACTTTCATTCCACACTTTAATATACTAATTGAATATACTAATTGATACAATCCATAAACCAGTACAGCCAGTGTTTAAAACGTGTTCCCTACAAGAAATTATTAGTTGTTAACAGTTAATCTATAAAAAACCTTTTTTTTATTTTGGTATGCAAATTTTCTTGTAACTGATACGCAATGTTTCTTCTGTGTACAGTGCTCATAAGGATCTCTTATACATTTATACACTTAACTGATTTGTAACATGCTAAGTTTTTAATATATACTCCAAATGATGTTTTATAAACCATTCAAGAGTTTTTCAGTGCGCGTGTGTGACACCAAACTTTACTGTCCTGTGTGTGTGTGTGTCACACAAACCCAACGCTAGTTAAAATACAGTTTTCTTAAAATCGAGTGAAACAAGCTGAAGCGTTATTCAACGGTTTTTTTAAACATTATCATTTACAATTGAATATATATAATCTAGGTGGAATCGTCAAAGTTCTTTAAGAAGTTACGAACTTCTTCACTGTTTTAATTTTTAAAACAAGATGTTTTTCTTTTAACAAACTGTGGAACACTTGTGCAAAAATGATTTTAAATGAGACTTGTTAGTATAAAGTGCGGTTAGTGTAAATTCAATATTGCTAAATTCATCACTATCAAATTTATAGAACAAATTCAAATGTACCTACCTTCAGTTCGCTAGGTCTTTTTAAAACTGTACTGCATCCTTCAAATCGTCAGTGTCTAATCCAAAATCAACCGAGTCTGAGAACTCCTTTGACCCGTAAGTGCATTCCCGCTTCACTTCATGCACATTTCATAAATTCAAACAAACTCTGCTAACCAACACGGCGAAAAACAAACAACGGTGAAAGCGAAAAGTACAAAAAGTGCAAGAAGGACTCAGAGTGCCGTGCAGTGCGCTGATCGGGATCGGATTCACTCGCCGGCGAACCTCATCGCCTTTTTTATGGCGTTTTAAAGCGGAGTCAAGTTAATAAAAACGCCGTGAGAAAAGAAAGGACACAGGAAGTTGACTTTAGAATCGCTTGTTTGCACCTCACTTGCTGCTGACGTTGGCCGAGAGCCGACAGCTTTCCCCGGGAGCGCCGATGGGAGCCAAATGATAAAGGTGGAAAAGTACCAGTGAGCTCATTGTTAAAAAAGGGGTAAATGTGAATAAAAAAGTGATGTTGTACGTGGAGTGTAGGTGTGTGTGTGTGTGTTTGTTCGTGGGTTACGTCAAGGGTCAAAGGCAAATGTCAAAAGAAGTGAGCGTAAGTCGTTCTTTTCCCTCGGTTGGTAAGACGCGCGAGGAGCAAAACCCGCCGGAAAGCAATTTATGGACTAATGCACACGGTACTGGGAAAATTTTGGTGGAAATGCGGTCCGGCAACCGTGACCCGGGAGAGGAGGGGGAAGTGGAAAAACCGTTATCTCGAACCTATCGATCGACCCCGCAAAACCCAACAAACACACCGGCATCGCCGGCGCTCCAAGGCTTACCCATTTTCCCTTGGCGACAATTTTCCGACCGACGTTCCGAATGTAGAGTGTGTTTACTTTGGAGCAACGGTTCACGCTTTGCGATTGCGCACTTGACTTCCACACTACTCCCCCCTCCGAGCCGCCGAAGGAACGCCGGAGGAATAAACCATTGGAAAAACCTACCCGAACACACACACACACGCATATAAATATATAGATATCCACCAACGCCTCAGCAGCTCACAAGGCGGGGTAGGGGAAACATTTTCCCGGTACTTGGTGCCAGCCGAAGAACATAATGCACATCCAATTATCTTCCCGCTCAATCAACTTGGGGCAGCACACCGGGAGCGGTCCTTTTTCCACGCCCAAGTGGGAATGGTAGGTAGGGTAAGGGGGAAGGTAGGAAAACTGAAAGACACAATCCCCTCCCTTCCCCCAACATCAAGCGTATTTCGCAATGGCAAAGCAAAACGGCAACGGCAGAAGAATGGATCTCCCTTTTTACCCATTCTGTCGGTGTCCTCAGAGGGTTTCTTTTCTGTGTGTGTGTGTGTGGTGGGTGTTTGCGTACGCGTGGGTAGATCAAAACCGGTCCTCGACGAGGTGGTGGTGGCCCCCGTTTTATGTGTGCACACTGCAGACGCCGTCGATGATGGGGCCTCCCGATCCGTTGTATGTATTTTATTCACGTACTTTTCCGGAGCCTCGGGGGAATGGAGGGGGAGGAAAAAAGGACATCTACCCTATGAAGGGAGGGATTGGATTTCTCGAGCGGATGGACAAGTGCGGGGAGGGCGCTGCTCGACATTATCTTTTACCCGGCTCCAATCTCGCTTGATGGCCGCACACACGCGCCGCAGTTTTCCCGGGTTTTCCACCGCCGACGACGACGACACGCTCGCGGCCATCTTTTCCATTTCCATCCCAATCGATATCAATAAAAGCCGGGGCGGATGTCGTCCTGTTGTTTTTTTTTTTGGGTTTTCTTTTCCTTTAACCGTTCCCTAGACTTCGCCTCGCCCGGACCAGGTTTTACAAATGTCTTATTTATTCACTGTGTTTGTATTAAAAAAAGCGAGGGGATGTACAAAAGAAAATGGTCGCAGCCGTTCCGCCATCTTGCAACGTCATCCTTAAACAAAGTTCGATGTAATATAAACCAAACGGTCCTCGATAATGGGCAATCGGGTAATGTCCTAGGTCCTAGATCCAGGTAACCTGACAATAGTTCGGAGTCCGATTCTGGGTCAACACCTACGACTCCTTCCAAGCGATTTTGGGGGGCGACCAAAAACCCGGTCAATACATCGCACGGAATCGGTGCCAGAATCAGTCTTATTTATATTGATTTATAGAGCAGCGTTCCACCACTTGCGCTTTGTCGACATTGGAAGCGAGAATATTACGAAGGACGACGCAGGACAAGACCTCACATACCTTTGCGGCCCAAGCAGCTTCCCAGAGAACCGAAGCATGGAGAAAGCTGTACAACGAAAGGGGGGCGTGGGGATGGCGAACGGCAGGGTGTAGGAGTAAGTGGAAAAGATCTTTCCACTCTAAGCAGTATCGCTTGCTCCGCGTACCGTACCGATGTTAAACATCTGCAACTTATAGTAATCATTATCTGAGGGGCTCGCAGGAAAATCCCACTTTATCCCACACTAAGCCGTCGCCTTTGCCGGGTGCTTTGTGGAGTAAAAAATTCATAACAGACACACTTTTTCACTCCCAGCCGGCGGTGTTGGCCCCGGCGCACAGACAAATACAGAGAAAGAGAGGCCACCGTGCATGGACAGCACGACAGCGCGAAACCAGCGTCTTAGTCGTTCATATGCTCTCGATGGATAAGTCAAACCTAACGATGAGTGTGTGTGCCACATGGTCTTTTTTTCGACGGTTCCAAAATGGGAAAAGCGCGAACGATAGATATTTATTTTGCTACGTTTATTTACAAGAATAGTCCACATACAAGAATAGTTACTGGTATAATTCATAGTGAGCTTGCCTTCCAACCAGTGATCCAGATTAAGAACTAAGGTTTGCTACTGAGGTTTGATGTCACCGAGTGAAAAGTCAACCCACACAACACATAACAATAGAGTGTAAAGAAACGCCACACACATTTGTAAATATCAAAATGCGCCCAGCGTTCCAAGATGTTTAAAAGACTGCAGTTCTTTGATATTTATTTGGCTGCAATTATTTACAAAATTAGTCCACATTCACAATAATATTGGCTGATAGTTTAATGATTAATAGTGATTAATGAGTTTGCCCTCCAACGAGAGATCTAGCTTAAGTACTAAGTTTTGAAGCTATGGTTTGTAGTCATCGAGTGGAACGTCAACTCACGCAACCAATAACAAATGAAAAGAAACGTCACAAACATTTGCATTCGTCTAAGATTTGTAGGCAAAATGCTCTCCATGGATTCAAGATATTTGAAAGACAATAGTATTGCGATATTTACTTTGCTGCGTTTATTTACAAGAATAGTCGACATACAAAAACAGTTGCTGACGCAATTAGAAGTGAGTTTAAACTCCAACCAGAGATCTCGATTAAGTACGCAGGCTTGAAACTGTGGTCAGTAAACACCGAGTGGAACGTCAACCGATAGCAAATAAAGTGAAAAGAAACGTTACAAAGAAGTGTATAAGTCGACGAACTAATGACAAACTGTAATCCAACGTTCCAAGATATTTGGAAACCTATAGTTCTATGATATTTATTATGCTGAGTTTATTTACAAGAATAGTCCTCGTTCCAGTATAGATGCTGGCATCCAGTATAGATGCTGGCATAACCAGAGAACTAGATGAAAGGCTAAGGTTTGAAGATAAGTTGTAGTCCCGAGTGGAACGTCAATTCACGCAACAAATATTAAATAGAGTGAAAAGAAATGACAGAAACATTTGCGTATGTCGGTGATGAATTAACAAAATGCACTTTAGCGTTCCAAAAAATTTGGAAGACTTTAGTTCTAAGTTTCATGGCAGAAGAACCAGCTATCGACGATATCTAGTTAGACAGATCGCCTACTGAAGTACTACGCACGGTTAATTGAATCCAGTTGCCCAACAGAGGATTTGCAGTCCACCATGAAGACTACTCTCAACTGTCAAATACTATTGCTGTGTTGAGCCGTTAAGCATAAGAGTGTACATCCAGAATCAGGACTTCGAAATAATATTGTGGTCAGAATCTGTTGTATTGAATGTTAACATCCTGGCTAACAAAATCTTCTTTCTTCTCGTCCTATCTAATCGACAATTGTTAACAACAAAACGAGAAAGCATGGAGATTTTGTCAACCGAGGTATTATCTGTTATGTTGAATGGGTTTTAAGTAGTTAAATCTGTTGTATTATATAAAAAGTCTTATAATTGCGCGTGCACCGGTCCAACAAAACGAAAACAACAGTTACTGGACTGGCAAAAGTTTCTTGTGTTTTTTTTTGTGGCAAAAGTTTCTTGTGTTTTGTGTTGTCAAAATTTTCTACTCGTGACGACCAGAGTATAACAAAGGCCAGGATCAGAAAACCAGTTATCGACAATTTCTTGTTTGACAGTTCGCCTACTGTAGTTTTAAGATTCAAGACAGAAGAACCAGTGCTCAACAATTTATAGTTTGACAGTTCGCCTGCGCCATTTGCGCTTAGTAGAACGTTTAAACGTGCTCGCATTGCGATCAGTTTACTACGATAGTCATCGCATCTAACATACCAATGCCTTCACCAGAGCTTTCTCTTAAAGCGTCACAAAGAACCGGCGGCCATTTCTTCCAAAAAACTGTAAACGAGCGTTCCGCTCGTACCGGTTTTATGTGTTTTAATATTTTAGTCGTCACGGGCGGGGTAAATTTCTGAACGGCAATCCGGGTGACAGCTATTGCGCGAATGTGACATACCGAAACGGTGTTTATGTGTTTCGAACGGCACTCATCCACTTCGGTTGGGCCGTAAAGCAAAACGACTTACACTTACCCGTGCCAACTACTTGCTTGCGTTTTGCGGTGGCGGCTCGAAGGTGTGGGGTTGCTTTTACGGCGCCTGGGCTTGATTGTTTTGGGGTATTTTGTGCAATGTGACATTTAAGTGAAGTTTATTCGGTTATAGCCGCTCGTTAATAAGGTGCCTGACTCACCTTCTTCAGCCCCCAAACCCGGGGTTGAGTCGCACCAATTCATCCAATTAATCTAGCTCGTCGCGTGCGCGTCGTCGTCCCCGTCCGTTTTCTCTTGTAAGGTTCGCCTCCTACGCGTCCTGCTGTATTCGTCCTCCACGGGAGGAACTTACGTAGAATCGGTGAACCCTACCGTTCCGTATTCGAACGGTGCGAGGGCGACATGTGACTGACATTTGACATCTGAGGAGGAAGGATTATCTCGCCGTCCATGACTCGACCTGGCAAAACCCCCGTACTAACCAAGAACCTTTCTCCACTCACCGACCCCTCCACCACCGTATCCACCCTTGGTTCCCTTTTGACATCATCATTCGAAAACCGATTCGGTGTGCGATTCCGTTGTTTGCCGTTTTTTCCTTCGCCCGACGTGGGGAAATCGGGCCAAAACTTTCTCCCTCCATGTCGCACTTCTTCCCTCCAACTCCACTACCATCCTTCCCCACCCCGCAGCCGCAAGACAGAAAACCGGTCGAGCGTCAATGGGATTAAGATTTTTCGGGTGCTATTTTTCTAATTTCACCGAAAGTTTTGTACACCAATGTCGTCGCTGAAGGGAAACCCCACCCTGGGGTGCTTCTGTTTGTGTGTGTGTGTGTGTTGTTGTCGAAGGTGGGAGACCTTTCCCGGTGAGGGAGGGTTTCCGAAAAAGGGGGGGTTTAACCCGATCAACTCGGCCCAGACCCGGTCTGGCGAGAAGGTCGGAAAGGTTGACAAGGAGAATGGAGTAGGAGGGGTAAATATTTATCGTCAAACGACAAGACAAAAGCCCTCCCAGGCTGTAAGTAAGCCGCCAGCGGCCAGCCAGCCGAACCAGCCAAGCCAAGATGCGGACGGCACATTGAGTTATTTTTAATTAACGTTAATCCTGTCTGATTTCTGATACATAAAAACAAATCTCGTCCGCAAAACGCGCTCAAAGGCCGGGCCGAATGCAAAACACACAGAGGCAGACCGAGACCTTCCGACATTCAGTTGTGGGGATTCCTTGCCCTCGTCGTAGTTGGCCACCGAAAAGGAACTTCCTCCGCTCGAGCTTGGGAACCCCGGGTTAAGCGAGCGAGCGGGGGGTGTTTTTTGGGACAAAATGGCGATATTTGGCGTTTTGCCGCCTTGAGTGTCCGTATGTAAAAGGGGGTAAACCAAACACACACACAAACGCACGCTTGCGTTGTGGAAAAGTTGGCGCGATTGCGCACTGGGCGACGATGTCGGCATTTGGGCGACCTGGAAGGCTTGAAGACTGGAATGGAGACGCGCGCCATTGTTGTTTTGCTACCTTCCAGCCTTCTTTCGCACGATGCGCTCGTTGCCTCCGAGTGCTAAAGCTTATTTAGAAATTGATTTCGTAATTTGATTCACTTTCATCCGGATCGTTTGCAGCACTCGACGTCGAACAAAGCGTCGACAAAGCAAACTGACTGTACTAATGCTTACGTAGGAAGGCGGACAAACACACGCCAGGTTTGCAGTGCCATTCTGCAGCTCTGATCCAATTGCTTTCTTTCATCGTCATGTGGCCGTACCTTAATTGTACCCCATAGGATGCCATAAACCGGCTTAGAGCACGGAGTCCGTACGTCCGTATGTGTCAAGTATAAATTTCTATTCCACGGGAAAGGTGGGAGAAAGTTGTCCTCCCGCAAGGAGTCTGCCCATTGCATACCTCGTTATCAGCTCGGTACACCGGCCGGTCGCGCAAAGCCACCCACTAAGCATGCCCCAAACTGACAGGTAGTAAACGTGTCATCGCGATTGTTTTGACAGCTGCGCGATCGCTATAGGAGACGCAATTCGGTCACGAAGCGGGGCGTTTCTTGTTCTTTTTTTTATTTTTTATAGCACACACTCACTAGGCTTGGGTGCCATAAAGCTTTATTTGCAGCACGGTATGTGCGGTATTTACCGTCTCGCACTTTCTGCACCGAAGCACCTGTCAAACGGAAGGCAAACGGGCACGGGGTCGATATTATTTCTGGGCCCTCGGTGACATGTGTGCTTGGGAACCTTCTTAACACGGGTTAAGTGATGCATTCGGGTAAACAGAACGGATACCGCAATTTAGGGAAAGTGCAAAATCTTGTAAACAAACTGATGGCCAAATTGTTTTGCTTATCTTGAGCGATCGATTTTCATACAAAACTCCTTTTTTCTCTCTCCCTCTCTCTTCCTCGGTAGAAAACAGATCAACAGCAAACGGATACCAGTGCCGCTAGGGTCGAGCATCCGTCGTGGTCCTTTACACAGCGCCCAGCGCGCCGTCAGCTCACGTCCATCAACCGCCGTCGGTCGACGGCCAGTTACCGACGCCCCGCCGGCACACGGGTGGCGTCCAGCATCTTTGGGATCCCCGGTAGCAAAAATCCGTCAAGACGATTTATCTCCGGCCGTACAAGGACATCTTCCCGGGCGGTGGCCATAACCAGTTATCCTCGTTATATCCACAGTCCGTGATGGAGCGCACCGGCGGTGGAGGAGGCGGGGGTGGCGGTGGTGGTGGCGGCGGCGGGAGTGGTGGCGGGACGCCCGGTGGTGGTGGGCCGACGCCGGGCTCGCTGGACACCATGAGCGACTCGACCGGCCTGTGCCTGCAGGATCTGGTTGGCGGCAGTAACGGTGGTAACGCGAGCGGCGTAGGTGTCAACGGTGGAGGTGGCGGCGGGGGAGGCGGTGGTACCAACGGTTCTGCGACGGACCACCTGCACGGCAGCAGCCACCACGGTGGCCACACGCATCACGGCCTGCACGACGGCTTGGCCGGGGGAGGCGGTGGCGGCGTCAGCGTTTCATCTGCCATCACGAGCCTAATGTCGCCGGGCGGCATCAACAGCGCCGGACTCGGCCATCTGCACCACGGTGCGCCGGACCTCTCCGGGCACCACCACCATCACCATCACCACCACCAGCACCACCACACGTCGGCCCTGCACGAGCCACTGGAAAAGCTGAAGCGTAAGTAACACCCAACTACACCTACAGTAGCCATATTTAACTTTTGGAACCCTCAAGTCGAGCCTTGATAAGTTAATGAAGCCCTCACAGTCTGTTTCTGTGAATATAGTGAAATTCTAGAAGACTCTTGAACCTCAGCTCGAATCAGTGTTGACCACTTGCGACATAGACTAGCGTTTTGGTAGGTTATATCTGGAGTTCTATCTCCAGGAATAGGAATTCCAATCCAGCCATTGTAAGACGCAGACTCCAAACTGAAATCAATTACGTCCTCACAGTATATCTAGTGAGTATACTGAATCTCTATGGGATTCTTATTCAGCCTTTGAATGATACCTCCCGATTGATCTCAATAACGTCTTAACAGTCTGTCCCTGTCAATATACTTAATCTTTAGAAGACTCTCTAACCCCAACTGTTGAATTCAGTGGTCACCTCTGGAAGACTCGTAGTTTTTTGAAGTTTTAGAAAATAACCTCTGGAGTTCTAATTCATGAAATAGAAATTTCATTCAAACCACTGTAAGACGATGTCTCCAGATTGAACTAACTGACGTCCTTACAGACTATTCCTGTAAATATACTGAATTTCTTGAAGACTCTCCAATATTTGGCATTCGGAGGGCAACGTCTGTAGTTCTTATAGAGCCATTGGAAGACGTCGTCCCTAAACTGAACTCAAAAACGTACTCACAGAAAACTATTGCTGTGAATGAACAGAATCTCAAGGTGATTCTCGAACTCTAACTCGATTCAATGTTGACCTCTGGAAGACCCACCGCTCACTGGCGTTCGAAAGGCGTCCTGTAGAGTTCTAGCTCAGGAATTCCAATTCAGTCATTGGAAGACGGCGTTTCCAGATTGAGCAAGAGTATTGACCACCTTAGTCACTTCATCATCTCTTGACTGCCCTTTCCGTGGTTGCCCAGCCCTTTGCCTCGCCCAGCCCTACCTCAGGCTCGAGTGAGGCGACGAGATAAAAACGCAAATTGACAAGCGCGATGACAAGTGCTCCTATTGTTCGCCTCATCCGGCGTGAACCGCCACACTTGCGCCTATCTGCTGCCCCCGTTACACTTGCTTCCCCCTTTCGTGCGCGGCTCCTCCATTGTTCGCTTCCACCCGTCGTGACGTAAACAGCAAGTCAAGTTGGGCTGCAAGAGACCTCACCTCGCGAAGGCGAAAGAGAAAAAAAAGGGAAGGCGCAGCCATGCAACGATTACAATACGAGCACGAATGCTGACAACGACACGAGAATGGTGGTTGATGATTGTGATGATGATGTAATCGCTATTATGCTATCACACAATTAAACAAATTAGTCCTAAAAAAAGCATAATAGCATCCAATTAGTTCCCCTCGCCTGCTCTCGAGCGACATCAGAGCCGGTTGTCTTCGTGTCGAGCGATAGGGATCGTCTCTTCCCCTTTCCCGATTCGCTGGCCCCTAGGTTCGTGGCTATCGGAACATTGTGCTTCGCCTCTTTCGCCCCCAGAGTCGGCACATCTCTAGAACCGGAATTTGCGCAAGGGTGCGATCGGTTCTCCCGGTGCTAATGTGAAGCATCTGTATAGGAACAGGAATAAATAAGCATGATGTAAAACGCGGGCTATTGAACAGCGGGGTTTTAAAATATGTCCACATCCCGATCGGCGCTACGTCGGAAAACAAATGACATTATTCTTCGTCCGCCCAATCGACCGGCAGAAAATGGCGCTCACTAAAAGAAATTGGTTTGGTCTATGGTAATCTTACCCGAAAAAAGCAAATGTTCTTCAAATGAACGATACAAACGAGAAGCTTCATCGGCAGTGACCAGTTCCCCCTGAGTTTCCTTTTAAGGAATTAAAACGGGTTCAATGTTTCGAAAAAGACAGCTCTTTCAGCAATGTTTTGATGATGAAACTGCCACTATTTAAACCTGATCCGTAACAGTTTCATTCGTTTATATCTGTAATCAAGACTTTGTGTCATCGTTTGGAGCCTTTTACAACAACACCAAACGTGTTGAAAGTGAGAACCAAAATGTACACTTTTCGTGAAATGAACTAAGGTAAAACCCGCAAAATAAGATAATGAAAGAAAGACACCGCAGTTGACGACGTATTTACTTTAATCTCAAGCAAAATTGTGTGCACATCGATCCTCTTTGAATCATCATTTGGAGATTCATTTAGTCATTTTTCACCAGCCTAACAAACGCGGATGACAGATGCGCGATAAATGACACTTCCGACGGAGGCTGAATGTGCAATGGTGCGTTACCGTACTGGCGTTAGGCGTTACTCACTTTCAATTAGAATTTCGGAAAAAAACAAACGGAAGGTAGGATAGGCAAGGTTGTGGTAACGAATAATCCCCATTTAGTCTCGAATCCACGGCTGAACTGGACATTTAAAAGGACAATATTTACCTGCCTGTCGGTGTAAGGTGCGTCAGTATATCTTATTTGTCCCTCACCGCTACGGCTTTTTCGGTGGCCTTTTTTATCTGCCGCTGTTATTCTGTTGTTCGTTCTGTTTTGTTCTCGAATTTCGGGTTTCTTTTTGCCCTTGCGAGGTTGCGCAAGCGTTACCGTAACTCAAGTGCCTCTTGCCCTGACCGGGGGAGGGTGTTCCGCGTACCGTACAGGAACTAATCGCTTTAGAGTGTTTAAACGAGGGTGATCAATTAAGCGTGAAGAGTTTTCACACCGAAAAATGTGGCCATCCCTTCCGCCAGTTCTCGTACCTTCGCTTCCAACCAAAAAGGGAGGCAACAACATTCCCGTTTATCAACATCATCATCATCATCATCTGTCGGTGTCGTCCTCGGCACGATTGGCTCCTCTCCTCGGCTACTGGCGCTTGTTTGTGTGCGGATGGTTTTTCCCACTTCTCCTATCGCTCCTACCACTTCCTCTTCCTCAACCTTTCTTCTGTTCCATTTGTCGCCTTTTGTAGCTCGCTTATCGAGGCGCGTCGAAGAAGAAACCGTATCACGATGACAAATTACCACCGCAGATTGAGCGTGACACTAGTGGCGAGGCCGGAAGATAGGGCGACCGGAGCCGGGCGCAGCAGCTGGGCCATGCAAATTCGTTTTCCCATGGCCGACCTTCCGAACTTTCCAACCGCTCCTCGGCGTCCCGGAATCGGCGTCCATCCGTCGACAAAGACAAACGCGGTGGCGTTGGAGTGGCCCCAACAGTTCGTTCGGTGTGATTCAACGGCCGATATTCAGGCTCCTGAAACACATCCCGGAAGGAGGGAAAACCAATTCTACGTTCGCTATTTTTCTTCCCTTCCTGTGCCTTCCTGCCTGGCAAATATAATTGTGAGTCATCGAGAGACGTTGTGTTCGCCAACCTCGAGGTGAAATGTTTAAAAGCAAATGAAATATAAAAGACAGACGGTTCCGCTCGCTTAGCCCAACGTGAGTGTTCCATCATTTATCTAACCCGCCATGCCATGACTGTTTCCGAGCAGCAAGCAAAATGGAGTCCCCCAATTTTCGATATTGTGGCTCATTTTCGCGAAGGCAATTTTATCTTTCGCGGAACCGCACAAATAACACCAACATTGAAAACACATTTGCGATCGCCTGCTTATAGTGAAAGGTTCGCGTAAAGTACGAGTTGTTTGAATTTTAGATATCTGATATCGTCGATTTGATAATCCTTTTTCTGCTAATCCTTGGATGGATTACGAAAAATGTAGCTTTAACACTTTGACATCCTGAGCGTGCCACGAAATTGATAAAGTATTGCACTTATTTGCTATAATATTTTTTTAAATTTCATCCATTGGGCTTAGCTTAGCCTTTTTGCTATTCCTTAAAAACGAGTCCTAATGTTTATTTTATGAACACATTTCACCAAATGAGATTTTTCTAAAGCTGTACTGTAACAGCTTTGCAGTCAAAGTGTTAAAGACTGGTTAACACGTAGACTGCCACGGCAACCACTTTACGGGTGACAGCACCATCAGCCTTTTACGAAGATATACACAGTAGTGCAAAAACATATTATTGCTGTAGTTATGCAACCTTAAAATGAAGCCTAGTTTAACTAAAACCGTTCGGTTTGATACGTTTTACAAACAGGTTTATTAAAAAAAATATTTTACTAAGCAAATGTACTAATAAAGTTTGACAGTTAAAATGTTAAGAAATCAATTTAGCTCTCACTTCCAACGGGTTGCCAACAGTCTTCAGTGATGCAGTTTGAAAACCTTTTTACAGGCTTTGCAACCTATTTTCAGCTCTAACCCACCACCGATTGCAATAGCTCATCGAATTCTGCCTCTAGCGCATCTTAGTTTACCTCTGATTCATCTCATCTTGTCTCTAACTCATCTGAGTTTGCTTTACAATGCAGCATAACCACAATTACTTTGTTTATTCCCTGGTTTTCGGCTTGAGTACAAATCCAGGTGAATTATAGACAAAATGAGAAGCGTTAGAGGCAGAATTTGATGAGCTATTTCAACTCCACATGCCTTAGAGGCAACAGTTGATGAGCTGATTCAATACAAAGTGCATTAGAGACAATATCACCTGCTTTCGAGCTGACGTTTGCTGGCAAAGCCTGTATTGAAGTAAGAGAGCCCACAAGAAAACACTGAAATATTTAAGAATCATTAAGCTGGGGTTTACTTAAGCTCCCTAAAACAATAAAACGTCGTCTAGACCTTAAAGGTGCAGAAAGATTACAATAACTTTTATTCATCAGAAACTTTCATTTGTCTTCATTGCAGTAGATTGAAAGTTTACGAATTCAGTACATCCATTCATGACTCCGAACAGAATAACATTAACTGTAAATTGGAAATCTTGAAGTATAAACAAACTGGGCAGAGTTGTACATTAGCTAAAATATTTTATCTCTGAAATTAAAAATTAATTAAATCGCATAAAAAGACGAAATTTAGTTTAACGATAATTTTGAATAGTTTTACACTGTTGACTCCTTTCAAAGCTGTCAGTTGAGCAAGATGTTAAACAAACTTCATTGCTGTGAAATAAGTGTCTAAATTGTCTACGTTAAGTGAAAATTTAGTTTTGCAACTAAAATGGCTTGTTTATTTGGCTTTTAGATATGCCAAGTTGGGTGACATTAGAGAAATGAGCGTTTGACAGCTGCTTCTAAATGAAAGTTGCAACCGTTTAAAAGTGCTTTAAAAATTGAAAATCTAAAAACAAACCTCAGCTCGGGATGAAGGAAAACTTTGGCGGCACCAATCACTGATCGGTGAAAAACTCCATCATTTGCAAGGCGTAAATATTGCTGTAGAAAACACTTTTTAAAGTGTCAAATTACGCACCTTCGCTTCCGCTTTCGAACGTGCTCCATTGTTCGGTTTGCCTTCCGGACGGGAAAAAACCCCCTTACGTCAAACGGTGGAAAAACGGTGTATATGCATCAAAAATCGATGCCTCGACATAACGTTGCTCATAATGGGGAAAATATAACATCCCGCCCAGGGTCGCAGCGTGGATTAACCGTTTTGTGGCCCGGTTTTCCGGTGCAGTTTCGGGCTTTCCGGCACGAACGTGCACCGGATGTACCGGCTTCGGTAGTGTGCAGCACGAGAGGACAACAAAAAAAAAGAAAAAGGAAACCATTATGTCGAACCGCTCGAAGCGTATTTTTCCAACCGTCGGATTAGTGTAAAATAGTGATCGTTTTATTTTTTGTTTTCGGTTGCGACTCCGTTGTTCGTTCCACCTCGCTGCGTGCGCCGGCACGTCAGATTGAAGCGTCCTGCCCGAACGAGTGCCTACTTTTTCGGTAGCGCTAAGAAAATCCTCCGGCTTAGCGTTTTCCCCGAGCAGCGACATTAAACCGGCGCCGATCGGTGGAAAACAACCGCCAACCCGAAAAAAAGGCAAGCGAGAACGGTTAATCTCTCTGCCCGGCGCGTTTTCGGTGGAAAACCACACACGCCAGGGCTGTTGTAAGGCGTGAAAATGAATGAAGTCAACCGTGAGCCAAATGAAAGAAAAGAAAACGCCTCCAAGCTCGCGGGAAAGAAAATTTCCTTCCCAGCCCTAGGCACGCACACGTTTGCGGCGACGCGGACCGCATGGTTGTGGAAACATAATTTACGGGTTTTCCTTTTCCCCCGCTTCGCACCCCACCGCCACTCCGCCTCTTCTTCAGGTTCAGCTCAAAATTGAAAAATTAATCTATACCGTAAAAATTAACGGACGTATTCGGCATACCGCGCAGCCCCGGGAATGTTGGGTCTTGCCTCTACCTTACCAGGGGCTTTTGCGGAACGGGGAGGAAAAACACGAAGCAGGTCGGTGGTGCGGGGGAGGGGGAGAAAAAAAGGAACAAATTGGATGACAACAAAAAATATCCTCCAACCACACGTGCACAATAAAAACAAAACGTTAGCAGTCGAAAAACCCGAAGTCACGAACTCCTCCGGCGCATCGTTTAGTGGCGAACAAACAAACCACTCGGAGAGGCTATAACCTTACCTCGACCTCCGGCTAATCGCTGCCGCGACCCGGCGCACGTTCTCGGGGCAGGAAATTGGACTAGCAAATCGAAATCAATTCCAAAAACTGAGACTGACAGTCTGGGTCTCAGCGTCAGCTGCCGCGGTCATAACTCTTCGCCACGTCAGCTCCAGGTTTCCAGGTCGACGCAGGAGAGGAGAGGCAATGCTAAAAGGCGGGTGCTGCCAGGCAGCGGTTCACTTCTCGGTGTAATGATCCGCCGCGGTTTCGAATTACCATTTCGGGATTCCACTCTGTCTATATGATGTCAGACGTGGTAACGTGAGCCACTCGAGCCGGTGCTGGTTCAATGGAACTCGTAGAAACTGCACCGCTGGTTTGGTCATCTGCTGGTAAATTGCGTTTGATTTTGTCCGTGTTTCCGTTGCTTACCGGATAAATCTGGAACCTCTCAAACATTGCGAGGGGCCCCAGATCAACCCTTTCCAATCAATTCCATCGTGGATAGATACCAAATGTCATCTCACTGACATTCGTTTCTTCCCAATCGACATCGTATCGTATCGTGTGCGTTGCAATTACTCGAACGTCATCCGCGAACTCCGCAAACAGATGTACCCTGAATGATAAAAATGGCAATTCGGAACGCTGGGGAAGGGTACTTCGGTACACGTTTCATTTGTTGCATCCTCGACACAAGATACCAAGTCGTACCAGCGGGAAGCAACCGTCAGGTCGTGTTTTTGTTTTGTCAACAAACCTTTTTCGGAGGGCGCAAGCAACAGGAGACTAGGACTATAGGAAACCTATGTAAACGAGCAGTACAGGCAGGGAGGAATGGGGCATGAGGTAGACTGCGAAGGGGTGGACCACACACGGGCGCGGATATGCGAGTTTGAGATGGTTTTTATTTTTGCATGTTCCGTACACCCATTAAGGCTTTGCGCCTTACCTTCCGGACTTGCGGAAAGACGCAAAGCACTGTTCGGCCGAAATGGGGCCAGAGGGCGATACACATCACACACTGAGCCACTGTTGCCGACTGTGATGTTGTTGTTCTGTGTGCACCTTTTTTTGTACGTTTCATCCCACCGTCGTTTATGACAAAATCCGCACCGCGTGCGTGAAGATGGCAATCTGTTGACTCGGGATTGTGTCGGGCAGCACAAATTTTAGAGCCAGAGTAATAGACCGCCAGACCCGTTAGCAACAAATTGGTACCATTTACAATTTCGGGACATTGGTTTTTATGCGCACACCGAGTGCGCCGCTCGAAGAACGCCAACACCCGGAAAAAAGGTGGCGACCGTTTTGCGGAAACTGATGGCGAACAGAGCTGGAGCTAGAGGGCGGCCACCTTGTACAGTGCTTGGATGATGCCCCCGTTAGGTGTCAGCGGGACTCCAGGGCACCCCATCGCGGTACGAGATGCCATTCCGGACCCAGCTTGGCGCCCATCGATGGGCTCTCGAACGTCGACGACTGTGCGCTCTGCGACGCACGCTTGTTGCTGGGCTTTACCGACTACGATGATGATATCTTGTTTTGTGTTTGCTATGGGTTTTTTTATAACTTCCACGAAACACTGATAGTCTACAGCTCAACGGAAGGACATACCAGGACGATCGAGCCGTCGGTCGTTTTCGGTGATTTTATTTACCATCTGCGTGTCGAAGGACGGGAACGCGTCCTGTTTGGGATGTTGTACAAATCAGATTGGGGTTCTCTGATGGCCTACGGGATGTTAAGGGACATCAGTGGTCGTCAAGACAAAATTAAACACGGCATGCTTTTGGGGTGGTTGCTCCATAGAAATGACAACAACTTGCTCTTCGTTATTTTGGAAACCACTCCAAATTTATACAAGAATTGAAAAGTATACACCCTTGCAATGTTTCAATGATGTGTTAACAGACATTAAACGTAAAGGAGAGATAACTTAAAACCCCTTAAAAGCTCTTCTTCTAAAATTCTGCGTTCAACAGAATTTGCCGACCTCGTTAGTATCCAAGTACTTGAGGTTAGTATAAGGTACTTCCGCGATATTGCGATATTCCTAATACTTAAAATCGCAGGTATCAACTCTTCCAATGATAATCAAAAGCTTAGAGGCACAAAGTAAGAGGATCTATCAAAAAACAGAAACTTTTTTCTGTTCTTGCAAAGAGTCTGAAATTCGGTAGAATCACTAAATCCGAGATTCGCCATCCATAGTTTGAGCAACTTTTGTTCCTTCTGAATATACTCTATTCCATGGTCGTTTTTTGAACTCCACAGAGGTGATTGAAGTTACATCCATGAGTTCTATTGATATCTCCTAGTAGCACCTCACGCGTGCTGTACCAAAGGACCGATAAAGCGCGATGTTGTGCACGGATCAAACACCTCGTTAGAGCACGAGCAGTGCAAACCCAATCTTGGATTTCAATTTCGATGTCAAGTGTCCCATTGCGTGTCTCATGTTCGGGTTTCCCAAAAATTCCCATACGGGACGGCGTCACCACACATGCGTGCGGTGTGAAAGGTCCACGAACAAATGAACACATACATAGACAAAATTTATGGATGTCCTCCGTAAGCCCTCGCAACGATCGGTTTGCACATCATCGTCATCATAGCCAACGGTCGCACGGTGTCATCCTTTATCTTCTCCTCTGCTTGGGATTCGGCAGAAAAAGTGCACCGAAAAATACGAGACATTCGAGGCGAAAACCCAACTGGCACACTGGCAGGAAATACGCATACTCACACACGAATGAAGCTGGGCCGTCTGCCTGCGGCCCTAAATCACTCCATAACGGCCTTCCATCTATCGAATGGACTCTGGGACTCTTCAGGATCTCTTTTGGGCAAAGGCTTCCTCGGTTGGTTTGCCGTGTATTTGCGTATGCCTCGGGTGTGTGTGAACCAGCGCTTCATAAATATGTTACAGGCATCCGTACCCGTCCCGTCCCATTCCATGGTTGAACAAAAAAGAAAGATGATTCGACCATGTCTTTCGCCTCTCGGAATCTCGGCCGCAGCTTCTGGCTGCGCTTTGCTCTGGGTGTTCCTTACACCTTCGCAGTCCGAAACATTGACAGGACATTAATACTGTCGATTCTCGATGATCAACGCCCCATCAACACCATCGCCTCCGAGGCCCGGGACGAAACGGTTGGATCGCTCATCGCCTTCATTGCCGATATTATCCACTTCAACCGAACGCCCAGGACTCGGTTTTCCCTGATTCGCTCCCGGTTCCTCGTTGCACCCGTTTTTTCTCCCCCCGCAAAAAGGGAAGATGCGGAATAAATGGAGCTTTGGATGATGTTTAAATTGAGATTTATGAAGACACATATCGCACAACCCTCTCCAAAAAGGATGTTGGAAGGAACTCCTGGGCCACAAAGGATAACCTTTACGATCTTGTAAATAATGTGGCACCCGTTCGCCGTTCAGCGTTTCTTCCGGTGGACGCCAAAACCTAGGGAACGGACGGTAATCTTGTCATTCCGTGCTGCACGTAGACGGCGATCCTCCTTCCGGAAGTCTCGGACAGCTCCTCGCTCGCGTACGAACCGGAGGGAAAATTAAAGAAAATTGAAGGACCCCGAAACGGACGTAGAACTCACGCTTCGGTGCCTATGACGCCTTCCTGTCTCGTCTGTTCCGTCCGGTTTTGGGCTGTTTGTTGTTGTTTTTCTTCGTTGGTACGGATACGACGGTACGGATGAAGGAATCCCCGCGCCTTGGGTCGCATTTCCGCTCACCGGGTTTTTCTTTCGCACGAAGCCATTCCCGTCGTCGTCGTCGTGCGACACTTGCGCTGCTCCCTTAACTTTCCCTCCTTCATGTCGCTTCGTATCGTGTCAGTTTCCTTTTTGGCGAAACGAAGCTGGGAGGGAAAACTTCATGGGAGACTGCACAAAACTTTTCCAGCCTCCGTGTAAATAAACACGGCAGGTTTTTCCTCGGGAACCGTCTCAGCTTTCCTTTTTTCTTCAATAAATTATACCCTCCCAAAACGTGAGCGGAATATTGGAATGCGAAACCGGTGCCCACTTCTTCACTGTTTCTCCGGCGGAAATAAAATCACAAACGCAACGCCTCTAGCGAACACTGCTTCAACGCGCTGCTACCGACGCTGTTTCCGAACGATTCTACGCAACCGCAAATAAACACAAGAAATAGATAACTTACTGACCGCAGGTCCTTGAACGGGAGCATTCTTTACCGTTTGAAGGCGAATGATCGAAGAAAGCCTTCAACCTGCTTTTGTACACTTTTCCGGTAACTTTCTTTTCGAAAATTAATTTCTATTAAAAACGTCAACTTGACATGACAGCCGTTTTTGTTGTGTCTTGTTCTTCATTATGTGTTACCTTTCGCTCTGTTGTTTCATTTCTCTTTTATCCTATAATGACTACTACTAAATTTGTTGCTGTTGTATATTATTTTGTTAGACTTGTGTTTGTCCTTTTTATCTTTGAGCATCAACATTTAATCAGATTTTTCCTTATCCTCTACCCAGTATTTACTTACATTAAGTTCCTATTGCATTCGCCTAAATAGGTTTACTTCTTTCTTACCTCTTTAAAACTGTAATAGTTCATGAGTTAATTTCACAGTTTTTTATTGTTTTAACGTAAGATAGAACCTTTTTTTGAACTATAGTAAATAATTAAGGTAATGTAAGGCAATATCTACAAACTTTTATTTCTCGCAGTCCACTAATGCAAAATAATCGAATCTTTAAAGATCGCTTCTCTATCCTATCGTCAACTAAATAAAATGTTATCGACTTGACATCAAAACGAAGATTTCTAAAAGTCCTCTTTACCGTGCGTTGTTTAAAATACTAGGGCATGATGTCCAAAATGTTAAGTTAAACTTTATTTCAATATAATATATTACATAATAATACAGGATGGGGCAGGGAAACATGATGATTTGAAAATTCATTATAAAAAAGAGTGCAAACATGTCATTTAAGTTCTTATTTTTTACTTATGGTAAGCTTTACAAAATTTTATTTCATGTGGTTTCGAGCAAATGACGTTCCTCATTAAAAAATATTGTTCAACTCTTTTTTTGAAGTTTTGCTCCACTGTATCAATAAGAATGATATCCATGGCGTTGTGATCGTTGGCTTTTAGTAGTCCCAGAGTTCGATCTTTAGAGATATAGTATTTATGTTTACTGGTTTATGTTCACAGCCGACATGACTTAATCTTTCCATTTCTGCCATAATATTAAGATTTTTACGAACATAGAAACTTGGAAGCAGTTGTTCTTGCTGCAATAAACAGGTTTAAATCATTTTTACTTAAGTGTTTCGCAAATTGGCGCTTGTTTCACATCATTCTGTCCCACGCTGTATATTATATTATAGTATAAGATATATTCTTTTTATTCTTGACTTGATATTCCAACTCTAAATCATTGTTCTGTTTGTTCCGATGGGATGAATGTAACCCTGTATAGATTTCTATGTGAAACTTCGATAATTAATACGTACAACCTTGAGTTAATTTTGCTGTAACAGTGTCGTACTGAAGATATGTGGATATCTTAAGGGACTTGCCAGCTCACATAAACCGGTGCATAAAACCCACTGATGAGGAACATCCTTCATATCTATTTCTACAACCAGAATGTAAACATTGTGAATCGAAATCTTTTCAGTTTTTGTTAAGTAATTGCATATTGAGGTACCTAATGAATGTCTGTTTGCTTGCAATAGTTTATTTGAACACTTGTTCCCAGGGAACTCATACATATTTTCAGGCGTAAACCGCTTTATCCTATAAAACTTATTCAAGAGCCGTAAAATTCACTTATGGAGCATTAGACAAGCCAATGAACATTTTTCTACCACTTCATTGGCTTCATATGTCAAATGGCTTTACTCAGTTAAAAACGTGCAGGTGCATTTTACCCCACCAAGGCATCTTGCACATTTCCCCCTAGTTGATTCTTTCGCGATTCAGGATATTTTGGTTATTCCAAGATTTATGTAACGCATATTCACAAGAACATTAGTACAAATATAAGTATCTGAATTAGATTTTCATCTTAAATGAATCAGTTTCGATAAATGTTGTATTTGTTTTCGTTAAGAACTTACACTGAGAGGAGTAGATCCGGCAGCTTTATCTTCACAAAGCTTCTGTAAAAAACGGTTCCAAGTGTACATTAAACACCTGTTGTTAAATGAATTAGTTGCTAGGAAGACTACTTCACTGGTATAACCGCATTCTATCTACACATTCCGTTCCCTACCGTGTGTGTGTCTCTGTCTCTACTGAACCAGGTGATTTGTTGTGGTCGGTATCTTCCTCCACCGACGCTCAAGTGGGTTGTTTTTTCGTAGCCATATCCCTGAAGTACGTTGGCTACTTTGTACACACGGCTGGGTCCGAGTAGACGCTCTTTATTTTTATATCAATCCGGGATGCTCCTCTCGAGGGCGCTTCTAAAAAGGGCGCAGCCCCCAAACGTGGAGGTGAACCTCGAAACCGACTGCTGCTTGCTCCTAAAACCCGTCCAGCTTCCGAACGGGGTGAAACGGTCTTCTGGATAGCGATTATGAATGTTATTAGGCTCTGCGGTGGACGCACCGCAGCCAGAGTCAAACAAACACCCTCCTCAGTCTCCGGGCCGTCCGGGCTCTGGGTTCCCGAAAAAAGGGGCCTCGTCCTGTCTGGGATAAATTCATTTGACCAGAAAATTGGTCCCATATGGCTTATTGTTTTTCCGTCCGCATCCCACACGGCGAAGAGACTGGACGCTGTTGGAGGGGAAAATGGTATAATCATTATCTGCTTATCCCAGCCGAGGCCTTCTCCCTTTTCCCCGTTTTCTTCCACTCGCTCACCACTCTTTTACTGTCTGTACGTGTTTTTGTGTTTTTGTTTCCCTTTTTTCTCCCGCTTCATCTTCCGGTTGTTCTGGGAAAACACCGGGAAATCTGTTCACAACCAGGGCTAAAACAACGAAACCCAATGCAGGCGTTTCCCTAACCCACCCCGAAATACACACAGCCACACACACACACACACCCTAGCAGAGGTAGACGATGATGAGGATAACCTCAGATTCATTTTGCTATAAAATTATCATTTTCCATCCACCCCGGGACCGTGCCTTCATTCACTCCTCCCCTACCAGCGCACCCCTCCCTTCCTTCCCCTTCGCCCGCCCAGAATTTAAGCAACCTGCCCGAGGTTTCGTTGCCTTTTTCCAACAACAACGACACAAACAAAAAAAGCGCAACTGTGCAAGTCAATAAATGTTGGCTTTTCCCCGGCTTGAAACACACGCGCGCATTAGAACGCTCACTGGCATTTTTTTCCCCCTTTCGCGGATCCGTTTGGCCGACGGGGACCGACTACCCCGCCCCCCGGACTTCCCCGGCAACCCCCTGTGGCGAGTGATTGATCGTTTTGGTCCCGCCGAACTGAAGGGAAAAAGCGGCCCGGGATTTCGGGGTGCCGAAATCAAAACCAGATAATTTAGGATGCATTACGCACATGTTTCAATCTCGACCCGAGTCTCCGGCGAAGAAGAACGCACAGGGTAGCACGGGGGAAAAACGGGCGATTCCAAAAACACCTCATTTGACTCTTCGCGGCCAGCTCCGCGTTTCCGAACGGAACGGAAGATTGAAACAGATGAGGCAGATTAGTTTTCCCAACCCCGGTTTCCGTTCGTCGTCCTTTAATTCGTCTCCGATCTGCGTTGCCTCGGTGTGGAGTTTTATTGCCCGGTGGCACCAATTTGTTTTTGCGGGTGCATATTTATCAGCGATCGGAGGCGACAGGGAGACCACCCGGGTTTTTTCCCCTGTTCGGTTGCATCCGGACAATCGGAACAGATGGATTTTTTGGGAAGAACGCGAGGAACGCGAAAGAAATGGATGTTTTTCCTACCAGCAGCACCCTGTGGAAATACGAATGGAAATGCTAATGAAAACATTCTCTTCTCTTTTTAAATGGCGAACCAAACGAAATTAACATAATTATGTCTCTACCATAAAACACTGGGTTGGTATTGCTTCCTTAAAAAGGGAGAGAATAAAACAAACGGAGCACGTTTCGTAAGAAATTGCTTGTTCCTCAACGCCATCGCTTTGATTATGACGTCGGGGGAAAATGCAGACATGAAAACATGAAAGCTTCATTTGTGCATATACATTTTCAAGCTTCCATATTTGACAGATTAAAGAAAAACACGAAGAAATCTAATCGAATCTAATTAAGTAAAATATACTAGTTTTCGATTCGGATGCATCTCATAGACATAAAACAAATATGTTGAAAGGCAGGAGTAAGAAAAACAGGTTATGCAAAGCTAATTTGTAGCTTTCCATTATTTAAACCAACGTTTCTAATACACTGGAGGAAACAAGAATTGCACCATCCCGGTTTTTGCTGATAGCATTTCAATGTCAATAAAATTAGTGCTTTTGTCCAGTTTGGAATGATTTCTCAATAACTTTTACAACTTTTCAGTGGATTACGATCGTATTAATATGTTTTTTCCAAGAATAAGATTTTAAAACCGGTTTTCATGACACAGAGGGCTGAATCATGATCAGATTTGATGTTTAGGTCAGTTTTGACAAGGCAATGTTGTACTTGACCCATTTCTGATAATTGATTTTAAAAACCAAGGAACTCACGGCTAATAAAAACTTAATTACTATAGTTTGAGTTCTATTCTAACGAATGGTATCTTAAAAATCCAACTTAATATTGTTAATTGTCGAAATATTCACAATTGCTGGACAAAAACCACAGTACATGAATGATTAATGAACTTTTTTCACTTAAAAGAAAACAGGCCACATTAATATGATCTTAACCCACTGAAAAGTTGTGAAAATGATCGAACTAACATTCCAAACAGTTCAAATTTTATGGACATTTAAATGATATTGGCATTTAAAACAGGATGGTGCTGCAATTTATTGCAACATTATTCCAAAATCAATTCCTTTCAACCGATTTTCCAACAACAGGACGATGAAACTTTATTTATGTACTTCGTTCGCTCCTTGTGTTGAACTTATCCTAAGTGATCCACGCAATCTAGTACTGTCACCTGTCACGATTAATGTTTGTAAACAAAGTTCACAATAAGCTTTCATAGAAATAAGTGCTAATGTCATGTGTCCTCTCAAATTTTGTATTCTTTCATTTCTTACGAGAATTTGATTGTTTGATTGACAGTTGCCTTCGTGCAAACGAATTAAGGCGATCGATCAGGTGGAAAATTGGAACGCCATGTTTGTGAGCAGGATAGAAACTCAATTTGCGTTACTTCAACCAATGATTTAGTTACTTTCGTTTGGTTAAATCAATTTCCAAACCTCCCAGCTTCACTTTCAGGTGACCGGAATGAAACTAATAGAAACCTTACTGCCACAAAGTTCGTCATCACGACTCGGTGCGGATGTGGATAGCATTGCACTTTTCTCCTGCACCGATCACCTGTTTGTGCCCCCACCCTCCCCCTCCCCCGTCTCCCGTGCGTGAAGTTAAAATGGCTCCGGTCATGGCCGAGCGAGAATAAAACACCACCATGGATTGAGGTTAGGTTGGGCAGGGCCGCCCGCCAGTTAGATAGCGGTGTCAACAGCGACTGCCCACAACTAATGCAATTATCTGCATCGAAACGGCCGTCGCACCACTCCGCCCCGCCGCTGTTCACTATGCCTAGTTTGCACTAGCTATCTAGTACGTGTCCCGGTACGTGAAGAGGTGCCATAAATTTTGTGACAAGCCGCACGTCCGCCAGGCGAACCCGTGTGTTGTTTAGGAATATAGTGCATAGATGCGACGGCAACTATATATTTTCCAACCCACGGTGCAGTGATACTGTATCATCGCCACGTGATAGGGCGTGAGTGCAAAAAAAAGAAACAGCAAGGACGGCGAACCGGACGGTGCCATAAAATTGGGCCATGCCATAGAAAGACGCCGACGCCGTGGCCTTAAACACACCCGGGCCTGATTGCTGTTTGACGAGCAGACTGCATCGTAAACCTGCCCGAACGGGGACTTGACTGTCATGTCCCCGCGTTGGAGTGCAATTGGCAAAGGAGAAAGTAATGCACACCTAGTTGCTAAGTTAGTCTTGCCCCTTGGAGACAACGCCACCGAACGCGACAGCGAGGTTCTGATATGGGCTGCCTGGGCTCGGGAGCCCGGGATTTGTTGCACTATTTTTATGCCCCCTCCCCCAGCCACCAAACCTCACCTTCCCATTTCCTCTCGGAGAGGAGGAGCTATTTTTAAAAACACCCGAAGAATACAGGAACGCCCGGAACGCATTCCCCCGTTTCAACAAATCCCTCCAAATTGACTTATATCACATCCCGTGTCTTCGCTCATTCGCTCTTTATTCCCTTTATCGGTGAAGGAAGGGTGGTGCGGGGTTTGGCGAGGGCTGAAAATCAGCTGAAGAAAAGAAAAAAAACCTTGCTGTCCGACTTTACGACTGTTGTGCTCGTAAAAGCGAAAAAGTAAGACTCATAGAGACTTTACTTCGGGCCCCTCGCCGCCGAAAAGGAACCCGGTCCCGGATTATGGGCAAACTTCAACTTCATGTGAATATACGTGTGTGCGTCTATGTGCATGTTTGGGGATGCTATTTTTAACGCCCCCGTCCGCGGCTCAGCCTCCGTCCTGTGCATTCTCCAAACCGATGGACGCAGGAAACCAGCGGCCGGGTCCCGGTTAATCCTGGTTAATCCTACTTTTCCTTACTGCAGCCGTTGGCTGCGTTGTTTCGATTGTCAGGGCCGGTTCGAACAGATATATCTTTCCCCGCTTTCCCGATGGAAGTTCGGCCCGGGGATGTTCGCTCAAAACGGAGAAAAGAAACTCATCCCGTTGAGAAAGCCGTACCGTAGCAAAGCCGTATCGGAGTCCCCGGAAGAGGCGTTTTCGGATGAGGACATGTTCCCGCGGACATGCACGGGATATGCACAAATCCTCGGGAAGTTATATCGCCCAGAAACATAAATTTGTCGCCCTCCGCGCGTGAGCATAGCGTAGCACCGATGTTTCGTTTCTTCTGCCCGTCAAAAAGTCAAAAGGAAGCTCCAGAGTCAAACCTGGGTAAAGCCTGCGTGCGATATGTAGCGTCGCGTACATCAAAAATGAAAACTTTACCACGGCGAAGGTACAGAATAACGAAGAATAACGAATAAGAGGTGCGGAAAAAGTGGCCTGCTTGGTCCAGGACAAATGGGAAGAGGCGGAGGACGTCGGCAAACACGCTCGGCAGAGGAACGTCAGCCGAAGCGCAAGAATGAATGATAATGGTGGAATAAACTACGCAGCCCAAACTATAAATCGTTCCTAATTGGTGTAATTATTAGTGTCGTGACTTTTGGCCAGAGTTCGCTGCTGGCGAAGTCCCCAAGTCAGCTGCCCGAGCGCGGCGGGACCTGGACACACGAGCACCGTGCACTAGGTCAAGGAAGGACGGCCCGCAATGCAAGCGACAAGGCAGCTCCTGGGCGCTGACAAATGCAGCAAACAGTAGCAGCAACACCGACGAACCGACAGCCGAAGCGATAAATCTGCCAAAACGATGTTTTCTCTAGCCGGTGGACGGTGGGTTCAATTTATTTCCTGCCAATGTCGCGCGGGTCGGCGTGCCGTGTTGGCACGGTTTTTGGTCGTGCATCAGTCGTGCCATACAGCATGCGACAAAGGACACACATAAACAGACATAGACACTGTGGTAGAAGAAAGTCCCAAAGTACCACGGCGAGCCGAAGGAAGGCCCACACACACGTTTCTGTAGAGTTGTGGACCACAAAAACTTGAACGAGGAATGTCGCAGGCAACAGAGCGGAGACCAAGTGTGGGATGTGGGAACGTTGCCTGACAGTTAAAAAGAAAGAAAAAAAAACACGATAGTTCTAATAGGCGACACACATTCCACCACTTTCCGAGCGTGTCGTGAACAAGCATTCCGAACAAGTGTTAAATGACGGCTAATTTTTCCATTCTCCGAGCCCAGGTTTTGACTCTGACGGGTGGCGAGGGGGTGTGTTTGTGTGAAAACGAGGTGCGTAAGATGCAAGGCAAACGATTTTTACATGACATGACGAAACGACATCGACGATCCCACGGCACGGGGTCTACGGGGTTCCGACCAGGCTCGCGTTACCAGACATTGCTATCAGGTCAGGGGACTTCCGTAGTTCGCTTGGTTCTTGGTGTGTACCCTTCCTGTGGTGGTTCTCATGTTTCAGAATTCCTTACCCAAGCGCTGGAGTAAAAGTACTTGCTTGTCCTAGGCACGAACCACACGATAAACAGGCCTAACTTTTCTGGAAGGTCTCAAGTATCGGCAACCGTAGACCCCGAGGAGTCAGGGGACGGACACTTATGGATGACTTATGCATCACATAATGGTTCCATCCTGTTGGGATCCTGAAGCCTACCTCGGTCTGGTTTGATTTTCGCCGATGTCATCCGAGTTTAAGGCGAGAGTCCCTCCGAAATCACCGCCATTAGACCTTGCCAACGGGATAAGTCATTTAATATTCCACCACGCGCGATCCAACAGATGTCTTTCCAATTTGTGTCCACCTATGTCGAGCATATGATCAATTTTGCCGATCCGATGTATCAATCAGAAGACCAGGGGAAAAATACGATTTAATTCGGTATGCGGACCGGGAGATTCACAGGGAACGCTGGAAGACATAGGCTACCAGCTCGATGGCGTCGATTATCATCGAAAAAGACGTTCGGTGATGAAGATAATAACAATCGAATGTCAGCCTGGATAGTTCCCGGTGGCAGAAGTTGCGCAGCATCTGGGTGATGAGCTTGATATTCGGGAAGATGCGCACGATATCCCTTGCGGTGAGTAGGGTAACCAACCCTCACTGGAACTTTAACAATGGGTTTACCGGGGGTTGACCGGCAACGAGGACTTGGCAAAAGGGTTAATAAAAACAACGAGGCAACAAACAGAAAAGCCGGACGGAAAAAAACGGGATACGGACAGGTTGCAGGCCCACTTCACTCTTTCGTTTGGTGGTTTTGCGGTACCGGAGGCTATCGATCCCGTGTCACCGAACCTTGTCCCCGCTAGGTGCGAACAAACAGGGCGAGTTTTCTCCGAAATGCTGGCACAACGCTCTGCGCCATAATTTATGTGCCCGAAAACCCCATAAAACTATCAATAAATTATATCGATATTTTAACACCCCTTGTTCCCCGAAACAAACACCCCGTGTCTCGTCCGCCGAGTTAGCTCTGCGGTGATGCGTTCAATATTGCCCGCAGTGGGTAATCACACACACGCATACGCACAACTGCAGTCGGGTGCAGCCGGTTTTCGGTGGCTGGCATTTTCCACGGAAAACGGTTTGACAGCGTGTCGCGGATCGGGTTTGAAAAAAAAAAGGAAACATTGAGATGAGGAAAAACACACACACACAAAAAAGGTAACCGAGTCCGTCCTCCTCAGTACGAACTGCACAGTTTGGGAATGTGGGCGAGAATGCCCCCTGCCCTTGCTTCGGGCACTGCGGTTTTCCCGATGTGTTTGCCTACAGTGTGATGTGTCACTCATGATTTTTTCCACCCAAATTGCGCTGTTCATCACAAAACGTTTGGTGACGTTTGGATGCGATTAACCCCCAGCAGCAAAAACCGCACGATGACGTTTGACACCTTGGTCGGAGCGTTGGTTATCGAGTTGGTTTCGTTGGTTATGTTCATCAATAGGGTTCCAAAACAGATTCTCTGAGAAGAGTTGGTCTAGCTATCTATAGACAATTGCGGCTATCGTGCTCGAGGTCTAAAAGTATATGACTACAAGCAAATAATAGACTACAATCCTTTGCATGAACTTCAACTGAATCGCGTGAATATAACAATAATTGAATTAAAAGCAACAATTGCTCCTCTCAATGGATTGTCAACCCCTTATGCAAAGAGAAGCTAAGTTAAAGAGGACACTTCATCGACGGGTGCTGCCATCTGGTCTGGGATTATGTGGGAAAAAGTCATACAGCGCTGGCTTAGCGGTTGTTTAGCAACAGATTAATCTAATTGGCAAGGAAAACGCTCATCTCGGTGTTTTATATTGCGCCTCCGTCGCCGTAGAATTC
The DNA here is from genome assembly GCA_000441895.2 of Anopheles sinensis. Taxonomy (NCBI): domain Eukaryota; kingdom Metazoa; phylum Arthropoda; class Insecta; order Diptera; family Culicidae; genus Anopheles; species Anopheles sinensis. The sequence continues at coordinate 1,796,270 of KE525369.1, read as the reverse complement.
TTTAGCGTTTGGCTAATACTGGGAAGTGGAAGAGCCATAAACCTTTTTGTTTATGGTGCACGCCACGAACTTGTAGGACTCAGTGCAGGTAGGTGACCGAGGGGCAGCTATTAATCGGCAGTACTCGCTCGGATGTAGACAAAGGCTCGTAGAACAAGGTTATCGTTTGCTCAAGTGCGACCCGATTATGGTCGGTAACGATCCCAGTCTCGTGCGGTGAGGATGTAGTCGGATAGGTTATGAATTACTGTACGCTAAGTTGCTCTTTCTCTACCTTTTACATTATCAACGCAGTGTGGGAATTTTGCGTACAAATACTGCCTATGTAATACTGATTTCTCAACTATCTTCCTCCTTTTGCAGTTTGGGCTGAAACGGGCGACTTCCGAGAGAACAGCCACAGTGCAATGGCGTCCGTCAGCAGTATGGAACACACGCAGATGGGCTTCCAGACTTCGGCGCCTCGCAATCGCAGCTCCCGGGATAGAAAGAACGATGGTAAGTGATGCAGGCAGAGAACGCTTTACCCTGGTATGCATGCCTCGGCGATACACATGACGCAGTTCGCAGGAGCTACCCTTCCGAAGCGGTACCTTGCATCTCCCCCCAAAAGCTAAAGTCACCGTTCGTTTTTCATTTCCTTACGACCCGCTAACTCTAATCTTGCTCCTCGGGAGCCTCGAACTCCTGGTGACGTGAAGATTTAAATCGTGGAACAAATTATGCTCGGACCACAGCTCGGATTAGATTAGGAAAAAGAAAACCTCCCGGATGGTAGACGTCGGCTTGCGCCGCTGTGAAGGTTATCTGCTATCTGCGAAGCGAAGGTGCACCGGCGCTCCGTTTGATGTCCCACCCGATGTTTCTATGTCACTTTGTTCTTCTTCCCATCACTGTTAGTTTATCAAACTCATCAGTGGGCAGAAAGTTATCTATTTCGGTGTTTGTTTTGTTTGTTTTTTGGCACGTGATACCTACGGTGACGCAAGTGCCGATGGCACCTGAGCAGACGAATCGGCAAACTTCAATGCAACGGTGTTTCTTTCGGGGTTTGGGGCGCTCCTTAGGTGTTCTATTTTCAGTGGCTATGATTAGTAGCTTGAACTAGTCTTTTTGCAGAATTTTGCTGCGAACGAAAACAGGTCACACACATGCAATGGTTGTGTTTTAGCATAAACGGTTTGTTCCGGTCCGAAGGTTCGCCTGGAGAAAGCTAGAACCCTAGGAAAAGTTATCGAATCTCTTGGGTGCAGGGTGTAGGGATTGGGTCCGTTTGATGAGGAAAGTTTTAATTGATTCGTCCAATGTCTTCCAATGTGTCCAGTGTCCCGAAGCATCAACGAGGCCTCGGTGAAGACGGAGAACCTGAGCAGCGGCATGTCGCACGAGGACGGCACCGGGGCGACGCCGGGCACCACGATCCAGCAGGACGGCACCGACGGCACCAAGAACGACAAGAAGAACAAACGGCAGCGGCGCCAGCGGACGCACTTCACCTCCCAGCAGCTGCACGAGCTCGAGCAGACGTTCAGCAGGAATCGCTACCCGGACATGTCCACGCGGGAAGAGATCGCCATGTGGACGAACCTGACGGAGGCTCGCGTGCGGGTGAGTGTTTTTTTCCGCAATTCTGCTTCCCCCGTGTCGAAAAATCCCTCCCTTCTCCCCGCTCCTTCCGATTCTTCACATGGTGCCAAGAACCGGCCCTACCTGTCAAAGTCATTCCCGTAACTGTCAAACCGGAGGAAAGTGACACAACGTAAGCATATGCTTCCTCGGAATGGCTCGACTCCACGCTACTCCCGAAGGGACAGCGTGTGTGTGTGTGTGTGTGTGTGTGTTTTTCTCTCGCTTTCCTTTCTTCTCAAGGCAGGGGTGGTCGGTAGAGAAACATTTATTTATTTTCCCGACCCAGCAGGCAAGGGCGAAAAGAAAAGACCCGGGGGTAATATGATAAACGTTTTGTGTAATGGTTTTATTATTATTACCATTATGAATCCGGTGCACAACCGCAGCCCCCTGTTCCGCTCAGCGTGCTCCTTTCCTTCCCCTTCGGCCTAGAGAAAAAGCAACGAAAAGGGTGAGTTAGGGACGGAAAGCGACTGCAAGAGATGCAGTCAAACAGAGCTCTCGTCGGTTGCGATCATCAATACAAGGGAAACAGTTCCAAAATGCACCTCGGTAGGGTGAAAACACGCACTATTCTTATGTGAAGAAAGATTTTTGCAAAGTCAGAATATCACGAAATTTTAGAAACTCGAAACAACAATTCAATGGAGCTTTGAATGCTTTGACGTCTTACTGTTGTTGTACTGTACTTTTATTTCTTATCAAAAAATGATTGTATTTGTTTTTGTGGTGTCTGTTACATAGAAAACAAGGAAAATCCAATCGCTTTCACTTTCGGGCATTCATTTTGGAACACTTTCCCATACACTTACACGTTACCGGATGATTTTCGTTTTGCCAGGTTTTCCCTGTGCGCTCGCCCGAACAAAACCTCCTGCCGTGGCATCCCTTTGCATCGCACAACATTGTTTGCGCCCCTTTTTTTCCATTACAGTCCCAGTTCTTCCCCCTTGTCGAATTTTCCACCCCCCACCCGGGCGGAGGAAAAAAGGGGTTTTTCCAACACTTTTTAATGGTGATAAAATTGTAATTTTATGCGACACTTTGCGCTTTACCGATGGTTTATTTGCGCCACCCCATGGCCCTTTTTCTTGCTGCCTTTCAGCACCACCGGGAGGGGGAAGTGAATGGGTGGATGGAGGAGGGGAGAGGAAGCTTCTCTTGTCTCATTTCCTCTTCCTGTTTTTTCCCCGTTTCCTAAGTCCACAGCAGGAGTCTAGCGAAAGCCCCCGGTAGGCCGGTAGGTTCGATGGTTGTCCGATTTTGACACCCTAAGAGAAGGGCCTGTGTGCAAGAGGGCAACACTGCTGAGGTTGAGCAACCCGAACGCTGTATGCAGATCAGCTCACTTCGCACTCCTCCTCCGTATCGGGAGTTTTTCGGGGTAAAGCGAAAAACGGGCAGCGTAATTTAATCGAGAAACTTATGGTTTCTAATGATTTCGGATCCGTCGTCCGCTCGGCGGGTGGTTGCCTGGCTCACCCCCCCGTTTTTCTTCCCCTTCCCCTTGCTACATTTGTGTTCTTTTGGTTTTTGCAAAATACTGCCACTATCCGGTAGCGATTACGCGATTCCATTTCTTCGCACTTCGGAGAGGGAGGGTTTTGTTTTATTTCACCTTTTTCTTCAATCGGTACATTTTAATGAAGTTGCCAAGCCGTGTTCGTGTGTGTGTTTGCTTTTTATCTTCTTTTTGAGAAGGAAAACAGACCGAATGGAAAACCCTGCGACAACTGAACACCATTAGAAAAGAGTGTTTTAAAATAGTTAAGTTTTTTGCCGCACAATTGAACCTTTGAAGAAAAAGTTTCAAGGATACAATTTACGTAACGAAGTATTTCACTCATTTCCTTCGTTTTATGTTATATCATTATTCAAACGAGAATCAAAGAAACAAATATGGTATGCTATCAAATGCAGTATTTCTTCAATCAATTCAATTTCTTATTTTACTTTGTAATGGGTATAAACATTGTATTCCTTGCATGTAACTATCATTCGATGCAAAGTACACGAGTTATTGCTGCCGGGTGTTTTGGGCAAGGCTCACGAAATTAGGAAAATTTTAGATCCATCAGTAATGAAAATACGATGGAAAAAGTCTAACAAAAAGTATACAATGAATTGAACAATTATAATCCTTAGTTTTGGAAGAAACCAAACCTGACATCGTGAACAAATCCGATAATAATGGAGATGGGTCTTTTGTATTAAGCATTTATATTATTTCGACCGGATAAAATTAGTTATTATGCTCAGGCTTATTTGGGATAAAACACACTGTTTAAAATGTAAAGCAAAACACTTAAGTTTTCTCAACTTGTCAACACTGTCTCAACTAAATTAACTCAAGCTTGAACGTATTCATTCCAACAAAACAAACAAAACAATTATTTAAAGTTGGAAGCACATTAATCTAGACTTTTTTGGAGAGTCTTCCTAGTGTTAAATTTAAATATACTAAAAGCATATCATGTGTCGATAAATAGCTTTAATCAAATTATTATTAAAGGAGTACTCTTCCATCATTTGGGAAATATTACGCCACAAGTAAAAATTACGCGTTGGGAAAAGTTAAATTGATAATCTTTGTTTCAATGATAATTTGAGAATTTTCAATGATAAATAATCAATTAGTGATTTCTTTTGATGGACTGCATGAAATCAGTGTTGTTCGCCAAACGGGTGCATTTTGCCTCGCTTTATCTTACACCATTAACAAAAGTGAAGTAGGAAAAAGTGGGGGGGCAAAATACGTCGGTGAGATAAAATACACCAGTATAAGGTGAATTGTGCAATTCAACATAAATGAAGTAGTTGAATATGTTTGTTTAAAAGTGAAAACCCTTAAATTTTATGTCAATTTGGCGGGACGATCTCAAAACACAACGGAGTAAACGAAAAAACATGAAAAATTTCTCTATTATATTTTAACCTGGAACAGTTGTTGAAAAGAAATATTGTCAACGAACTGGTCTCCAATGCATTCCAAAATATGTTATTTAACAATAGTCTTGGATTATATTTTTTTGGAATTTTCTATTATAATTATTTCGAATTTTCTATTAATATTAATTGACGCGTGGAAGAGAGTGGTCTTGAAAATCTGCGCTTCACTGTATATCTAAATGTTAACAGGTGTCTCATTTCGGCACTTCCAGTATGAGGTTTGCATCTTCGTTCAAAACGGTTTGGCATTGGTGAACTTAATCTGGCAGATTTTAGAGTGCGCAAGATAATTATTTTCCACCGGGCAACACCGGACTGCAGCATGCGGTTTGCTGCACGCTTGAACTTATCTGCACTTCCAGAAATAGAAGGACCTCCTCCGACTTCTGGAGGGAGGTCAATCGGTCTTCGCTGCGCCTGAATAGACGAATTGTTATTTCTTCCAGGTGCACAATCACGGATAGTAGATAAGGCTCGGTGGTTAGCTGTTCCTAGAAAATTTTGGAAATCCCTAACCACCGAGATTGCGGTAGAGATTGCACCAAAGCTATTCGGAGCTAGTGGTTCTTTGCCCTCAACCCAACGCAGTGCCACCTAAAGCACACTCTCATCCACATACAGGCAAGCAAATAACACGATACCCGAACAGCCGGTAACGAGGGGTTTGCGGTCCGTATCCGGATGTAGTGAGCCGAAAAATGTGGTACAATTTTCTAATGCTATTATTTTTATAACTTTCCTCTCCACAAAGCTCAGCCCACCTTAGCTTCAGCCCCAGTCCCTGCTTCTGCTGTTCCATCTGTTCCCTGCGTACTTTCCGAATCTCGTATCGATTGCCCCGACTGTAAATCATTCGCTCCCGGACTGGAGCAATTTGGAAGCTTTGCGTCCAAACGTCAGGGCCGTGGCCGGGCCCAGCTCAAGCAAAACTGACAGCCGGAAGCGATGTTGAAATGGCGAGTGGGTGGGCCCTTCCCCGCTTCCAACCATCTTGACAGTAGTCCACGGGCCCCATTATTACCACCCAGCCAGGCAGTATGACTGGGAGGCCAGTCTCCGCTCTTGACGTGCTTAATAATAATGGGTTTTATGTCGAGCTGGCTATTGTTCTGCCATTCCCTATGATATATGCGTCGTGTGGTGTTTGTTTTGGTGGGCGCTCGACAGCTTCCTTTGCCCTACCAAGTGCCCGAGTATTCGGGCTGCCTGTCTTCCGACGCAGCCGGCGGACGTCTTGCAGGATTACTTAAGGCCAAACGGAGAAGTGCTCCTCGGTGTTTCCGTACGCTTTGCCGGCGAATTTCGTGACATCCCAGGACACATCCGGTAGGAAGAGTAGACGCAGGAAGAGGTAGTCGAAGAGGAGGGCCCGAAGTAAGCAAACCTTGGAGGGGCCGGAGCCGGCAAGTAGAATGAACTGATTTTAATTACTTTTGCTCCGGATGCACCTGGATACAAATGAATTATGGTTTTCCTTCGGTTTTCGAAATGGAACGGAGAAAAGTTTCGTTCCTGTAGCCTTTTTTCTTCTGCGGCTTCCGCTTCCTTTTTCTTACCGGGTACATTCGTCTACTACAGACTTTTTGCGGAAGGACTCTAAAACAATCCTTTTCGTTCATATCGATCACCAATGTGAACGGTTCTCGTAGAAGTTCTGGATCTGCCCTCCCTCTTCAGTCTATCAATTTATCGATTTAGAATTCGTTTTCCCGTCACAATGGATGCCATTTTGTTTTGCATTATTGAGATTTAATTGCCTAGCTTTGCGGCGACCATTGAGTAATGAGACCTACAGCTACATCTTGGCCGCACGTAGGTTTTACTTTACCGCTAGCACAACTGCACAAAACACGACGCTGGAGCTTGTAAAACGCACTACACTGAGAAGTAATCTTCATCTGAAGCCGTAGGTCACTCCTATGATTGGTAGCTTTAATTACAGCAATATCTCAGGTGCACTCCGATAATGAATGACAAAGGAACTGCGCGTTCCCATCCTGCCTACCGAGCGGCAAGACCAGGAAGTAGTGAGGAGGTTGTCAGCTTCTCTCTCTCTTACAGGCCAAATCTTATGGATTTGTTGCATCTCTTCGTGAATGATTTATCACGTGCCATCGGGGACCATCGCCTCTTCTTCTGGCAGGAGACGACCCGGCTGAGACCAGTGTCTCCAGAATTATTAATTTCCGACAATATTTATGTCCAACTAACCACAACCGGTGTGGCCAGGTGTTTGCCAGTCAGTGAAACACGGGGAAGCGGGAAATGGTTGTTTAAAATGGCCTGATGGCTACCATTGCCGACCAGTAATGTAATTGGAGCAAAAGCAGGTGCTTGTACTGGAACCGTGGAAGACAAAGGAAATGAGTGGTGGGAATAAAAATAATCACCAGTACTTGCGGGATGCAGGTATTAATGAAACGGTACCATAAATTCCCAAGGCTCTTTATCTGTCTGCCTGTTGGATGCAAACAACAAACACTTGGCGTCAAGTGGAATACCCTCCGGGAATCTCCGAAACAATCCATCTGAACGACATTCCGAAAAAGGCTGAAATAAAGTGCCCCTTGACATATTTTGCTGTTGACAGCTTGAGTTGTGAGACAAAGAAATAGGCTTAATGAATTCTGGAAGTCTAAAGTTTGCATCTATTGTATGCTGTCTTGCATATTCTGTAGCATGTATGATGCATGGCTCTAAGTATTATTACATTGACACACAAACGTTCTTCTGCATGCCACTAGATCGCCCCAGAAGTGTATTAAAATCCCATGGTAAACAAAAAGCGCATAAAATGTAGTGAGAGTATCAGCAAATAAAATACTAACAGTGAGATGAAGTCAAAACAACCACTTCCTTTTTTATAGTTTTCCCTCAACTGGGCTGCGGAATTTAAAAAGAATCGGCCCGAACGGTGAATCACACATACAACTGTTGGGAGTTCGATGTGTTTCTAGTACGTAGTACAACTAGTCTACTGCCAGAAAGCCGTATGGCAGACGTATGGACTGAAAGATCTTACAGTAGATACACCTTCCACCATTGTGCCGTCTTCTGCCGGTAACGAGGGCGAATCGTTCAAGGCATAAAGTGGGGGAGAAGCAGTAAGGATTGGCTAATCGGGAGATAATCATCATTTGCAAGCTCGATGTAGGGATGTATTTCAGCGTTTATGTAGCTGCCGCCATACGGTGCGTTACGCAGCGCCCTTGGTGGGAGCCTGTATGCGACACGATTGGTGGACGCTTCAGCGCACGCAGCCATTAACGTCCATCGTAACCGCAGCAAGCCGTGGCCAGGGCCTGCCATTGACTGCGAAGACGGCCCGAAGAACCATCGATGGTGTGCCGTCTTCCAGCAGAAGCGCTATACGCTGTCAACCATTAATTACCATTTGGGCAGGAGCGGTTGTGGAGTTCTTGAAACGCAAGGCCGCAGTCACACACGGCAAGCAGAAAGAGGCAGAACTATACGCCACCTATACAGGATATACAGGCTCGACGAACACGACACTTTTCTACGGTCACGCTAAACTAGCTCTCCCAACTTTCCAAGCCAAGGGGGCTACTTATCGAGCGAACTGTACGTAGTTTAAACGGGAAAAGGCATAAATAAACATAACATAATGCTAAAATATACATGCGTAGTCCTTTCAACGGCATAAGGTTAATCCTCACATGATTAAGACAATAAATCTAGCTGGATTACCGCCTCCCGAAGCATCCCGTAAGGGCACTCGTGTGTCTGGGTAGACGCGGTTCCGTCGGCACGGGACGCGCCATGTCCGCCATGTTTGGTAGACGGTGGAAGTGTACAACATCGCCCTTTGCTGCTCCGTTCTCACACTAAGGCCGGTAGTGTACCGTACAAGGCGCTCTTTATGTTTTTCTTGTGCGTCTTTTGTTTTGTGTTTTTATTTTTGATGCTCACCGGAGCATCGTTACTTGACGAAATACGGCACGTCAGACACCCTCTGGTTTTGGAACTGTCAAGCCAAGGCACAGGCGCTAGCTTATACCTCACCAAAGTCTCAGTTTTATTTGTTGCAATATACCGTTTTTCCCTCGGTAAGTTACAAGGCGCTTTTAATAGCTTCACTCGTTACCTAAAAATGGAACGAAACCACTGCCGGCGATTTCGACAGGAGCTCGTGCTATCTCAAGCAGGCAGCATAATTTCCAGTTAACTACGGTATCACCAAAAGTTTTTCCCATTTCAACGCAACATATTCTGGCGGGATTCTGCTGAGATCTACCGAAACAGCTAAGTTTATTCCCAGAACAAAAAAAGTTAAACTCACTGGTACGTGAAAGATTGCTTCCCGACACTCATATGGCAATCTTGCAACCCCTCGGTGGCCTGGTTAATACACCACGCTATCCAGCCGAACGCGCCGGCTATATCTCGTTGAGAGCAGTCGGGAATTTTTACCAAAAACTTCCTGCTGCCTTTTTTGCGGCGATAACTTTTCATATAAATCGTGTCTCTCGTGCGAAATAACGCCTACACTCGTTTGGAGTTTTGCCCAGAACGGCTGGAACGTTTGTCATTTTGTGTGTGCCATTAAAAATAATACCGGCTCGTAGTGGGTGCCTTCACCACAGCGCTGCTAAGCGGCAGCTTATAGTGCGACACTGTGTGTAATGAACAAATTAACCCACCTGCGTGTAGCTTACGCATCACCGTGGTCTCATATTCCAAATTCTGGCGTGGACGATCTCCATCCGTATACTTTCACCGTCCTCTTACAGTGTGGATCACGAGGAGTACATTTAAGTTTTTCTTTTATTATGTACTGTCAAAGCTCGAAACTACTCCTCAACTCACCGAATCGAAACGATCAAAGCATTGGACAGTACTCAATATGAGCCAATGCCAATATTGAGAAGCGCAACAGCTCAAAAAACGGGCAGTAAATCTAAAGTAGGTACCCAGCGAGACTTGAAGGCATTATCGTCGGTTCGTGATTTACTAGCAAGATGCACTGCAAACAATCTCGCCTTGTTCATCTGGACGGTCGAAATAGGAAACACATTGATCATGTGCGGACGTGTAGAACGAAGGTACACACCTTCCGCGTCGATGCCGCCTCAAGCATCCCTCAAACCCCTTTTCGCATTGATAGTTTCAGCCCGATCCGGTTCACCGGCCATCTTTCAATCGAAGCTACAGTTTATCGCCACTGTAAATCGTCGATGCCATAAACAGTTGGCCGATGTGGACACGTTCCCAAGAACCGCAAACATACCTCACCCGTCCGGGGATGGTCTCCTGGGTCGCGGTCCGCCGCTAGGAACCGTCTTGTACGCCAAGATTAAACCAACGGCCGAGCTCCGGTGGTGCATGGCCACAAAGCAACTGCAACAATCGTAAATCTATGTTCGATTTCCGGCCAGTATGTGGCCGTTTCTCGTAGGAGTTGTTTGCTAGCGATGGAGGATCTGGGACCTGGGTGCCTGGATGGGAACACATCGTGTCCCCAATGGACGCTTTTACTGTTTACTTTTCTTGCTTCTCTGTTTACTATGCAGACACCTTCTCATAGCTGCACAGGAGCTTCGGTAAGCAAGCAGCACCGGACATCCAGCTAGAGATTCTTGGAGCGCTCATCCTTTGGTTGGAGCAAGAATAGCGTTGGGCACTAAACCCGGTGCGCTATTAGCAATATTTAATTCATCATACTACCATTTCGATTCCTATTCCACTGTCCAGCTGCATTTTCGATGGTCCATTGTTGCCTGCACACAACACAAACACAGCTTGGTCTTTCGCACGGCTGGGCGAAGTCAAGTTTAGGTTATAATTTTTCCGTACCGTGCCCTGGTCCGTGGAGCTGCTGCATGCACCTGTCTGAACAAAAAAAAGTGCTATCGCAAACGAAACCAGTGAACGTACCCATGCTGCGGTCAAGCATCCGGTGGCAGATGTTCCGGGCGCACCGTCCGGAGGAGCATTCGAACGTTCTAATGTTCGTAGTTGACAGCTCGTTCTTTCTGTCGCTGCACTCAACCAGTGCCCAGTGATCCGGCTGCCAATTGCCAAACGCCGGTGCGCCGGGCGAGTAAACCATTATTTATTGGCCTTTAGTATTGGGTTTGTATTATCTACGACTACGCTCGAGGTGAACCCGATGCAAGCACTCAGTGCGCGAAACCGACAGACAGGCAAGAGCGGCTCCGGTTAGAAAGGATTCGGTTTCTGGCACGGTCTAGAGGAGCCCGGGGCACGGGTAGGCGGACACCAAAACCTTTTCTTGCATCCGGGGCGAAATACGTAAATACGTCGTACAGGGATTAAAGCCCCACGATAGATGGGCTTTCGCAAACTGTGTTCTTTATGTGTGTTAAAGCACTGTTTGCCCATTCGGTGGAAAATGGAACCGTTCTTCCGCCATTTCACCATCCGCTTTTCTATCGTACCAAGGAGGTATGGGCTGTACACAGGCTGTAAAGCTTTTCCGCATAAGGAAACCTGAGCATTCTATGATTGGAAAACCTATACGGTTCGACGAAATATTTAAACATTTTGAAGCATTTCCAAATGAAAAATTCTTACCTTCCTTTCGCGTTTAGTGTTTGTTCGATAGAACAGGACTTTTTCCTCTCTCGTATCCAAGGATTTGTATTTTAGAAATGATTTTGACTTTGTAAACAAATCAGTAACACTGCTTCTAAAACCAAATTATACAGACATTTTGAATGAGGAATATGTTCATTAGTTTAGTTTGTTTTCTCTGCTTGAACAACTACAAGTTAAAGCAATTGTATTGTGGAAGACAACTGAGTCCATCCATAACAGCAAGGTCGGAATTGTGGATGACAAATGTCAAGCCTTTGTAGATAACCATATTTAAAACGGCAGTAAACGCAGTTTTCTTAGTTAGTTACGAGCTAAAAATCAGTTGGGATCGCTTCCCACCTTCGCAAGTGTCAGTGTTAGTGGATAAGTGTCAAAGGCTATCATTGCCGCAACCCAATCGATACCACCAATTCGGCTGCATTGACATTGCCGTCACCATGCACCGAACACACTCGCCGTCGATCGATTTCGAATTCAATTACCTATCAAACTTCAACTCAAACTCCCGATATAGACGCTGACGTCCAGGTGCCGCGCACTGTTGGAAAATTATTTTATTTCATTTTAATTCCTTTTTTCATTTATTTGGCTGGCGGTGTCCAACGGGTGGGTGACCTGAGGGGCGAGGAGGAGGGGGCGGCACAACCAAATCTTACATTTAATGAAATTTAATTCGCTTTTAATCCCATTGCCATACACCGGATTGCCGCCGCTCGATGAGCTGCCGGGTTTCAATTCGCCCCGAACTCCCGCCGTGCGCTCCCCATGGCTTATGCATATTTCGCCTCTGCCCGTCTCTACGTTCCTTCGCCCACGAAGGCCCTCCCTTTTTGTCGTACGTTCGGAAAACGTTATTTTATTACCATCATTGGTATTTACGCGTGATAACTTATCAAACGTCAGGCGGCGTTTAGTGGACCGCTAACGCGCAAAGGCACGTTCGATTGAAATTGATTGAAAACTAAATGCTCCACCGGGACGGGAAGGGGGAGGACGGTGCGAAGGTGGAGTGATAGAGTGGTACCTAGAGGGTGCTACCGTTTGATTAATACACCACCAACGGGTAGGGGGAGCGCCAGCGGGCGGTATTTGTTTTAATCATTTGTTGAGATTAACTCCTAAATTCGGTGCTACCGGACTTGAAGGCTACTGGATGTCACGTTTGTTTGTAGGCTCATTTGCGTTGTGTTTGTGTGCATCGGTGTGTTTGAGTTCTTTTTTTATCTCACCACCCATCTCCGGACGCTTCCGTGTGTCTGTCCTAAATGCTTTTCGGTTACCGTACATCACCAACAGCAAAAAAGAGAATGGGAAACGGTACCTACATATGCACAGGCATATGCATGAACCTGTTTATTTTCCCTACGTAGTACGTCGTCCGTTGCGTTTTGGGGCCCTCCCGAAGACGCCGGCGAGAGTGCTCGACGGTGCGTTATCTGCCCTTACAGTAGCGGGCAGTGTCTTATCTCTAGGTGCGTTTTTGGGTGAAGAGAAGATATTTTGATAACAGAACGAAACGAAACTGAAAACATTAACAAAAAAAACTGGATCTTCACTGTCAAATCGCAGCTACCGGGCTATAGACCGTTCTCGGCTGAGAGGTGTTTACCCTCCGGTTACGCCGAGGTACCTCTGTCGGTAGTCGAGGGCTACTGTTTGCCAACGACCGTAAATGGGCACCGGCGGAAATATGGAGCTGGCGAGGTGGCGACTTGCATCAACATCGATAGACATGGTCTGGGAAGGGATCCCTCCGCAAACACTCTTCTAGCTACGGGGCGCGGTGGCTACTGTTGGCGCCTACCGCACATTCCAGTTTAGAAAGGGTCGACGGGTAGACCTTTAACCAAAAATTAGGTTGAACTCAGTACTGAAGAAAACAAAAAGATAGCGCACTTCTCGTAAAGTCCTTACAGCTCTTACATCATAGTAGCAGCTGCATATTGCACAAATTTGAAGTGGCTCTGATCCATCGTTCCAACCACTCATCCACAGGAACATTTAATGTTTTATTTTAGTGTTTAGATTTTAGTTGCAGTTTATTTCTTTGGTTTATACCGCTAAAGGGCCCAATAAGAGAGTGATTCATAAGCAAGGCATTCGAAAGACTAACCTAAATCTTATTGTGTCATCAACTTTTGCAAAAGAAGATGAGTAATCTATCTCCTACCATTTGAAAACGTTGAGGAAGTGCTTATCTGTCGCTTATGCAACTTAAGCTAACCAATACCAGCGGGTTATCCAACCCAGAGGCAATACATTGTATTTGCACTCCTGCAGCGCGTCTCATGGTAACAAACGCTCACGCCACGTCAACTCGAGCCGAGCATCTTTTGCGAATGTCACGTAGGCCAAAAACACACTAAACTAAACAGGATGATGAGTTCGACGCTCGGGGAGGCCGCCCGGATGTGTCCTACTCGAAAATACACCCTCTCTAGCCATCAGTTTTCGCTCAGGTCAAGTGCATCGGGCACTTGAAAAATTCAAGAGCCTGATATTGAACTAAATACAATGTTTCAGGTCTTTCCGAGAGTTTTCTTTCTTCTGCCATTATGACTGAGATGTGTTGTTGGCTTTTTGTCTAAACAATTACAATCCTTTGTCATAGTTGATGTTTTCTATGACAGTGCGTCATGCCTTCTGAAAACGAGAAGGACTAATCGTTTCAAAATCGCTTATTCAATAATGACATAAAGGTCTTAATCAACCTTCTGTTTTCTGTCTTGATAGATCTTGATAGTGGTTTCTGTGTGGATTTTGACGCTAGATAGACCCGCTCTCTTTAATCTTGTACTAAATCGGAGAGGTGTATCTCCAAAATTGAGTGATTAGTTTTCATTGTTCTATGAACGACATGAAATAGTTTCGTAGAGGGTTGCGAATGTTCATTTTCTGTATTTTATTATCAAATAATTAATTAAACAATTCGTGTTCTCTATAAGAAGTCTCTACCAGGTCCTTCAGAAATCCACAAATGAATGAGAAATACCTTACTTATCTCTTGGTTGGTGTGGTATCTTACTGGTGTTATCTTCTGAACGTTCCTCACCAATATTAAGATATATCTAGCATGCACAAGCTCAAATGGTCGGTGGGAAAAGTTATTTCCTAGGAACGTTATTGGTGACGCGTTCCCATGGGTTTGCCCTCCGGCCCGAAGCTAGCATCTAGAGGACACAGAACCTAAATTAAGACATTAGAGACGCTTTATTCGCCGCGCTGAAAAATATTACCCTCGGTCCCGGAAGCCGGAACTTACACCGCTACGAATTCAATTGCCACCATGGCGATGGCGACGCAGTCGTCGGCGTTCCGACGCCGGCACCGATTTTACGCCTCATTATACGCCTCATCAACGCGCCACTTGCCACCGCCGCCGAAACCCGTCGGTGTTGTTAATCAAATAAAAATTCGTTGGCATTCGCTTCCGGCGTCGCGTAGGAGCGTTTCCCTTCAGTGATGCGATCGATGCGTAACGGGAATGTACCGACGCTTCCTTGAGACAATTTGCTCCGGTGCGTCACTGTAAGAACGAGGGACGAACCACCGCATCCAGCGTGCGTGACGAAACGCAACATAATGTCCAAACCCGGTGCACGGTCCCAAATCACTGCTGCTCCTTGTTAGGAACTGCACGGGGCGCAAATAAAGAGAGACCATATTTAAGATACCAACACGCGCAAACATGCTACTGAAAGGGAACAAAAAAACTCCACAAGAAAACGGCGCCGGAGGGTGACTTCCTGGCCGGGCGAAATCGTTAATCATGAGCACGGATTACGTGCATAATCCGTTCGGCAAACAAACCTCCTGCCCCATGACACACACACACACGGTCGAACAAGCGCACAGGTCGCGTGCGGTTAAATGGGCGCAACTCAAGGCGCATCCCCTGTCCGCTGCCAGCGCGACATTTTCCGGTTGGCGGTGCATGAAGCGGACAAAAGTTAACGAGAGTTTAATTTCCCGAGCAGCTAGAATCCTGCCACTTCTAAGTGCCTTCTTACGGTGGCTCGCTGGTTGTAGACACCAACGCGAAGGGGATGTTGTGGCGAATCGGCAGAAGGGAAAATAACCAGGGCTGAGTTAAATCGGATCTAATCTGAAACCAAACGATTTTGATTGTTTCTTGTCTTATCAAGGGGAACATTCGGTGGCTTGGAGAAGTGCGGTCGAGGAAACTTTCAGTACATTTTATTCATCTCAGATTCGCTCTTTAGAAGTTGTCCACTCGCTATTCTTGACATTGATTTAATTCAGTTTTCATTAAACGCAAAATACTAGGTAAGATATGTAGTTTTGGAGGTTCAGAAGAATAGAGAATAAACACCTGGCTTATTTATCTACTTAATTTGGGAAAAAGTTTGATTGGTGAAATATTGATGCCTTCACGACGACCATTCCTTAAAAATACTTCAAGTCCCAAATGAAATCCTAAATGATTGCGTCCAGTAACCTATTGTCATAGAAGTAGAATCTTCTGATTCTATAGAAGTTAAATACTCATTACCAATACTTTACAAACCATCATTGAATTGAAATCTCCTTCCACCGCTCTATTGCGTTTGGTGTTTATAATGTTTGTCCTACCATATTTTGAAGCAGCCTGATGCGTAAAAACCCACAACAAACCCGACGGGGTTTCGAAATAGAAAAAAGAGAGCTCTCGTGCCGAGATATTTCATCGACGATTAAAACAACCAAGTATGAAGCATGGCGCTGCACTAGCGTGTTGTAGAATTCGCAGGTCCTGCCTGCCCCGACCTTCCCGGCATCGATGCATTCGGAGGCGGCGGAGAGGCCTGTACGCTGGCTTTCGAAACCCGACGGGTAGTAAAATAGGTATTTATTGGGATTATCTGTCGGACCGGACACAAAGGCTTTCACCGTAATTATCCTTCGCGCCGACCCCCGGGGCTTCTCTCGTCCTTTAGATGTGGTACGGCTCGTCCCGGCCCCAAACATGCAACGTGACTACGCGAATGGTAAAGCGGCGGACCGACACCGAGCCCGGGTAGGCTTTTCACGTATGCTCTTTCATATGCATAAATTTGCAGCGCGGCCATTTTCAGCGCCGTGCAGCTGAGGGGAGCAACCGGGATTCGGTTTGGGGGGGTGGTGGTCCGATGTATGGTGGAAACGGGCAGGCGAGCGTGCTCACGCCGTAGTCGCACAGACGGGGAGGATTGAGCTGTCAGCATAAATCGCATTTCCATATCCGGGAGCTTTTGGATTTCGCGCAATGTTCCAGCCAAACACTGGACGAGGCACGATCGAGCTGCAAGCTGAGGTTAGAGAAAGGCAGGAGGACTGCAGTGGTAGACGGGGGGGAATAGCGGTGGTGCATTCTATTCTGCTGTTCACAACTCCCAGACCCAGCAGTGGAATGGCAGAAGTTGAAGGCCGGCTGGTGTGCTCTTCGGCAAGCACCTACCTAGAGGTTCAGAAACCAAAGGGGTCTCGCATTATAAAAAAAACCTTCGCACCAACGATGGCTCCGCTAGAGATAAGGTCCAACCCTCTAGGCCACGAACCGGGAACCGAAAGGCTTTCCTTTTTTTTTTGCACTAGTTTTTTTTTATCGCCACTACACTCCAAACTAAGTCCAACGCTTGAAGCAGTTTATGACTTTAAAGTATTTGTGTGTAGGGCTTTTTTCTAACTCCATGTCAAGTAGCTTAACAAAAGGCGACCGAAGCGCGTATGTTGCCATGGAAAGCTTAATTATACACTGAACTCGCACCAAGAGCTAGGCACCTTGAGTATAGCGTTAAATCGTGAACTTGAAAACCAAATACAAGAAGGCAAACGTACTGTCTGCAGTTC
Organism: Anopheles sinensis; assembly: GCA_000441895.2. NCBI lineage: Eukaryota > Metazoa > Arthropoda > Insecta > Diptera > Culicidae > Anopheles > Anopheles sinensis. The sequence continues at coordinate 1,779,284 of KE525369.1, read as the reverse complement.
ATGGTTTGTTTTGAGACGATTTCACATCCTGTAGTGGACGCAGAAGTTGGAGTTTGTTCTGGCTATGAAAATTAAACACAAAGCTGGCGAAAATGTACTAAGACTGTTAGTGCAGTACAGCCCTCTTTCCAAAATTCTGAGCTGAAGCAGAAAGCTAGAGCTGATATTGGAGCAGAGTGTTCTTTCCAAAATTATCTACTAAAGCAGAACACTAAAGCAGATATTGGAGAAGAGTTTGTCCAAAGTTCTGAGCTACCCAGCAACGCTCTATCCACTCCTTAACTGAGCCCCGTACATCCGGAACACTAACAATCTGAGCTAGTAGTAATACAAGAATATCTTTATTGCTCTTCCAGGTGTGGTTCAAGAACCGGCGCGCCAAGTGGCGTAAACGGGAGCGCAACCAGATGAATGCGATCGCCGCGGCAGACTTCAAGAACGGATTCGGGCCGCAGTTCGTACAGCCGTTCGCGGACACCGACACCCTGTACTCGTCCTACTCGTACAACAACTGGGCGAAGGTGCCGTCGCCGCTAGGAGCCAAAACGTTCCCGTGGACGGTGAACCCGCTCGGCACGTCGATCGTGTCCTCCAATCACCACCAGAACTCGATCAACTGCTTCAACACGTCGGCGTCGTCGGTGGCGGCCGGCATGGCCGGGACGGGCACGATGCTGCCGGCCAGCATGGGCACCGGCCTGACCGGCACCACCGGTGCCACCGGAGTCTCGCCCACGCCCTGCCCCTACACGACGCCAGCGAACCCGTACATGTACCACCATCGGGCTACGGCCGAGCCCTGCACGGCGATGAGCTCCAGCATCGCGACGCTGCGGCTGAAGGCCAAGCAGCACACTTCCGGTTTCTCCAGCCCGTACTCGGCACCCTCGCCCGTGTCGCGCTCCAACTCGGCCAGCCTTTCCGCCTGCCAGTACGCCGGCGTCACCGATTCGGTCTGAGACGCGGTCGGGGCCAGCAGCAGCAGCAGCGCCAGCAGCAGCACCACCACCACCACCAACCACATCCACACCCACAACCCCTTCGGCTCACTCCTCCTGTCGGCGGTCTCACAGGCATCGTCCGTGACGCCCCCATCGCCGACGGGCTCATCCTCAGCAGCATCCCAGCAACCGCAGCTCCCGGCACTGCCCGGGGACGGGACTGACTGCTCCACATCGCGCTCAGGCAGTCCACTAGCCGCGGGTCGATCGGCCGGTGGAAGCTCGGCCACCCATCAGCTGCATCAGCTGTATCAGCAACATCACTATCATCACCAGCATTACCGCTACCGGCACCAGCTGCATCAACACCATCACCACCACCATCAATCGCCACAGCACCATCTCCTGCAGCAGCACCAGCAGCAGCAGCATCACCACCAGCACCAGAGTCAACACCATCACCACCACCAACCGCTTCAGCAACAGCAACAGCAGACATCCTCAATGTCCCCAAGCATCCCCAACACTGGCTGCGTCGGTCAAGTGGCGGGTGCCGATCTGGCTGCGGACTTTGTTCTGCGCGCTTCCTCCTCAGCCACCTACCACCTGCAGCACCATCTGCATCTGCAGCTGGGACACGCTGCGGCGGGACCTCAGGTGCTGCTGACCGCCGGCGACACCTCCGACCACCTTACCATGCTCACCGGCCGCTCCGACGACGATGAAGACGACGACCAGGAGGACCACGGCATGGCGTCACACAGCTGCAACAAGGAGTGAACTGTAGTCACCGGCATCCACGAGAACGCTGCGCAGAAAGAAACCTACGACCCTGCCATCCATCGGAGATCATCCTACCGTTCATGTAGACTGCGTGGGTAAACCTTCTCAAAAAGTTTCATCCTGTTCCTACATTGTTTCATTTCGCGTAGTCTAATTACAAAAGTAGATGAACCCAGCACTCAAAATTGTGTTTCTCTGTGGTATTTTAATATGTTTTCGATAGCTTGCGCTCAGAGGGATATTAACCTCTTCGAGAAATCATCCCTCTTCTGTCAAAGTTCTGATTCTTGAGGATGTTTCTCACGCTATGTCTAATTGCACGGTTAGGGATGTACATGGATGACGGTCACCGGTTGCGGGTGCCGCGAAGCTGCGTTAAGTATCGAGGAGCGAGCGAGTGAATTAATAGAACGAATTTCTAGCTTTTCGTACTACTTCGACGTAGAACAAATTCGATAAGTAAAACACATTCTTTGTTCTCTGCTTCTTGTCTCACAGGCGCTGAATCGCGTCACAAACACGCCCACGCACGTTACCAATAGTCATATTAGTTGTTGTTTACCATTGATCGAACGTTGGATCAAACCTTCCGGAACGATTGAACTTTGCTGTATTTTCTATATTCGGGTGTATTCAGTGTTATCCCCCAACAGATTTGTTTAAAAACCCCAAATAAAATACAACATCAAAAAACAAATGTACAAACAAAATGTCAAAATGGCAGACATTTGTAATCCAATTCACCGACAGATATATGCAAACCTTTCATGTTTCCCCTCCCAACAAACTTTGTTTACTTAAGCGAATAGAATCCTTCAAAACTGCTCGAAATACTAAACCAAAAAGTTGACTTGAAGTCAATGCATTTCGATCGGGTATTCGAGCAGTCGGCGGCAAGATTTGCCCAAAACTTCGGCGGCTCCTTGCTGGGTAGGAAAAACATCCCGCCCCTCGCTCCCCTCCCTCCTGGGTGAAGGAAAAGTTGACGTGTTCAAACGTCAAAGCATAACGGTACGGACGGAAAGGTACGCCAGACAGTTCGGATTGCGTGTGGGGCGAAAAAACCGGGAATCTGATAAAAGGGGGGTAACAACACACACACACAAACAGTTGGGCCAGTTGCAGTTCATCTATCGGGGCGGCATCCATCAAAGTGATCAAAGCGAGCGCTGATGGGTTTGTTGACTTGTAACTCTTTTTCTTTTCGGTTGCCTTGCCTCCCGTTTTTTCCTTGTTTGCCAATGGATTTAGCTCCCCATTTTACCCCCCTTTTTCCTTTTTATTTTTTTGACAAACGGTAGCCCACAAATTTCTACCCCAGCACCCATCGACGTCGGTGTACGTCGCTTCATTCGCTTCCACCTCCCGTGGAACTGGTTTTCGGAAATTGCAAAATAACGCACGTGAATGACGACCGCTCGAACGAAACTCTCTTCGTTATCGTGTTATCGCAGCAGGGATTAGTGATATTGATCATGCAACCGTGAGCGGGCCGGGTTGCAGTGGGGGGTGCAACCCTACCAACAAGGGGAGGTTTCTGTCAACAATAAAAACACGAATAGTAATAATAACACTGACAGGAGAGCCAAAGCTAGGGAGGAAAAAATCAAACTTATTTCGTTGCGCCAGCGAAACAACACAAGGATGCCGCCGCCGCCGCCGCCCGTTTGGGGTTCTTTTTTCCACCCATATTTTCCGTGCCCTGCCCGGCGGTGTCGTATGGATCGCGCGGACAAAGAGGCAAATAAAATCAGATAAATCGAATCGATCACTGGCGAGCCGCACGCCTCAACGTGACTTGGACGTTAAACATTCGTTAATTAATTTTACGCCCTAAAGAGAAGAAGAAGAACATGGAAAACAACACTCTAAAATGTCAGGAAATTAAGGAACGGCTCTGTCGCCGACGGCCCGGCCAGACTCTTACATCCAAAGCAGGCACACTTTTTCCGTAGGTAATTGCAAAAGGTCATGGGATATCGCTGCTTTGGTGAGTCTTTTGCCGCCAGCAGCTAAACAGAGGCGCAGCCCATTCGCCAAACGATCGCGGCTAACTGTGATATACTAGCTCGGCCCGAAGCCGAGCGCAGAAGATCATTGGAGTGGTGAGCACCGACAAATTCGAGCTCACTGCTCGAAACTGCAGGAAAGCGTTCTCTTCATGCGAAATGCCGCTTGTTAGTGGGAACCCTGACAACTTAAAGTGTAGAAAGCAGCACAACAAAATTGATTGGAAACAAATAGAAATCAGAATGTATTTGCATATAAGTTTATACGTGTGCGTGTGTCGGAGGCAGCCTCCGTGAGATGGAGCAGAGAATTTATGAAGCAAGAAAAAAATTTATACTTACTAATATGATCAAATACCAAAAATAGTTTCAGTAATAATTAAAACAGCAACAATATTAATAGTAATAGAAAGTATAAGTAAGATTAATAATTATAACGATTAAAAGTAATAACTTTAATGAAACTAATAATAATAACAACAACTTCAATGATAATAATAATTATTATTATAAACCATAAAAAAACACACACATTTATGAAAATACTTAAAAATAAACTCTATGCGAACGATAATATTGGTACCACGTCAGCGCAGAAAGACAGCTTGTCATAATCTTTTCTGAGTACATCCATGCAAATCGATGCACAACTGCATAGTTTACATTTTTACATCCAGCATCATCTTGGCTCGTTTTCTGTGTCGTTCCTCGGTAGTTATTTGTTTTTGTTGAATCTTTCCTCATTCATTATTTCTGTATCAATTTCTTTTTGTTCTTCTAGCTCATTTTATCACCGGTCATTGCTAGTCGCCTGACCATTAGTGTGCCGTGATGGCAAATGACAAATGGAGAAAGAGGGAGAGTGCAATTGAAAGAAAGAGTAAAAACTAGAAAAGAGAGAGAAAGAGCTATAAATTCAGATACGAACGACAGGGAAGTGCGAAACATTCGAGACAGGGAAAGGTAGAAGCGCAAGAGCAAGATAGAGTGTGATACAACCAGGATAGAGACGACAGCAACAACTAAACTATGTGTCATAGAGTCCCACGATTGCTCACGTAGCAACACTAAGCTGTTGAGAATGCATCGGCATGCGTTTTTCTATAAATATTTCCCTCCACCCGTTGGAATCCTTTGAGAGGACAATCCCAGCCTAGGTCTTCTGAATGAGCTAGGAAAAGAAGGAGTGTTTAACGAACATGTACACTCTAACTACTAGAAAGTACGCGTGAATTTCCACTGTCTTGCATCTGCCGGTGCATTTCGGAAAACTCCCGTCGTGAATGTAATAATGCATTTTTCTTGAACACGAAAGAAGTGAGTGAACTAAAGTGATTAACTTAGTCTCTAGCAACAAATAGCAGGTCAATATAAAATACTGCTTACTGGTTATTTATTGCGGGGCTAGAATATCATTTGCTCCATACCTAACGCATACTTGTTTCAATCTGATGGAAAATATTTTTGCTTAGAAAAATTTCATTTACTTTCTCTCACTCTCTCTTTCATATGCACTTTCCTCTTTCACTCTCACTGTCATCGTTTATCATACTATTGATTTGGTTCATTTAAGTTAATTTCCCATAAGCTCACAAAACAACCGTCGTTCTTTACCGTAAATTCCTACTTTGGAATAACTGTACACAAGAAGAAAACCTAAACAAAATGAAAGCTGGAATAGTCTGCTGTACATAAAATGGTGGTAGTCAACTAGTAAAATGATACAACAAAACACTACGAAGCCGAGTTTGTTATCCAGCCACAACCAGAGTTTCCTTTCTTTCGGTTTTGCTGTAGAAGGCAATCGCCTACTAAAGGGGAAAATGAAACAGTAAGATAAATGAGAAAATGGGAAGCAGAACAGGAAAAACAAATACAAAAAGTAATGTAGGAATCGAAAGAAAAACAGTGTGTGGTCGATTTCTATGTTTCCTAGAACGTAAGGGTATAGGAACCAACAACAAGAACAAATAAACCAAAATGAAAAGACGCCAAAAACAGATCTTAAACAAAAACCACTCGGTCAAGTTGGTTTTTTTTCGCTGTCGCAAAGGAGCAATGTTGTGCAGAAATCGTTAGAAATTAACTTTAAAATATGTTCATATATATTTAAAAGAAGAAAACCACTCCCTCAGCAAAATCTAAATCAAACTGAAGCGTGTGTGCTACTCAAATCGTATAGCAAGGTACACTATACCAAAACTTCTAGTATCTAGTGAAACGCTGCGAAACGGAACGAAAGAGAGAGAGAGAGACAATTAGAACAATGAAGCTAGAGAAGCAGGGAGTGGGTACACGCATACTAGTTTCAACTGTCACTAGACAGCTCGGATGATCCACCGAGGCGAGGTTGATTGTGTGCGGGTTCGACAAACGTTCGATGACATAGGAAAAATGGCGAAGAGGAAATATTCTGCAAAAACCCGCACCACAATTTCTATCCGAATAAGCACACACGCGCACTCAAAACCTAGTACTTAAAGCAAAAAAAAGGAAGAATGAATGGTCGCAGAGAGGGAAAGGGACGAAGATATAAATAGATGTAAGTATATGATGGTTTACTTAAGCTTGTACATTCGTGAGTATTATGAGCTCAATTGCCTGATGGAGGAAAGCAGAATTAAAAAAAAAACAAAAAGAAATCTACGATACATGTCCTGTTAGTGTATATCAGATACTCGCCACCTCTGGCAACACTGCCCCTCTATCACCAGATGGTTGCCGGTGGGAGAATTACAAGCTGGCCTGGACAGTGTGTGCGTGTGTACCTCTGGCACTCCATCATACAAAAAAAAAAACAAACAAACAAACGAAAAGGAAATACGGGCGGCGTGCCGTGCACTAAAACCTACAAAAAAATAGTATCCTTACATTCATCACGAATCAAATATATCGAGAAAAAAAGGATAGTACGGCCCCACTCAGCCACAAAGTCTTGCGTATTGAGTATTGAAAACGACAACAACAACAAAAATTCTAAGAATAATAAAGAGAAACAAACCGGAATTAAAAACAAAACAACAAGCAGTAAAATTATTAAGCAATCCGAAAAATGCCACCTCTAACACACCCCCGATTGAAATATACCATCAACGTCCGTCTCTGACGCATCTGAGTGTGCGTCTCTAACTCGTCAGCTTTTGTCTCGTGATCATCTGGTTTTGTCTCCTCATTATCCTCATTTGTCCCTATCTTGAAAATTGGTTATTAAGAATCAATGTAAAATGGGTAAAAACATCCTGATAATAGGCACAAATTACTCCTATAGCTTAAATAATTAATGTATATTGTTGTTACGGTATCGTAAGCTATGAAAACCATAATTTAGGGTTATCATGATTCGGAACCGTGATCCGCGTCGTTATTCTGACAGTTTCATACAAAAAGTAAACAAACACTTTGAAAAAAGCGAAAAAATGGCTGGCCGCGTCGTTTCGTTTCCGCGCAGCGTCTCGACGCGTAAGTGGTGTCGTTTCAAATTGTGAGAAGATCTCGACACGGCCAGCTATTTTCTCGCTTTTTTCAAAGCGTTTGTTTACTTTTTGTATGAAACTGTCAGAATAACGACGCGGATCACGGTTCCGAATCATGATAACCCTAATTATCCTATGTTCAATGCAAGATTCATAAGCTAAGGTGTAGTAAAACTTGGTACCTTAGATACAACACCACCTGTTTTCGCTTTAACATTTAAGTAGTAATGACTGTAAAGTAGGTTACTAAAGCGGGTTAATTAAATCAAACAAAGGTAAGCTGATTTCTACATATACTTGTTCAACCAGAATATGATAATTTTTCATGAAGCGATGTAACAATTTAATTTCAAAGCAGCGTAATTCCACACAAATACCAATAATTTGACAGTTTCGAAATAGTTTTACGAAGTAGACAAAAAAGTCATGCGATGAAAAAATTCGCATGGAAGTTACAAAGTGGGGTCGAGAAAACAGAAAATAAAGATTATTAAAGGCTGATAAGACTGATGAGCGTTTGCGAGATAACCGTAAATGATTTATGCATATCGTGCAAAGGCAGGAGAGAACAAGAAACACCAGTGGAAAAAATTGAACCGGCAGCTACGCTTGATTGGGCTGTCGGGTGACGAGATTGATGCACGGCCCGTAAGTCCGCCTCCAGCAGTGTGTCACCGTTGACCGAAGGATACGGTTTGACCTCATCGTTAGCGGCGCTGCAGTTGCGAACAAATAACAAGTATCTCGTCGAACAAAGTTATTGGAGGATAAGTTAAATTATCTGAGGTTTAAGACAAGTACCTTAGCGTCTTAATTTTTCTTCGTTTAAGTTTCCTTTCCGCTTCAGAGAGTTTTGATAAACATACTAGCTCGTAGAGCTAACCTAAATGTACTCCTGCTTGCGGATGTAACGGAGCGCTCCATTTGCCTTCCACGACATGATCGTTCCGCGCTGGGCAAGATGTGACGTTTCATAATAGCAATTCATTGTGCCGATCCCGTTCCTCCAGAAGTATCTCCTCAGCATTTGGAGCCTGGGGTTGAGAGTACGCGAGTCAAGTGCTGATATTTTTAGCGAAGGAAGAAAATCATCCCCGACGGGAGAAGGTCGGTGTCTGCTGGTGAAAACACACGTGCACGTTTGTGTGTGTGTGTCCTCGACCGGTCCGTTAAGGTTTGGATATATAACGCCACTCAGCTGGTAGCTCAATATGATTGATATTAAACAATTTCCGTTTCGCTCCATCGCTAACGCTTCGTGCTTGGACTAGCGTGAAAGATGAATGATCTTCATTTATTACTTGACGTTTTAGGCAACCATGCACTCAATAATGGCCGGATGCCTGCAGTGGAAAATTCCGCCGCCGTTTTCTTGTCCGCTTCCGCCCGACGTTGCTGCGTGTCTTCGAGATGCTTGCCCGCAGAACGACCGCAGCCTACTGCACGGTGTGCCGCTGCTCGCTTCTTACATCTGGTTACTGTACCGTACATCGCTCAACGTCGATCGTCCGAGGCAAAGTAAAACCGCTCCGGTCGCTCCGTAATTCGCTTGTCCATCAAGTCGGTGACTTCAAAACCACCGTCGAAGATGGGAGACGGCCATTTGCAAATGACGGTCGACGGAGTGTGCAGTCGACCTGACCTGTCGCTTTGTTCCGCAGCGCGTCACTGCAGGGTGTGGAACGGAACTCTGCATCCATCGCCTTTTGTTTATTATAAATGACTTTTCAAAAAACACTGTACTCACGCTAAACGGGAACAAATTGTGCATAATCTCTTGGTAGCTTTCCAAAAACCGCCGATAAGAAGCGGAACCCGGTAGCATTGCGTATGCGTACCTCAGACAACAACCCAAACGCTAACGCAGTTGCGTGGCGAACAATTGCTTGCGCCTTGCAGTTATGCAATGTACAAGGTTTGTAACAACAGGCTTTGCAGGGGTTGGCAAAGTCCGTTTCGTCAGTTGATTTTATCCGACTCGTAAGAAGATTTAAAAACCTAAATGTTTTACATACACTAATTATTACTGGATTTGTTCAAAATATCACACATGCGTTTTCGTAACTATGTAGCGGAATTTAGGGCAAGTGAACCAACTGGCATTTTTTCAGTCAATATGTAATTAAATGACAAAATGTAATACACAGATAAGTTTACCCCTCTTACTAGAAAAAGTGAACCGAATTTCTTGCAAAATTGTCCACTTTTCATATTTTTGTCTCATATTTAATGCTGCATATCAAGATAAGAGTGTAATCTTATAATATTTCCACCAACATAAATAAGCTGTAAATTGGCATACAAACAAAACATCGTGTTGGCATGTGTCATTCCTAAAATCGGAGTAATAGGGGAGTGATTCGTGGGGTCAGCCAAAAATATCAATTATTTTTCACGGAAAAATAAGAATTTAAAGAAAAGTTAACTTTTGGGGCAAGAGTGCCACCCCTGTATCCGCTGTTATTGCGCAGAGTAAAGCTGCAAAAAACTTAAAAATTGTTGTTCAATCCACAGTGAAGCAGGATGGTGCGTAAATACGAACGGATTTCGCCCCAACCTAGTTTTCCAGCGACCAGAATGAAAAACTGTGAAAATGCTCGCCAAATAACTGAAACTCAAGGAGACAACTCCAGTCGCCAATTTGGAGCTAAATTTGGGTCGTTATGAGACAATAAAATTTATCGAAATGCTCTATTTGGTTCAACATCAATTAGTATCACATAAATGAATCAAAGTGTACAAACATGTTGTAACGTGTTACGTAACGATTTGAATTGTGCAATTCAGACTATTCGACTATTCAATTCAGAAATTTGTTTTTTAATCCACCTGTCAAGTTGACGACTGCTCGTAGAGATAGGTACATAAAAAAACGTCCGTAAACTTAATGTTGATAACTTAAAGCATGCCAGTAAAGCCTTGTCAGGGTAAATTGATGACCGAGTAAATTTAGTCGAGGACAAAAAATGACCCAAACTTTAAAATAATATAAATTTGAAATATTTTGTCTCAGTTTTCTAACACTTTTCGAAGAATGAAATTGATAATCAATTTAGTGTTTAAAATTACTTTCACAACATCAAGGCATCATGTTAAGGTATCTGACCCACGGTTTCGAGCTCCTTTTCATCATCTAACCCATATCAGGCAACGTGTGCCGACCACTGATATTAAGTCGTAGAGGCAAGAAAAACATGAAGTATATGAATGAGTGTTAATTTTGCTATCTCTTCTTGTTGCATAAAAAGTAATGAAAGGTATAAACAATTGCTTCAAGTTAACGAATAGTCTCAGGCATGGATGATTTTAAAATATAACAAAACGCTTAAATTATCCACCAAAGTTTGTGTTTATGATTTTTTTAAACCGTTACATAAAAACTACCTAACCACCAGTAAAAAAACTAATAACTAAACTATTACTGCTAAAAAACTAAAATAAACTAAAGCACCAATGTAATCATATAAAGGTCCCCAAGATCCACCACTTTGTGTGTAACGTATTCACCGGCGCAAATTCAATTCAAATTCAACAAACCCGTCCGTTCGTTCGTTGGCAAATTTTTATAAACAACTCTGGCGATCTAGCTCGTATGCAAAAACAAAATCGAATTTACATAAAAAGCATGCTCATTCCGCAAAAATAGCAACAAGGGGGATGATCACGCCAAAGCTATACAATCAACACATTTGTTTTCTTCGCTTCTCGTTTTCTTCGCTTCTCCACATCTCTCCAGTCAATATGTGACGTTTTCCCATCGGCGAAAAAGATTGCAACCAAATCCTCCGTTTGGAACCCGAATCTGGTTAAACGGAAGAAAACAAATACAAACCCGACCCAAACAACAAAAATAACAAAAAACAAAAGTACGCACACGCATCGTAACGGCCGAAACGCGTCATCCGCGAAGAAAAATTTTGAACCATATTGATCCTGAGCGTTCGGGCTCGCGTTGGGTTGGGATGTGGGTCTGCTGCTGACCCGGCAGAAGGCCTCCATAATCCCGGCCGGCTGCTTCCAGTACAATCGGGGTCGCGAAGGCGACGTTAGGCGAAGAGCAGGGGTAACCCGCCATCGCGGACGGAAAGAAAGAATGCACGCGGAAAAGTAATAACAATCAGAATAAATATAGTAGAAAATTTATTTAAATGCGAATGCGAGTAACAGCCGAAGACGAGCTGAACGGGGTTGAGATCCCTTTGAGTTTTCCGTTTGCCAGAAGAAGCGGGGGACAGAGAAGGCTCAGGGCGTGCGCCTTGATGAAGGACTAGAATAAACAAACTACCTTTCGTCCCTTACTCGCTGTATCTCAATCCTAAGCTGAACTGTCCTAGTCTAGAAGAAGGAAACCGAAAGTAAAAGATAGAAAAAAAGAAAATAAATTCGAAACGGGGGGGGAAAAAAGAAACGGAATAGAAATCTAACGGCGCGCAGCAATCTACTTCATCAAGACGCCCAAAAAGTCTAGCCTCTCTGAAGCACGGTTGCGGGAAATGAGTGGAAAAGTAAAAACAAACCGAAGCCAAATTGGAACGCACTGGCAAATTGGAATACACCCACGGGATAGGCAAATACCCAAAAAACCCGCACGACGGACACAAACACACTTTTAGGAAGAAAAAAGGAAATAGCAAAGTACGCCAATACCCCCAACTCCTAAAACCCCAGCTCCTTGTATTTCCTACAACATGCATTTTAGAGAGATAGTAAGAAACGCACCGAATAAAAATGGACGCCAACACAAGTTTTTCCAACTCTAAAAGGAAGTCCTTTCAACCATTTTTGTTTTCATTTCCTGTGAGTTTTAGATTGCGATATCCAACATTTTTGGGAAAAGGCGAAGGTTTTTCTTTCCTATTTTCATTGACACTAGACAGCTTGCGTGGTCAATTTGACGTTTTTCTATTTTTCAGTTTTGTTACATAAGATGTTTAACACTAGAATACATTGATTTGAAAACTTGCCCGAATGCCTTTTAAGGTCATTTTGAGCCCTGTTTTTCAACACGCTGTAACTTCGTCAGTTTCAAGATTTTTTAAATCCGTAAACGGCTACTTTTAAGTATACTTATTGACTATTTTTTGGCGTTTAAGGGTTTTTGATGCACTCCTTCGTCATTCCGCTAGTTCGGTGTGAAGCAAAAAAGATTGATTCCGCTGCTTTGCTCCATTATTCCGTACGCGAGCGTTACGATGCGTTACTTTGGAAATTGGCGTTATGTTGTACCTTTGAGATCAATTTGTGGCATCATTTGCTTTCTTAAAAATATGAAATTATTTTTTAAAGGTGGTTTGATGTATAAGATTTCTAGCGCACATCTTGTTTTTACTTCAAAAAAATTTTCCCGCAAAACAATGCACTATTTAAATTTTTTACATTCGCGCAATCCCGTTCTTTTTACTATGCACCGAGCTAGTGGAGAAAGGATGAGGTGAATCGAAAAACGAAAAACAAAAAGGCTAAAAAGAAGCTGCTTACGCAATTAAAAAATCTTGAATACTGACGAAGTTACAGCGTGTTGAAAAACAGGGGTCAAAATGACACCTCAAAAGCATTCTTGGGATAGTCAAGTTGGTTCTTGGAATTGGTCCAACAAAAAAATCTGAAATTATTTTTCTTAGATGCTACTTTGGATTTTAAGACAAGCCTTTTTTTAAATATTTAGCCATTTTTGAGATAATAAATTTGAAAATCGCGTTTGGGTCAAAATGACCCCAATTTGGATTCTAGTGTTAAAACTAGATAAACTAGATCGACCAAACAAACAGTTTCAGGAGAAAAATGTACGCTTTACATCTAATAAAAGTTTTTAAAAGCGTTTTAAAGAACAATTGTTTTCAATTTGATTTGTAAATTTTACCACTTTTGGCTCACAATAAAAGAGGATAGACCTTTTCAGTGTTGGATTCTGTTTCCTTTTGTTATACTCCACCAACACCACCTATTTCTTTTGTTTTTTTTCTAGCTTCCCTGCACCTCCCCATATCCCCCCCCCCCCTTTTCTCCA
>KE525369.1:1707381-1766051 GCA_000441895.2 Anopheles sinensis | reverse complement strand
TTACAATTTCATCCCACGATAGCGATTCCTTTGGATGAATTGTCGTCCGTTTTCAATTTTCCCTTCACAGTGCCACTATGTTATACAAAACGAAAAAAGGAAAACCCGAAGGCCCGATGGGACATTGTTTTTGTGCCGCCCGGATGAATGTTTCGGTTGTGGACACTTTTAGACCGGAAAACGTTTCTCATTACTTTTCTTTCTTGAACAATTGATTCCTTTGCCTTTCACCACATTTTGTATTCGTTTAATAAGAGTATGTTTCTTATTGCTGTATTTATTAAAAGTTAAATTGACAGATGCGAATGACTATGCGGTTGGTTCAAAGTGACGTATAACGGATGTTTTACAGCAGTTGCATTGATTTTGGTTTATTAAATGTAACACAAGTACACATTGTAAACTTTCCGTATTACCAGAATTACTAAACCATTTTCCAGTGTCCGCGAAATGTTCCACCTAAAATTGGCTTCACGCGGGAAACAACTATTTTCCCTCATCTCAATCTATGGCCTTTAGCTAAGTGTCTGTGTGTGTTAGATTGTAGTTTTACTGATGGTCAAAATTTATGATTGTGTTTTCTATGATAAACCAATCCATCCATTCCCTTTCGTAATGCGTCTAATTTTCCATTCCCTCATTTCCATTTCCCATCCAACCGGATGGCGGCTTTTCCGCTGGTCTGCCTCCCTTTCAAGCTCCCTCCAGCGCGGCTCGCTTCTCAAACCCGGTTTGTTTTATCCGTCGCCGTCCCGGGGAAGGTTTTCTGTTCTGCGTTTTTATTTGCCAACGGGGCATGTATCATCAAATTTGATTTTTACGAACATCGTAAAAGCGCCGTTGAGCATCTCTGTTAACTTCTCGCCATCGCCCACAACCTCCCCCTCCCCCCTGCCCTTCGAACTACACGCCCACGCTGTTCGTTCGACATTTTCCAGCCTGTTTTCTTTCCTCCGTAAGGCGTTTCAGATTTCTGGGTTGTCACCAGAAAATAAATCCCGTGGGGGGTGGGGGGGGAGAGGCTACTCGCGCCTAATTCCTTCCCACCTTTCTCCTTTGTGTCTCCTATCGTTTCCATCCGCTCCCGGCCATTCTTTCATCCCACCCCCCCCGTTCCACTCACCAAGCAGATTTAAAAGCGAATCCTAAACTCTCTCGACCTCAGCCTGCCGTTATCCTTATAGACAAACGAAATGCCACCCTTCCCCTCCCCGTCCCCACAGGCCCCACCCTACCCCCCGCAAATGCCCACCCGACGACATCAGTAAATTGCGCCATCGCGTTTTTCATTAAATGTGTTTTTGTTTATATTTATGTCGGTAGGGAAAATGGCGTGCGTATCTCAACTCGGTTTTATTGCGACCATCCCCCCCCGAGGTGGAAGCCGTTTCCCTAATAGCCGCACGACACTTCCTCGGCCTCGCCCGTCATCAAATCGGTCCCCCTCCACCCCACGCAATCACTCGTCATTCCCATTTTTCTCCAGCCATTTCATTTATTTTGACGACCACCGCCGGTCAACGGTTGATGGGTGGAAATGGGAAGGCACTCGGGCCCGGTGGCTCGGGTGGACAGTTTTACGATCCGAGCCCCTTACTTTCTACAGCATTATTTTTCCCTTCCCGGAGGGTCTTTTTTACCTCCGTGCAGGTTCGCTTCAGCGCTGGTTTTGTTTTTTCTCGAGCGCGAAACGAGCGCATTTTGTGCGTTTGATTGGATGTCGGACGACCTTACAATGAAACGGCAAGCCTTGCCTGCTTCAAAAGGATCTATACTCACTCGTGTCAATGTTTCTGGACACTGCTCCCGTGCAGAGGACACTAAAATACTTTGTTTCCTCACATCTTTCCCCGCTTTTCTCAAGAGTTGCTTTTAACAGGAGTAGATGTTTGCTTTCCTTCTTAAATGTTTCCAGGCAGATGTATTTTAGAGAATTATATACTAGAGGTCCAGTAATATTTTAGAGGATAACAAACCGCATCATTGTACAATACGGCCATCCAAATAGACAAAAAGAAACAAACCGTACCAGCATCCCTCAAACAGAGGTTTACTTATCTTTTTTGTTTCAACGGAAAACCTATTTGTAAACGAACCACAATCTGATAATATCATGATCGAATATTCATTTAGCTTAATATAAATCGTCGGAACAACCAACCGAAATCATTTTTTGGTATAGACAACAAACTAAACAAAATGGCAGACCATCACATTGTTGTACATTTAAAAATGATTTGATCATTAGCCTTGGAGTGAAGTTATATTTTTTGGTATTTTGATTTGATTATTTTCAGAGGTGTGTAAAGGCCTCCAGGAGTCCCAAGCACCTGTAAGTTGAGGCCCTAAAACAAAAGCTACATAATTCGTTTACCACTCTAATAATTGAATAATATAAAAATGTCTCAAAAACATTTCAATTCAGATTAAACAATGAGTTTATAAATAGCTAAAAAATTTGGAATAAACTTTAATCTACCGCAATTTTACACCATGTTTCGTAGTACTGTTTATTATTTTCAATGTACAAAATTGTTCATATTGCTTATATTGCTTCTCATTAAATATATTTCTATAATCGTCAAAACATTTTCCACTTCTTTAATAACTCCTTAAAATGATCGCTTCAATATTCGCCAGTACAATGATCTATTCATCCCACAAACGAAAGATTCACTCAAACATGAAAAGATTGTAGAACTGATTCATGTATCTATGATCACTTTTTAAGTTGAACTCTGGCATAGTTGTATATAAAATTATATGAATTAAGTTTTAAAACTTTCCGTTTGCGGGGGCGTTTGGTAAGCTTTTCTTCATCAAAGTCACATCATTCTCCTGCTTTTCGAATGCATTCGAAATTAAATTGAAAAACTCATCAATAATTGGCAATATTTGGCATTTAGCAAAACATTAAAAATAATTCTTAGCAAAAATAAACCTTTGTTTTTCCAAAAAAAAATGGGCAAAAAGTACGAACTCCTAAAAAGCTGCTTATTTTGAGCCGCCTTTGATAATTGGTTAGAATTGCATTTAAGATGTATCGACATTTCTTTAAACTGTAACACAAACCAACCTTTCCTTGAACATAAATTAAGCCCAATTCAGACTAAACAAGCAACATGAAAAAACCTATTAACTTGATTAAGTAATTTGAGCACTTTTGCTACAAATGAAAGTTTCTAAAACAAACAACTTCAACTCTAATTGTAACGACATTATTTTCCAATACTTTTGTAGTTGTTAGATTTTGTTAAAATATAAAGAATGTATGCAAATAACATAAAAATATGTGATGTAAAAGAATTATTTAATTTTTAGGTTGAATATTTTCTGTCAGAAACTCCTTTGGTGAGGGTGTATTACCATTTTGAAACGACTCAAACATTACTTTAAAAGTGAAAATTGGAGCACCAGCAGCATAGTATCTAATTAGAAAAGAAAATCAATTCTTTAGTGACTTTAACGATGGTTTGTTTAGTATTAATAAGCTTTGGGAGCTTCTAAATTGTATGAGGATCTTTCTTACACTTCCTGCAGATTCTTCTTCATCTAGAAGATTACTCTTCAGTTCGTCGCTTCCACCGCAGGCCTTAATAAAGGTTCAAAAATGCTAGCGACACACGAACTGTCACATCCGTCAACCGGACGTCAGTGCTATCCTGCTTGTTAAAAATATGGCAGGCTTCAATCACCCGAAGCAAAGCACTCCGAAGACCACTGGAATGGAGTTGACGATGGGTTTGTTTTTCCGAGGAAAGTGTGGAAGGGAAAACGATTACCCATTAGACTGACAGATGGTCGAAGACGTGCTGGGCAGCCTAAGGATAGCAGGGTAACTTTAAGATCGCGCATAGTCGTGCAGAAGACGAACTAATACGACGACTTCAACAGTCGCTCAAAACAGAAACTATAGCTCGAGCTCTCACTCTTCCTCTCTCTCTCTCACACACACCTACTGGGGATGAATTTTCCGGTACAGAATCCCCCGAAGATCCAACAAGATGGGCTGGACTGCGGGTAAGACCGTCGAGCGGCAAGGACGCTAATCATCGCACCGGTTGGTTGTGAATAATTAGTGAAATATTATTTGCTGAAGAGTTAATGCCTCGGCTCGGTGCGCGCCTTTACGCCCGATCCCTCAGCGCTCCTCAGCGGTCCTTGATGAGGATAATTTGGACTCGCTCGGCTGGAAATTTGGGAACCGGCCCGGGCCAGCCAGCGCCGAGACCGCACACACCTTCGACCGGGTGTTCTGTACGCCGGCATGATTATCGCATGCGAGGCTTCAGGTGGAAAATCTACCTGCATCGGCTTACCGTGCTTCCCCTTTCGGCAAAATGGTAGATGAATTTTCGATTTGCCCCCGATCTATAAATCATGGCCGTTCCGCTGCGGATTCGCCGTGATGTTGCAGCGACATCAGAGGGAATTTGTGCAAACGCTCGCAGGAAACCGTCGAACGCGATCGCACGATGGAGGCGCATGATCGTTTATGTCACTTTCGTTTGACCCTTACGTAAATTCGTAGCCTAAGGAAATTGGCTTTGTTAAACGTGGTTCTCGGGGAAAATTAACATGGCTTAATTTATTCACGGTTCTTATAACCCATAACAACCACGCCTATTTCAAATGTTCTGTCACTTCTCCAATAGCTTACTTGCTTGTTCGCAGTATTACGGGCTTGCTTCCATTGCAACTGCATCTTGAAGAAATTATCTTCCTACCCATTTTATTTTACATGCGCTTTTTCACATTCCAAATATTGTAATATTTGTGTTTTTTGACTAATGCTTACAGTTTTATTCTAAGTCCTAGTCCAAAATCATTTGAACTGATTATTGTCCTGATCGAAATAAACTCCTGCATATCATACACTGTACTAATCGGTAAGCGGGACACCTTTTACAATTACACCGAAAAAGAACCAATTGTCTGGATTTGCGGTCAATTTTAGAGTACTTAGAGTTAAAAACAATGTATTTAACTTCTAAGTACATCTTTCTACGAAACATGTGCAAAAACGATCACAAAAATCTGTCACCAAGCGGTGGAATGATCGAAAAACGGGAAAATTTTTATACTTTATCAAAATTTATCTTTTGTTGAAATAGAAAAATGATAAAGTATCTCATAAACCATCAGAATATGATCCCAAGAGCCTAAGTTTGCTTCTACAATACCTTAGCCATAGAAATTGTCTAGAAATCCAAGTGTCCAACTTTACGTTTGGCTGGCAAAATTATGACTTCGTGCATTTTTTCGATCATTGCGCCGCTTGGTGACCGATTTTAAAGATTGTTTTTGCACATGCTTCTTAAAAAGTTGGACAAAGAAGATGTGATAAGCGATTTTTTGTTATCACCGCAAACCAGAAAATTGTACTTTTTCAGGTGTCCCACTTACCGATTGGCACACTGTATATTTTATAACCTACAGTTGAAAACCGAAAAAGAGAAAACAATGCTTATTCTGCTAAAAGATTCCAACTTTCTTTAGAATAAATTACTGAAAGCGCCTCAATCAAGACAAATAAGTTATATATAAACACCATACAAAATAAGTCAAACACTATACAAACAGCACAATAACCGTTCATGTAAAATGCTCCACTTGTAGCCGAATCATTCAATACAGGTTTAGATTTTGAGCAGAGATTTCTAAGTTATTTCTTATTGTAAAATTCTAAAATAAGTAATCATAAGGTTCTAAAAGCAAGTATCTAGACCAGGGGTCGGCAAAGTTCGGCCTGCCAACTAATTTTATTCGGCCCGTAAGAAAATTTTAGTGTTTCATACAAAAACAAAGTTCAATTTTATCGAATTAGTGATTCATTATGTCAGGTTTGTTTTTTCTCAAAAATAAAGATTAAAAGTGTTTAACGAGGTGTTCAATGCCAGAAGACTTCCTCGTATTTTTTTCTGGCTCTTTATATCGTATTTGTATTTTTGATCGTTATATAATTGCCTCGTCTCGTGAGTCTCGTCGAAAATCCTGTGACAATAACTCTTTACTTTGCATCTAAAAAGGAATACAATTTACATACCCATATCGAAGTAAATTTAGATTTGAATTTTCAAAATTTCTCGAGGCTGAGTTATTTTAATTTCTGAGCGTATACCAGTAAAACCAAGATATTTAAAAATAGTTTGATAAGAGAATTGATTTTAAGTACAATGAAAGAAATAAATTAACTTTATAACAAACCAAAACATAAAAGTTCAAAATTTAAATGAAATTGAAATGAAATGTTGAAATGTTTAAAACAGTTTAGCGATAAAATTTTAAATATTTTCTGAATCGTCTTGTATATTTTTTTTAATTAACTTAGCTATTTGGAAAGTTGATTCTCCATTCCAAAGGGGTTTAGTACTACTTTGAAAGCATTTAGTTGCCGTTTAAGGTATTCGGCCCGCGCTAGACTAAATGTTCCACCCAATGTACGGTGGGATTATCGGTGACCTATTAGATATGTTACGTTATTAATGCGATGAGTGAAATTAGGGAAAAGAAACAGAACGTGGATCGCACGAAACACGTGGCATTTAAAACTTTTTGATAAAATGTTTAATTTATTATGGGATAGACCCTTTTGTTTTTTTTACTTTCCAAAGCCTATCAGAATACTGTTACAGTAACAAAGAAAAAAAATATAAATATGCTATAATAAGCTCCAAACTGAATATGGTTTGAACTTGGTTGAGGTAAAATTGGCCGAAAAATACACAGAGTAATATTCAATTTCCATTTTCTCTCGTCCCTCAACGGTGTGGAAAACCTGTACGGATGAACAGCATTCCCTAAATGTCGAGTCAAGTGAAGTCAAAGCCACAAATAAATACGAAACAACTACATGCACACACGCAAACACACACAAAATAGCACAGATAAATATTTCAGCAAGATATAGCCGGGAGACGGTGAAGCAATATAGCAAACCCAAAGAAAGCCACACACCCCGGGACTCAATCACATTATTTCTGATTCGCTTCCGGTTTTTTCATGAAGCGCTTCCTTCAACACACCCCCACCTTCCGTCGCCAGCAGAAACGTGATTTTTCTCCATACACAACCCTCCAAACCATACTCCCCTTTTCTCCAACTAACTCGTCGTTACATTTGCTTCCTTTTGGGTCGTGTTTTTCGTTCTGTTTGTTTGTGTTTCTTTTTTCCTTTTTTGCTTTCCTCTTGTATTTGACTCGATTTTCATCCATTCCACTTCACTAGCCCCCCGCTCCAATCGCACACACTTTCTGCGCTTTCTATTTTTCCCTTTGGTGGTGGCGAGAAAAGAAAATACGCGACGCGTGCGAAGCAGGGCTTACCCGACCGATTCCTTGTTATGACTCTTATTATTATTAGCATTAGTGATAGCTTTTCCGTTTCTCGATCGATTTCCGCGCCCGATCTGCACGGCGAACAAGCTCGAAGCCGGTGGGTTAAGGGTAGCCAGTGGGGAACGGGGGGGAAAAACCAAGTCACGCCGGAAAAGCGAGAGAAGAATTCAATTCCGCGTGGCTAGGGTTCAATATTTTTTCGTATCCAGCTTACCGGAGGGCTTACCTCACTCGTCCGGTGTGGTGGGATGGAGGGGGGAAGGAGGGCTGCGGAGTGGCCGGGTCATGGGCCGGATGTGCGCGGGCTTTCAGGGCGCTCACGAAAAAGGGCGAGGGCTTTCCCGGTAATGTGGAATACATTAGCGCCAGCGATTTGGTGGGATTCACTTCAATTCAGTCCAACTCATGGGATGGCGGGGGGAGGGAGGTTTTCCACGCCGTGCCGCGATGGAAATCCATGCAAATTCCGGAGTATTCGCGCGTCTTCAGCGCCAACTCCACTCCTCGGGCTCGGGTGGAGGATTTACGTCGTGGCATCGCGCCCTCGACTCACCGTCTGATTCCTTAACCGTACGTACACACACACACACGCCCACCTTGGGTGTGAAGGTATGCAATTTTCCTCAATTCCATATTTCCCTGTCGCTAAGCTTCGGTTTCGTGCTCGTGTGTTTTTCTTTTAACCCTCCAATCTGCTAAACCCGTTCCCGCCGCCGGATTCTGTTTGTATTGCGTTAGTTCACCTACTGATCTTTACTGGATTTCCGCCCCGAAAGTCCCGCACTGACGAGCCAAAGCAAGCTTCCACGGAAAGCACACATGAGGAACACACACTGTGCACTTCCTCATCCTGTGTTTCTTGTTTTTTTCTCCCCGGAAAACACAGGAAAACAGCTTAGAAAAGAATGAAAAATAAAGCTGCCCGAAATAGCATGTGTGCACAATCGTGACTAATTGAAAAGCAAAATTATCATCACCAGCGTTTCCCGCAGGAAAAATGGACACGTTTTGGTATAGCTGACCTATTCCTCTTTCATATTCGATCCACACTTACCTTTCCAACCTTTCGATTACCGTCTGTTTCTGACCGAAACTAGCTCGAATTCGAGCCTAGGCTTCCATGAGGACTCATAGTAGAGGAAAGGGGGGCAAAATGCACCGACATGTTTTAGACATTAAATAATCAAATAATACATAAAGTAATGGAATATGTTATCCGGAATTGTGAATTTCACGACTCAACGTAAAAAAAAAGAAAGCGTAATAAAACTAGGAGAAAGTGTGAGATGATGCCCCGGTGGGGCCAAATGTACCAAATAACAATTAAGCGATTTGAATTTTAGGGGCCCAAAAATAATATGTTCAAATGCAATATTGATCATAGGTAGAATCGCATACAAAATGGTTTATTTAACCATCGTTTAATCTACCGGCTAAGGCTCATTTTTGGAAAAATTTGACGCTTTTGTCAAATCGTTTTCGTCGATATAAATGATTGTTAATATCAGAACAACCATTCGCCACTCACTCAGGTTAATTTCGAGATTCTAGATCTGTGGACGATCGTTTATTTTTAACCATTAAACAAATCCGTGTGCGATGTGAACAAATCCGTGTGCGACCTTATATAATAATACATAAGTAGACATTCTTCAAGTATCTCAATATTCAAGTATCTTCAAGCATCTCATTCTTCAAGTATATCAAAAATTTAAACATTCTCATCAGGAGGCAATATGATCATCAATAGGCAACCGGCCTATGTGGGGCAGAATACGCTTCTATAAATGTTGGGCAAAACTCTCAAGCTTTTCATACCTACTCAGTAAAGCACAGTTCAAACTAGATTTACTCAAAGGTTAGACGTGTTTTTTTTTGACATAACAATTTTTTTTTGACATATATTACTGTGCACAGACTCTTAAAACATCTAATCACGATAAATAACTTATTAGTAACGAACGTGTGTTCTACCTCACTGTTTGAGCCATTTTGTGCCACAAATTAAAATAACGCCTTGAAAAAGAGTGCCCACAAAAATATTCGCTTTGATAACTATTTACGAGTGTTTTTCCCATGAATAGTCTGCCAAGAATCAATCTTTTTCGCTTGACTGGTGCATTTTGCCTCACATAACCTTATTTGAAATGGAATCGTATATAATTCAGAAATCAATTTTTCATGCTTAACATTTGTTGAAATAGGTTGATGCAAACAAGCAGACCAGCTGTCAAGACTTTAAGTATATTATTTAATAAATAATGAAACTAATTGCCATCGCTATTCCTGCATTCTGCATTCCTGGGGGTCCGCGACAGCCGAGCGGTAGCGCCGGTAGAAACTCGGCCCATGACCTCGACGGCGTGGGTTCGAATCCCATCCGAGACCGGACCCTCCCCTGTACGAGAGGAGTGACTATCCACGTACATAAGGGAAAAAGTCTTGTAAGCCCTTACTGGGCAGGCATGACCGAAGAGGTCGTTACGCCAAGAAGAAGAAGAAGAAGATTCCTGCATTCCTGTTTCCGTGAAGACGAAAAGAGAAACACACCAGTCCAAATGTGAAATTTAAAAACCAATTAAGTACGTCACAAATCTGATAAAGTCAAGGCTGATTTTATCTATTTTTGTTTCATACGATTTTTATTTTCGAAATTCCTCGACTTAAACTTAATGGTTAGCTATTTTTAATGTTGTTTTGACATTTTTTGGCAACAGTGAATTTTTTTTAGAATCGAACTGTGAAAATATTGTGTTTCTTTCTTGAATGCATGGCGAAGAAATAATGTGCCTTCGTTAAGGGGTGAATATTGCCTCACCCTACCTTAAACACCAAATCATTCGAAGCTGAATAATTACCTTCATCGAACAGGAGGCTATTACCATCAGACAAGCTCCATGAATTGAAATTATTATTTAAACATTACTAGTGTGAAGCGTACCGCCGAAATACCACACCAGCATCTTCGAATAAAGAGTTAAATCAAGCCCAGTGTCACGGGAGGGCGGGCAGGATGGGGGGAATGACTGTGAGAGCGGGGCGAGCCAAATGGAAATGAAGGATTCATCTGTCAGTTGATGTTATCTTTCGTCGCTATCCAGGCATTCTTGACACACGGGCGCACGTCGGTTGGCGTTGGTAATCCGTTTCATGGCGAATCCCTAGCAGGCAGACTGGCAGGCAGGCCGCCAGCCTAACAACCGATCAACTCCCTTCCTCCACACTTCTCCCGTGGTATCCTCCATATCACCAGATTACCTGTACCGAGTTCGAAGTGAGTCCGGTCGTGAAAACCCATATTTTGGGAGTTCCATCATCACCGACACCAATGCCCAGATTGGCGACTATGAGGGCGGTAGATCCAGGCGAACATCATTTCACATCAGTAGAAATCCGGTACGCGAGAGGGGGGACACGGACAAGATAGATCAATCAGGACCGAAGAATGTGGGGCCGGCGAGGAAACTGGCAGGAGATTATAATTTCAATATTTTCATTACTTTTGGCGTGATGGTTGGACGCAGCACTTTCGGAGGCTGATGCCAACGTAGCACCTGCGAGTCCGTGGCTACGGACGTGATAAGATTCCTGGCCTTGGCAGGTGGCGGGAGTTTGGTCGCCGCACTTGTCACAACAGGCGAATGATTTAACTATTCGAAACTATTGTGAAGCTCAATCTACCGCACCTAGGCAGGTGGAAAGGGCAGGTGAACAAACATATCAGGAGGAATGGCAGTTGTATCTACCATTAGAGTCATTCTCCAATCAAGAATCAAGAGTTTAAAAAATCACATACAGTGGGCCAAACGGTAAGTAGGACACCCAAAAAGAACAATTTTTTGGGCTTGCAGTCAGTTTTCGAGTACCTCAAACATGTGAGAGTAATCTAAAAACAGCAAAAAATCATAATTTTGTCGGATTGTGGAATGATGTGCACTCGGGATTCCTGCCGAGACTTACTTCGACTAGTTTAGACACATGAAAACATTTCATCATGACGTATGAGTTACTTAACCCTTGTGTAGTGTACAGAGAAGATGAATTAGTCCATCATATATCAACTATCATTTTATCCTGAAGAAAATACGTGGAATATGTAAAAGACTATCAACAGGTGACCATTAAACCAAAACAAAGAGTGGTGGCAAATAACTTAAGGCGAACTTGAGCAAATAATTAATAAAACTTATTACCATTCTTTTAAGATGGACGGCCATAAATTTAAGATTATACTCGCGCAAGCCTAACCAACATGTTAAACGTCTCACCGATTCCTAATCTTCAAATGAAACATAAGTCGTTTGATTACAATAAGCCCACAAATTTAGGAGGTTTTACAAGTTGTAATGTCTTTTGGGTAACAGTCTGGAGCTTGGCATGGCTACTATCTTTTAATGACACCGAAGAACAAAACTTAAATGTAAAATCAGATCCGCAGATATCTTTTGATTAAATGAATGCGTTAAATATTCTATCTATTCATATGAAAAACTATTATTCGTTTTAAAATGAGTTTCGCTTTTAAGCGAATGTCAAATTCGCTTTTAAGCAATGAAGTGGAAGTATATAATTAAACTATTCTAGTTCTTGTAGAGGAATTATTTGACAACATTGATTTAAGAATCAAAAATCAATGCATCTGCCTGAAAATTTATTGATTGTAGTATAAAAAATAGTAAATAACGTTAATTTTGTAAAACAAGTTGAAAAGCGAAGAAATTTTGTTCGGACCACTTTCATTTCCCTCGCTAATGAAACCAACTCATGAAACCTAAATTTACTATCCGCGAACCAATAAACACTCGTTTCGTTCTCAACCCAAATCCGTTGTATTAAAGGGTGTTGTTAAGAATAAATTTGAAACGCCGTTAGTTTGCGCAACTTCTGACCCACACTGTAATCGTACGACTATCGCCGTGCGCCAAATTCTCTTTGCCCGTTTCGCTTTGGGGTTTTGTCCATATTTAATAACCTGACCGGACACCACACAGAACCAAGCAAGCGAACCGTGCGACCTAGTAAGGGTTGTGGGTAAGCATATACACATGCTCACATACTCAGCAACGTGTAGCAGAGTTGTTCGCCGCCGGTAGTGGTCCTGTCCCTTACCCAGAGGGGTTCGCTGTGCGGGGAAAGTGAGACCTAGTTGATCGGCACAACAGTGGATTGTGATTTCCGATTGTCAATAGTTCGGTTGTAAGTCATCTTTCAACCTTCCAGGCAGGCAGGAGCATCATAAGCAGCGGTGTTTCTGAATCCATGTTGTGAGTTTAACCGTATAAACACATCGCCCTGAAAAAGCGTAAAGAATATTGCTTCTGTTCAGCGATGGGCCAACTGAGTAAGTACTTCTACTGGGTGTCGATCGACAAAACCTGTCGTGATATGCTTCATCCGGACCAAAACTGTCCCAGGGCGTGGTGTACGTTCTTCTATCAGGGTGTGCTAGGGGGGTTACGCCACTATCTTCCGGCAGTTATCGTACGTATCAACCAGTCAAGCGGAGTTAAACCATTTAAATGCGTTCCATCTAACCAAACCAAATCATTGTCCCTCTAAAGACACCCCTACTGTTTCGCATTCGTGAATGGAACAAGCCGGAAGTCTGGAAACACTTCTTCCGGCAGTATCTATGCTGTGTCCTGGCCGGTCTGCCGATGACGGGAGGTAGTTTCATTGCCTTCTGCATTTTCCAGTAAGTGTGTCTAGAAGATTCATTGTCACAATCATTACCTGGCTGTCGTATGTTGCAGCCACGTCATGGGACGCTTTCCACCGGCCTGGTTTGTGCTTGTTCCGTCGCTTGCCGGTGGTATCACTGTGCAGCATCTTCCACGGCACATCGTCCGCGCCCAGGGCATTGGACTGTTCAACATGGTCGGTATGACGTAGAGCAATTCAGTACGTAGTACCTAACAAACTCGTTTTCTGTAACTCAGTATCTGGAGTTTCTCATACGACGCGCCCGCAGCCCTCTAATGGCGTCCCTGCGTACATCCAGACTGTATGCGACCATCGTGTTCGCGCTGCTCAGCTCCTGCATAATGGCGGCAAGGCAGTTTCTGCACGTCGACCGGTTCTGGTTTGCCCGCACATACCCTGACGTTGCTGGTGACTCAGCCCGCTGTCATCACTCCGAAGGAACTGCTACTCCGGCCGATGTGAGCTGCCGGAAGCACATCACCCGAGAGGTACTAACATCGTTCTGCATCGGGCTAGCGCTCAGCGTGGTGAAAATCGCTCTTCCAAACGTGAAGCTGCTCGTACGCAACCCACTCGGACTGCTCCGACTGTTCGCTACCCGGTTCGATCTCGGACTGCTCAGCTTCATAACGCTCTACAAGGCACTGTACGAGGTGGTCAGCTGCGGTCTTACCCCCTATAAACCGATCGTCGGACCGTACGCACGGAGTGCCATCGGTGGGTTTATGGCGGGCCTTGCTTACTGCTGCTTTCCGAACTACCTGCTGTTCACCTTTCCCATCACCGAGCTGGCGGAGCTCTGCTGGTTGGTGTACATCAAGCACGATGCTTTCCCGAAGCCACGAGCGGTACGTTGGTTCGACAGCCGGGTCCCGGTGTCGATGATCCTCTACACCGCCTGCCTCGGACTGCTGTGCCACCTGCGCATCGTATATCCGTACCACGTCAACCGGTACTGGCACAAACTAATGGCAAATGGGACGTGGGGCCGCTCCGAGGCACTCGCTAACGGGTACGCCAGCATACTGATGGGCTACAATTAAAAGGAAAATTACTTGACACTAGAATACATTGCTTTGAAGTCCTGCTCGAATGCATTGGAGCGATCTTTTTGACTGCTCTTTTACAAAGCCTTTTTAAAGAGACTTCTGATCCGTAAAGGGCTACTTTGTAGTATAAATTTGAGAGCATTCAGTCTGTTTTCCTTTACACCGAGCTAGTCGAGTGATGAAGAAGTGCCAACAAAGATAGAACACCAAAAAATGCCAAAAGATAGTCAACAAAAATACTAAAAAGGAGTCGTTTATGGATCAGAAAATTCTACACAAAATTTTAAAGCTATAGGGTAAGTGCTCCTATAGTGATGCTGTACCAATAGTGGAGGTAGTGGAATAAAATCCAAGCGCTTCGAAGAAATAAATTACAATAGCGTTATCTGTACTAGTATGAAATGTTCCTTGCTCTTTTACGGAGTGTTTAAAAGATAAACCATGCCACTCTGTAATATATTAAAGCTCCAAAATTCATATTTTCCAAGCAGGTTACACTTATATGCTGGATTCCTTACGAATTTATCAGGATTGAAATGATTTCCTTACGGATATAAATTTCCGCAAAACACATAGGTCTATAAGACGGAATGCGTCGGTAAATGGCCAAGACAATGCATTGGTCTGAGTTATTTGGCCTTTCTGTTTGAATAATATGCTTCAAAAATAAATTACAGTAAAAATATATTCAATATTTTCCAAGTCTTCCAAATACTACCACCACTATAGGAACCATACCACCATCCCAGCTGGCAAAATCGGAATACTTTCTCGTTCTTTTGTAAACAATTGTCAATTAGACAGAACGGGAAAACATGTCGATTTCGTCAGCCGGGATTAAAGGAACAACCGGCTAGGAAGAAATAAACGATTTTTTCGTGTATTTTACATGATACACTGTAAAAATAGACGTTTTTCTGAAGAATACTGGTGTTTAGATTATAATTGGTAGAAATTTGTAAAATTTTCTGTAATAGACACTTGTAAATTGCATCATATTGTTAGTAACACGACCAGGTGCGCCACTTTTGGTTCAGTTACCCTATCGTGTTAAAATGGGCTGTTAAAAAGCCAGCTGTAAAGCATTCAGGCAAGCATTTCCAATGCAATTTATTCAAGTGTTTATCATACACCACACCAACGCTTCTAAATGCTCTCGTTTGTCTCATATGTTTTTTTCTTCAAACTCTTTATTATACAATTTGTCTCTGAGTGGATCGCATACAATTTGACTTAGTGAAAACACCGTTTTGTGTTTAAGATTACCAATATCTTCGCCGTTGTCCCATTTCCCACACACACACATACAGACGGGGTTCGATAAACAATAAAATGGTAATTAACTGAAACCTATTGTACTACGTGGGGTTTAGTTTTTCTTTTCTTTATCTGGGAAGCCGTGGGAAAGAGAAGGGAGGGGGGATACTTGAACTTGGAGATGGCACTTATAGCTAATGTTTCATGATTTTCTTTTCATCAAGCGATCTCTGTGCATCTATCGTTGGATTATACATCCATTGTCTAATTGTTTTGTTTTTCTTCTGTTTTTTCCTAAGATTGGATGAAAGGACATGAGTGTTACACGATTTCTGTGGGTGTTTCGTTTTTCGAGACAGAAAGCTTACGGACAACAACACAACAGCACAAATACGAAAAGCGTTGTAACATACAACAGACAGGCTTGGCTTATGGACTAATGTTTTTTCTTCAGTCAAGGGGTGGGCGATCATAACGGTCGTGCGCCGAGAAGTGGTCAGCACCAAGGCGAAGCCGGAGGCCCGGATGAACAGATCCGTGGATGCGTCTAGTTGCCAAGGGTTTCAAAAGGCGTATGAGGCACTCGGGCCCATAACAAAACGGCGCTCATCGTCACCCGATTCCGCAGGATTTTCGTTTGTACCGCATTCGAACCGAGCCGCGGGGAACGAAGGCGGCATCCAGTCTGCAATGACCGATGGAAGAGCGTGTTAGGAAGCGATTGCGACACGATTGCTACCTCCAGACATACCTGTGTTGACGTCGGTAAGCACGGCGGCACTCCTCTTCTAGGTTTGTTTTAAAGCTAATCAGGAAGCAAACAAGCGAACACAGGTTGAACACCCATCTACCGTCGCTACCGTCGTCGTCGTCGTCGTCCTCGTCGTCCTCGTCGTCATTGTTGTCGTCATCGTCGTCATGGTGGTGGTCTTTGTTGTGCTCGAGGCATCTGGCCGGCCGGCTTTCACTCGAATCCTGCGCCGTCCCGTGATCTGCACCAATCATCGCTAGTGCTAGAACCTGTCGTATGGATCTGCGGAAGGGAAAACAAACACAGAAGGACACAAGTAGGAAGAGTTGGTTACTGGCTGGATTTCAAACCAAACGACCCGCGTGCTGTATTGTGTCCAAATGTTCACATCGTCGACACCACACACACGCACACACACACATGCCTGATTCCGCGGTTCAAACGGAGAGGTGTGGTTGTTTACGGGAGGCATTGTGAGATATTAGCGCCTCAGGAGATCTTTTTAACTCGTCACTTTCGCTGAATGGAAGTTGGAAGGATATGGAGGGTTGTGGGTGAGAGAACCGACCGCATAAAGCTGGCCCTCTGGAAATTGCATACCACTAGGAGTACATGGCACTCCACAGTGGAGCTTGTTGTTGTTTTACCAGGACATTCAAAGTACGCTCACACTCAGAATCTTCAAACTGACCTCTGACCCATTCTCAATCACGCACATACTCACGCCCGAATACAACCAAGCATACGTACACATACATCACACAAGAACAAGCACACGCTAGGAAGGTAAAGTAAGATGCTGAGGGCGATAGGAAACAACTACTTACACAAACAACCGTCCGATTCGATCCACACGTCCATCAAACATTCCGCCAAAGGCTCCGTACGCAATATCCTGCGCGCATCAACGCATCCTCATCAACATCATCATAAGATCATCTTTGCAAACAGTTCATCCATCCACCATCCATACAACAGGTCCCGAGATGGAATCTGTTTTCCACACGCTACGCGCCTCGGTACAGTCGAACTGTTTTGATGCGCCCGCCTTCGATCGCCTACTGTGATCCGATCTCCCGAGCATCCCAAGATGGGAAAGAGGGAAGGTCCAGACATTCCAATAGATAGGCTTCGAAGAGCGTGCGAACCACACACAATCGAACCGTGCCATTCGGCTCCCTATGGTTTGTCCTATCCACAGTACACATTCCATACTCATTCAGAATAGCAACCTTTCGGATTTCATCCACACCGACCAACCGTGGACCACACAGACATCCTTCGCATCTCATTTACACCGCATCATGTACGTTGAGGCCAACGCAATGACGGATCTCCGTTTGATCTCTACCTCGACTTTGGTTATTCGTTTACAGCTACGTTTAATTTATATGTTACATGGTACAATTTGTTTGGTTTCCGCACATACTTTTTTAAGCTTGTTCTCTAAGTTTTGGTTTGGTTTGTAACACTCTTTTTCCGTCACGCAGAGGACCTGTTTTCCAGAATACTTTTTAGGCTGCGATCCTTAAACAGTTTCTCTACTGATGATAATACTAACAACACATTCTCATACACACACGCGCGTCTGGTATATAACACACAGCACACATACAAACACACACGTACACACATGTAACTTACTCATATGAAACAATGCAATCAACGGAAGCTAACATCTGTACCAACGACAAACAGGCGTAATTTCTGTTCCCGCTGGGACTATGATGTTATCTTCCGAGGATACTATGCAGACAGTCTAATCCTCCAGTAGTACTAAATGTTAATCCTCGATCTATCCATCGCACACTTGTCCATACTGTGACCTACCATTCCTTCTCTTCCTTTCTCTCTCTCTCTCTCCCGCATTTTCTCA
Source organism: Anopheles sinensis (assembly GCA_000441895.2). NCBI lineage: Eukaryota > Metazoa > Arthropoda > Insecta > Diptera > Culicidae > Anopheles > Anopheles sinensis. The sequence goes on along the minus strand of KE525369.1, from coordinate 1,748,078 downwards.
TACATTCGCAATCATACGCTCGATCACACATTCATTCGTTGCCTCAACACTCAATCGGCCACCCCTGGGGAGGGCTTAGGACAGTCGTTGGCTACTACGATACGGCTGTTAGAAGATGTCAAGAGGGACGAAACGCCCTGCCTAGTATGTATCAGTTTGCTTGCTTCTTCGTCCTTTGCAGTCGCTACTCGCGTGGAGTCATCGACATGTTTCGGCGGCTCTGCCCTTTCACTGGCAAACAGCATTGGGTTTGGAGTGGTTAGTGTTATGTACTGGCATCGTTGGCACAAGCGAAACAAGGGGGACACTCTGTCGATGGTAACGGAGATCACCTAAATGATACCCAACGGGGAACAATAGTGTGTGATTGGGCACTGGACTCGCAGCCTCGGACATTAGCGGATGTATCGATCAAAGTTATGGTTAGTTGAAAATGCTGGGAAATCTGTTAATCGAAGACATCTCCAAAGGGAATAAGTTACAAAGACCCAGGAATCCAAACAGTTGGATGACAAAATGGCGAAGAACTGATTAGGTAGATTGGTAGATTGTCTCTGTTCCAAAATTCGTCGTGAAGGGTCAAAATGAAACACGGAGTGGGTGTTGAAAGAAATACCAAAATCTTCGTCGTGAGTTGCAGGCGTTGTCAGCCAACTTCAGCTCGAAAGCAGGTGCTGTGGTCTCTAAAGCACTATGCTTTGAAAAAGCTCATCACATTCTGACTCTAACGCATCTAACTTTGTCTCTAACTCATCTATTTTTGTCTCTTGCCAAAAACATGCAAACAAACAGGGTAATTACCCGTATTACATTACGTTACGCGAACGTAGGATAGCCATAGTAATGATTCTCAAATCAACTTGATGTAGAACGGGTGTGGTTTCTCTAGATAGTTAAACATGTATGCGCGGTGTTTGCGCGTTTAGAAAATCGCTCAGAAGCTGTGCACTCGGCGATTTATTCTTATTTTCATAGCTGCTAACTGTCACTTGTTTTGTTTGTTTACAACCGCTGCCGTATATTTTTTAGATTTTGGTCAGAAGCAAACTTTAAATTTACTAATAATTTGTAGATAGAAACAAAATTACAATCAGAAGGCAAACCCTTGCAGCCGGTTTCTGGTCTACGAGACAAAAACTAATGAGAACGCGACACACTCAAATGCGTAAGAGACAGAATCTGATGAGCTTTTTCAATCATGGGTAGGTTAAAGCCAAAGATAGCTGGCAAAGATTGTTCAATCAGTGTTAGTTTTATGGATCTTTGGCCGAACATGTCAATCTATCCAATTTCCAGAGCGGCCACGGTAGGATCTCCGGAAGAAAATGTCGGAGTGAAGCCGTACGGATAAAAATAAATCCGATCCAGCGCACAATAGCCGAATGCTTTTGCAGTATTAATTTCAGAGTAGAGCACTTGATCTACGTTGGTGGATAGAGTTTAGCCTGAAAGAACATGTCGAAGGATGACGAAAATACAATACTTGGCAGTAGATATCCAACGCAGTCGTCTACTGACGATTCGGTTCGACGCGCCCAGTTGGTCCACCTGCCACCGGTGCTCCGTTGCCGTTCCAGGACAGGTACTCCTGACCAGTTACGACCGGATTTGGACCGTTAACCGGCATGCCAGAACCGGGTCCGGGACCACCAACGCCCGTCTGTCCAGGAAGGCCAACGGGTCCACAGGCCGTGTTCTGGTGGATGTGGTTTCCGATCAGGCTCCATTGACTTAGCGCAGCCGCTATGATCGCTGGATTGATTGGCATCTGGTTGAGATTCATGCTACCGAGTCCCGGGCCGCCACCGTGTGCCCCAATCACACCCGTCCCTCCGTTAACGCTACCGGCCACCCCGCTGGCATTGAGGTGCGTTCCCATGCCGACGTGGTGGCCACCGGGCATGCCCCCCTGTCCGCTTGGGCCGTTCGAGTTGAGTCCAAGCGCTTGCAGATTCGGCATCGAGTCGATGCTACTGCTATTCGGGCGGTTCTGTGTGGTGTACTCGTTGTAGTTCCAGATGGGCTGCTGATTGCCGACGCCACCTCCACCACCAACGCCACCAGCGCCTCCGCCACCGGCTTGCAGCTGGTTGTAACCTCCGATGGGACCACCCGGTCCACCTCCATCACCTCCTCCAACACCACCGCCTCCAGCGTGATGATAGCTAGTGTTAGGATTACCTGCATGCGGACCACCTGAGGGGCCGCTGCCGCCGCAGTAATCGTTGCTACCGCCTCCACTGCCACCGGGTTCTCCTCTGCCACCGCCGCCACCGTTGCCACCACCGCTTCCATTGCCGCCCCCGCTGGTGCCACCGCGTCCTCGCTCGTCGTAGGCGGCATAGTTTCCACCGCCGCCGCCCATCTGGCCCTTACCCTGGTGCCGGCCGTGCTCGGGCCGTGGCGAAGCGGTCGATACGTACACGGACGTGCCCTTGATCAGGTGGTCCTCGCCGCACAGACTCTGCGCCACGTTCGGGTCGATGAACGTCACGAAGGCGAACGCACGGAACGGCTTCGGGATGAACACGTCCGTCACCTCGCCGTACTTGCTGAAGTAATCCCGTATCTCGTCGGCGGTGATGTCCTCCGTCACGCGCCCGAGAAATATCTTGCTCGGCATCTGGTGCTGCATCTGATCCTTGCTGCTCGGCACCTTCACGTCGCACCAGCGGCTGTCGATCAGGTGCCGCTTGGACAGCGCCTTCATCTGGCACTCGAACTTGGCAAACCGGATGAACCCGTAGCCCTTCGATTGGCCCGTCTTCGAGTCCTTCTTGATCTGCACCACCAGCAGATCGCCGAACGTCTCGAAGTACTCCCGCAGGCCTTCCTCCGTCGTCTTCCACGGCAACCCGAGCACAATCAGATCGGTCGTCGTGCGGTTCCGGCTCTCGATGCGCTTCGTCTTGGGCGTCGAGTTTTCCAGCTTGTCGTCGCTCTTGCGCTTGTTCTCCTTGGGAAACACGCAGATGTACACATGGCTGCCCCAGCCGGTCTCCGGCGAAAATGGATGCAGCTTGTTGTCGCTGAGCCGTACGCCCCGGATCGCTTTGTTCTCCGGGTTCCGATACTTGAGACCGCACGCACCGTAGAACTGGGCCTGCAGGGTGGAGAGCAGCAGCGTCCCGTCGTCTTCCAGCGGTATCTCCACCGCTTCCTCCCCTTCCTCCTCCGTGACCAGCACTGTCCCGGTGGAACCCATATCTGCAGCGTTGCTCTCCGTCGTCATTCGCGTGCTCCAAAAGTTACTAACTCCGCTTAGCGGCGCGTCTTAGATTCCCCTTTATGGGTGATATATGATACCACCAGTACTACTAACACTCAACTACGCCTTGCGCACTACGAGGTAAAAGTAGGCTTTGACGGTTAGAGCACTTAGATCGATGCTCTCTGTTGCCTACGGTACACACTAACAGTTCACACTCACGATTCACACGTTCGTCCAGCTCAAAGTACACACGATCTAAATAGTAGGTAGTTTAGTAGATACTACACTATAGTGGTAAAGACATTCTATCTTCTTTTAATCGGCTCTTTCTCTCTCTCTCTCTCTCTCTTTCTATTTGCTCGTTCTTGCTCACTCTTTCGCTCGTTACTCTTGCATGCTTATTCGATATACAGCTCTCTTACATACGCTTGACCATTCTTTTTTTCTCTTTCGCTCGCTCTCTTTCTCTCTTTCTCTAGCTCTACTTAGCGCTCGTACACACACAACTCGCTTGTCTCGCTCTCGCACGATCTCTCTCTCTCGCTCTCTTTCTCTCTCTTCCTTTCTCTCTATTCCTCTTTCACTCTCTTTCACCCACTTTCACACTTCGCTTTTGCGCTAGTTCCGACTCGTGCACTCGTTCTCACTTTTAACTCTTTTGCAGCGTCTCACACAAATTGTCTCTTTCACGCACTCACGCTCAAGTGGGGGAGGGCCTCACCATCCATTCATGCACTCGTGGACCACGGCCGGTACGGATAGCCCGGGTCGTCTGTTTTTGTTTTTTTACTGCAAGAGCAAACGAAAAAAGTAACAACAAAACGGTTTTAGCAGATAATTCGACAGTCTTGTCGTTAAAAAGATTTCGCAGGTTCGCCAATCTTTTCAGAAATAATATGTTACGTAACAAACGTCTGGATAAGGGGGTGATGAAGGGGAGCTGATTAACCAGGGTCTGAAGCGAGTGTAGCCAACGTAACGTAACGGCGTTGGGACTATTTAATTGTTGGATATTAATTTCACAAACCCTAGTTGGAATAGCAATCGTATGTTTGCCAGACGTGTCAGCATTCCGGTTGTCTAATAAAGATTCTCTTAAAGTGACACTCGCATTAAAATATACATCAGATCATAAAGAAAACAAATTTCAAAAGATTAATTTCCTAAATTATGTCCTGTAACGGGAACACTGTGTGGTTTGTTTTAGTGAGTAAAAATAACAACATTACAAACCCTTGCCAAAACAAATGTGATAAGATTAAACGTTTCTTGTGAGCATTGAGCATTCACAGTTCAGTCACAGTGCATATTCCCAAGGAAATAAAATTACACGGCATTTTCAATTAGGCTTCGTTTTACAAGTATTCTTCGCACTCACTTACTTATTGAAACAATGCATAAATGTTTTCACAGACTCGGTTTCGTATAGAGGTCTTCAGAGTGCCACACTGACTTTATTGATGATCAAGCATCCACCCGAAAAATAAAGCTTGCAAAGCTGATTTCCTTTCAAATAAACATTTGAACTTAACTGTGTCTGCTAAATTTATTAATTCGGCACCTATTTTACTTACAATCTGTAGCGGGAACATTAGATGAGACTGAGAAATATTCGAATCAGCAGCGGCATAACTTTTTCACGCACATTATGTTCACAGATAAAAAAGATGGCTGATTTTGCTTAGCCCTTGACGAGACATTTGTGATGTACGATACTCGTTCTATTTACCCGCAGCATTCCCTGCCTGTCGAAGCTACCATTGGGGTGTCAGGTTGAATCATGCGAACATTTGATATTTCGTAGGTACAGTAATTTGACAGCAAGCGCATAAGCCCGTTTTCGACTCATTCGGCAGGCATAAGTGAGATGAAGTGAGAGTAAAGTGAGATTCACCCATACCCACCACAGATCTCAACGAAACCTGATGATAACGCATTTTGCATGTCTTGAAGGTCGTTTGTAATAAATTCATAATTTCGCGCATCGAATCCACAAACCAGAGCGCCAAACAAAAGCTTAAACATATCGGCAGAGATGGTTTGGCAGCTCATAAGCCGGGGCTGTGAACTCACCGTTGACACTTCATCTCATCTATCTCTTCTCGCAGTGAGGAGATTGGGTTTCAAAGCAACCTGATTTATTTATAAACACCACAGTGTAGCTTTCCGATTACTCAGAAAAAGCGATTACTCATCAAAATAAGATTGGAAGAAAAGAACACATGAGGCTGGTGTTGAGAGAATTCAGTAAAATAAACATCCTACGATTTTCCAGCGATTGTTATCTAAGTAGATAAGGTTTCAGTCGCGGGATTCGTAGTGAGCAGTAACATCACAGTATCTATAATTTACCCAAAACAAAATGATAGTGAGCTGATCGGATTTCAAAACAAACTGTTTATCTTCAATTATGAGAAAGGTGAAACAAAATGCCACAGTATAGCAGCTATACGGGAAGCCATTCTTCATCTTCCCCAAGTCGGACAAGGCCTCTCTCCGAAGAGAGTTACTGTGACCGATAGACGGTATATTATTAAATCGGTGGTCAGCCGTTCGTAATACCGGAGGGGAGGTACCAGACTCGGGATCCGATCCCAAAGGAAGCCATTACGTACCCTAATTAAGCGTGGAAGAAAACAAAAATACGTGAAGTTAATAATAAAAAAAATGCAATCAAATATTAATCTTCGATTTACCACGATCTGTTTTAAAAAGAAACGAAACCCGGGAATCAAAAAACGGCAATCACAAACGCTCGTATAAAAGTAACCGCGGTGACGATGTGAACGATGTTTAACCAAACGACAGTGCGCTTGACGTGCGTTGACGAAAACTTGGTAAACTATGCCAGGAGGTGAAAATTGTGTCTTGGTGGCAAGCCGAGATCGGTTTGTTTATTTTCACCTGCCGGCGGTAGGTTTTTCGCCCCGTCCCACAGGAGAAGAAAAGATGCTGATAGTGGAGCGAAGGAAACCGTCGGTGAATCGACGCAGTTAGGTGCTTATATAGAAAACGACACCAATTCAAAGTTGGGAGCACCAGGACCATAATGGGCGGTGTTGCCGGTGTTGTTCCGAGAAGTGTGCCTGGCAGGGAAAACTTGTTGAAGGAAATGAGGGTCGCATAAAGGGTGCGGTGGTTTGTGTGCAGAATGAAACTATTTTAGTTGGGACGAATCTAGTGGAAGTTCAAACAAAAGTGTACAGTTGATAATATATTTTATAATAATAATAAGTTTTGGATAATAAGATAATAAGTTTTGGTTAGATCCAAACCAAGTGTAGGAGCGGATTACGAAGAGTCGGTAGGTAGTGGAACCATTTTGCAGAAGCTGCCATTTTGTCGATGATTAATCGGATGATTGTTCGTTTATTCCCCGCATCCAGCACAATGTCGCAGGCGTACTCGTTGCATGTGTTGAAGGTGGCGGTGGCCCGGATTTGCCAGACGATCGGCTGGCACTCGACGCACACGACGCCGATCGATCTGCTGATCGACGTTACGCAGCACTTTGTGCGCGAGATGTGCCGGATCATGATGCGCTACTGCGAGCTGTACAATCGCACCGAGCCGAACCTGGACGATCTGGCGCTGGCGTACCGGGACATGGGCATCAACCTGCAGGAGCTGATGGAGTACATTCAGTTCGTCGATCCGATCCTGCTGCCGTTCGAGGTGCCGAGGTTTCCGGTGCCGCGCGAATCGAACCTCAACTTCCTGAAGCCGGGCAGCCGCGAGATGATGATGCGCCCGCTCCACATCCCGTGGTACATGCCGCCGATGTTTCCCGAGCTGGAGGAGGCGGCACCCGTGGTCGAGGGTGGCGAGCTGGCAGCGGACGAGGAGAAGGCGCTCGCACTGCCGTCACGTGCCCCCCGGGCCATCCTCGACGTGATGGGTGCCGATTCGGCCGAGCCCGATGCTGCCGAGCTGAAGCTCCTGGAAGGTGCCACACTGTCGGAGATAACGATCGAAGACACGGGCGAACGGGTGGCCAGCGAACCGTTGGTCGAAGATGGCGCACTGCTGCCGGAAACGGCCGTCGTCAACGAGGAGGTCGAAATTCCGATGCAAACGGTGGAGGTGAAGGAACCGACGGAGGCTGCCCCAACGACAGCTGCCGACGCGACCCTCCTTCCACCACCACCAGTGCCACGAGACGTTGGAAAGCGTCCGGAGGCACCGCTCGATAAAGGGGCCGATACGAGCAAAGCGAACAACGCGCAAGCGAGCACCGGCGAGGGCAGACCGACGCGCAACATCAGCAGCGTCATCATGACAACGTCCGGCTTCATATCGCCCGCGCGCGAAGGCAAACTGCCCGACTCGCGCATACCGATCATTCCGGAGGAGCGGCCACCGAAGATGCTGCAGCCGCCTCCACCACCGCCCCCGTCGGCGGTGTCTGCGCCGCATCCGGTGTCGGCGCAAGGCGTAGCGGCGTCTTCGTCCGGGCCCACGCACACACATCCGCACGCGCGCGATAACAAACACGCCAGCCCGCTGTCGGGCGGCACACCAGCACTTTCGGCACCGTCGGCCGCCGCATCCCTCAAGCCGGCCGGCGCTGGTGGTGGTGGTGTCGGTGGGGAGAAGTCGGGCAAAAAGGTGAAAAAGAAACCGATCGATCGGGAGCGCAAGAAGGGCGATAAAAAGGGGAGCAGCGCGACACCGAGGGTAGAAAAATCGTCGTCGACGGGAAGTGAGCCGAAGGCGAGTGGCGTGGGTGGAGCGCAGGCGGCGGCGGGGATGGATAGCGGTGGGGGTGCAGGGTGGGGCGGGGTATCGGGAGTTTTGCCAACACCGCAGCTCGAGCCGGCTAGTGCTGTGGGTAGTCACCCGCCGACCGTTGCCACAGTCGGACCAGTGTCATTTCTCCAGCCATCCGACGGAGCGTCACATCAGTTCGGTGTGTTTCCCCCGCCCCAATCGGACCAGCCGTCGCCGAGTGTAGTGAAAGTGTCGAGCGGGAAGGCGGGCAAGGAGAAGGCGTTGAAGAAGCGTAAGGCGCCGCCGGCGCCCGATATAGCGCTGCTCAGTGCGCCGGAGCTGTTCGATAAGTTGCCACCGCCCGCCAAGCAACCGAAGGTGAAAAGTTCCACCAAGCGGCTCAAGCAGACGAAGAAGCTGCAGGCGCTGCAGCAAGCGGGTGCCGAGGGGCAGGCACTGTTCGCTCCCACTCACGGCGGGCCATCGGTTGCCACCGTTTCGCCCTTCCAGCCGGTGCCGGACGGTGCACAACCACCACCACCGCTCATCGGTCCGTGGCGCCCGGGAGGTGGTTCACTGTTGGGTGATAAATTTCCCCTTCCCAACGCCCCATCGACACCTCTCATACCACATCCACCAACACCGGAGCTGCTCGGTAAGGCACCCACACCATTCGGCCACCAAACGCCCAAGCAGAAGACACCATCCACCAAAGGGAAGGGTGAGGTGGCGGCGTCGGAACAAGCTGCTCAACTATCCCTGCTCCAGATGATGCACCCGAGCCTGGAGATAACGGCGTCACCTTCCGTACCGAACGAACGGACGCCACCGAAAGCGACCGGCAAGAAGGCGGGCAGCAAGGCGAAGGAAGCCAAGATGCAACTGCCCGCACCGGAGCCCCGGGACGATCGGGACGTGATCGTCATCGACGACGATAAGTCACCGCCGCGCACACCGTCGCTGCTCCTGCCGCCACCGAGCGAGAGCAAGAAGCAACGCAAACAGCAGCAAGCATCGATCGCCCGGCATCCGCCGGACAATCTGTTTGGGGCGGCGAGCCAAGGCGGCGAGTACGACTTTAGCATGTCGTCGCCGGGCGCAAACCCGCTCTCGTTCCGTGACTTTTCCTCGCCGGAAGGGGGGCACCACGGTGCGGGTGGGATTCCCAAGACGCCCGACATTAAGCTGCCGCTGAGCGCGACCTCCTCACCCTTGCTGGATGTGGATGGGCGCAAGGCGGGCAAGTCGGACGCATTCTCACCCGACGCGTCGTTGCCGAAGACGCCCATCGGTGGTGTTGCTCCTCCGGCGGTGAAACCGAAGCGCCAGAAGCAAAAGACTCCCAAGGGCGATCCAGCGGGAGCGAAGCAGGCGAAGGTGGACCAGCAGCAGCAGCCGGATCAACCGCAGTTCGGGGCGGGGCCGGAGCAGAACCGGAACATGTTTCCACTGTTCCCGCCCGGCCCGCAAGGGCTCGGCCAGTACAGCAACTATCTCAACCAGTCGCTCCGGGCCGGGATGCGGTTGGGGCTGTTCCCGTTCCCGTCCGGGCCCGGGCTCATCCCGGACAACCCGCTGTTTCCGCTGCAGCCCGGCCCGTACCCGATGGGGGCGGGCAACTTTCCGCTACCGCCGAACCCGTTCGCCCTGCCCGGCATCGGCAATCTGATGCGCATGCCGCACCCACTCGCCGGCGGTCGGCGCTCGATGGCGGGTGGTGCCGGTGGTGTCGGTGGCTCCCTGCACCCGCACCACCAGCGTAACGTCGCGTTCGACGACAACCTCGACCCGGAGACGAAGCTCGCCCAGACGCCGCTCGATCTGCAAAAGTCCAACTGCAATGTCGCACCGCTCGTGCCGCCGTCGCTGCTGCAGGACGAGTCGCTCAATTTGTCGCTGCGGCTCGGTGGCTCCTCGTTGCTGGGAACAACGGCAACGGCGTCGGCCACGTCCACGTCTACATCGGTCACACAAGCGGTGAAGGAACAACAGCAACCACCACCACCAACACCGTCTGCAGCAACGCCGGGAACGAGTTTCCTTGGCAGCCAAGCGGCGCCGGCGGCGAAGCAGCCGAGCAAGCTGACGGAATCGCGCAAGGAGGACCAGGTGGTGATACTGCCGGCCGCAAGCGTACTGCCCGGTGCCAGCCCCCCGCAGCGCTCCAGCATGTGCGTGATCGATCTGGACGGCGATTCCGACGGCAGCCAGTCGACGACGAAGGACGACGGCGGGCGGCGCAAGCTGGGCAAGGAGCATAAGAAGGAGCGCAAGGTGAAGGACGGCAAGATCAAGAAGAAGAAGGACAAGAAGGACAAGAGCAAGAGCAAGGAGCGGGAGCGCGAGCAGCAGCTGAAGGAGCTGACGGCCGGCACCGCCTCCTCCTCGGCCGTGCTCACGATGGGCATGATCGGGGCGGAGGAGGCGCTCATGGAGCAGCTGCGCAAGGAGCGCAAGGAGAAGAAGGAAAAGCGCAAGGACAAGGTGAAGAAGGAGAAGCGCAAGGAGCGCGAGCGCGCCCAGCAGCAGTCGGTCGGGGGAGACACACTGATGGTCACCTCGCCACCGGCCGGCGACTCGCTGCCTGGCCCCGCAGTACCGAAGCTGATCATGAAGCTGAGCGGCTCGGGGGCAACCCCATCGCCCCGCTCCGACACCCCCGACCATCACCATCCGACGGTGGTGGCGACGACCACCGAGCAGCCGAAGCGCGACGGCTCCCCGGAACTGGCCCGCATTTCCGCGCTCGTCACGCGCCCTCCGAAGCTGAAACCAACGGCGGGGGGTGGCATCGGTGGTAAGGGTAAGAAGGACGACTCGCTGCTCGATGACGATGCGGGTGGCTTCGATGACGTGGCGTTCGCATCGGCGGGTGCTCCTACCGGAACAAAGCACCACTCGCTCCCGGTTGGTGTCGGCTCCGGCGATCTTTCTTCCGGTGCGAACAACCGGTCGGCGGCAAGCAGCGGCATCATGCCCACGATCGGTACCACCGGTACCTCGTCCTCCTCCAGCGCAGCGTCATCCTCCGTCAAAGGAAGCAGCAAGGCCGCACGCGTCGGTGCCGAGTACGGTGGTGGTAAGTCAGGGGTCGTGAAACTCCCGCCCGGTACCATCGCCACCGGGGGCACCAGCAGCAGCTCCTCCTCCTCCCGCAAGGCTCCCAAGGATGGCTCCTCGTCGAAGGGCTCGAAAGCAACGGCGCTGGCATCATCGTCGTCGTCGTCGGCGGCGGCAGTGGGAGCGGCAGCCCATCACCATCACCACCACCACGCATCGTCTGCGAGCGCCCTGGCGGCGGTTGCTGCCCCGGCCCAGATGACCGACGTCGACGGCAACACCGTGTGGATCTGTCCGGCGTGCGGACGCGTCGACGACGGGACGCCCATGATCGGCTGCGACGGCTGCGACGCCTGGTATCACTGGGTGTGCGTCGGCATCACGGTGCCGCCGGAGGACAACGAGGACTGGTACTGCCGGGTGTGCATCGGCAAGATGCAGGACTCGCACGCCGACACCGAGAAGCAGCGCAAGCGTAAGAAGAAGGACAAGAAAACGCCCAAGGATTAGGCGCCCCTTACCTAGCATTACCCTTTTGCTAATTTTTATTGATTTGCAGGAGTAGAATATTGTTTATATTGAGCGTTAAGCTTTTCATTTACCCCTTTCGTATGCGAATGTTTCACAAAATCACGATTTAAGCACTAATTTAAGCACAAAATCACGACTCTGCTATTGCAATCTGGCATTTTAAATTTGGGTTTTAAACTAACTTTTGTAACGCAGAATATTATATATATATATATACACACCTATACACAAGTGCGCGCGCTTGAATTTATTGCGATAGATACAGAAAATTCAACGTACAGTAGCAGGCAATGAAAAGTCAGACACACCTGAGAATCGGACAATCTTTAAGTTTCCTCATCGTCTTCTCTAACGCGGAAAACGGCATGAACCTTTACAGGAGACTTTTCTTAGTTTTTATTCATTAATATGCAAAAAGGATAAGTGGCTTATAATGGAAATCATGGGAAAAGGGAAGGCACATTTGTTAGTTTTATTCTAAACGTTTGTTTAATTTGTTTCTGAGTGTGCCAAAACAGTTGCTCGTGGGAAACAAATGCCAATAATTATGCTACGAAATAATAAAATAGTAATTTCTTTGAGAGTTGACCGACTTAAAAAAGCCGGATTCATAATACATGTTTTTGAGCATCTGTGAAGCAACAGGAAAACAACGGTATTCATAGAAAAATATTGTCCAACTTTTTGATTGCCTGCCACTGTACATTTTTTATATGTTAGGTGTTGGCGTAGTTGCCGACTGGTAGTTGGTTAGCTATAACCGTGTGGGTTGAAACACGAGACGAGTGGGAAGAAAATGTTTTTGTTTCGTCTACCGTAGAACGTCATGTATTTTTTTCCCCTGGAGTGCATAATGGTAAAAGCGACACGGAAACCGGAAACCGTCTCATCTCCAGTAGAGTAAGAAAAACATTAGAGGTCTATTTAGAAGATAGATGCTAAAGAAAAAGTATATTCACATTGTATATGTATGCGGGGGCGAATCCCAGCGGAAAACGGACTGTCCACTGTGCAAGAGGACTTGACGAGATCCACGTACGGAAAGGTATAAAAGTCCAGCCCCAAGCCCTTAACGGGCATCGCATGTCCCGACCGTCTTGGGCCAAGAACAATATGGGGTAGATTTACGTTTATTGTACAATCTTATAATTACGAAATACAATCTTTAACAAATAATATGATGTGGCATGATTTTTATTTAACCACTTGTGGTTTTGTGTGTCAAAGCGAACATTTATTTTAGTTTGCCTTACCGAACATTTTCGCTCTTTGGAATATACATACTACTTTGTTCGATGAATATAGTTGCCCAGCTCTTGAAACATGTCGTTAAGGTAGGATATTCGCACATGAAATGTAAAACTAGCGTCTTTAAACATTGGCGTTTTCTGCTCTTCCGAGTCGAACGAATCAACAGCATTTCATTAGAAAATACTAACTCAAAAAAGTAAAAACAACGATGGTTAGAAAACAGGTTGGGAAGCATAACGATATTTGGGAAAAGAAGTGCATCGTATCGGTTTAGAACGACACCGGACGTAATTAAACAGACGATTTAGAAAACTACTAATGTGAAAATAAATGATTAAAAATGGAAAGTGTACACATTTACAGAAATAACAGACATTTTTATTTCCCTATCATGATTGTTCGCAGCAATATGTTCATATTTTTGAGACCCAAAGTTAGAAACGGACCGCTGCATGTCCTCCTGAATATTCAATTTTGTATGATATACCCAGGTATAAGCAGATCGCCTTAGGCCACCTTGTTTTTGTAAGCTTTTCGAAATAAATTCGGAATAAACAATCGAAAGATAGCCTACAAAATATCTGTCCTGTTGTTATAAATATATATTTTCTCATGCAATGATGACTGACAATAACAAAACGGGTAACTAACATAGATCCAAGTAGTTAAAGCTGTTTCGTTTTTCTTGTGGTCAGCTGAAGCTTAACGTAAAAATATCCGGTGCTAGTGTTTATCGACCGTCGAGTGCCGGTTGGACAGCATTTCCTCCAACAGCTGACGGTCTTTGATGCACGTTTTGGTAAGAACTTCCACCTGCTTGTCCGGCCGTATGAGCACGTCGTCCTCTATTCGCAGACCGAGTCCTCGGAACTCCGGTGGGACGTCTGTTCTCTCCTGTGAGATGTAAATGCCTGCGAGGGAGGGATGAGAAAGGAACGTCATAACATCTGTTTACCATATCGAAAAATAACTGCAACTCACCCGGCTCCACCGTGCAGATCATTCCGGGCCGCAACCGTATGCTTCTGGAAACCAACGGAGTGTCGTGAACGTCCATGCCAAGGTAGTGCGAAACATGATGGGGGCAGAATTTGTACGCTGCGCGGGACAGTTCTAGGCCGCTGCAGGATGCTGGTATGAGCTTCACCTCCTGGAGATATTTCCCGATCTTGGTGCACATGGTATCGAACAGCTGGTCGAGTGTTTCACCGCCTGCATGCTGGAGGCAGCCGATAAGTTCCAGCTGAACCTGCTGCAGCACCTCGTAGAGCACACGCTGCGGGTCGGAGAATTTACCATCGACCGGCCAGGTGCGGGTGATGTCGCTCGTATAACCATGATACTCACATCCAGCGTCCAGCAGGATCATCTCACCACCTCGCACTATCTGATTGTTGTTGACGTAGTGGATGATGGTGGCGTTCGTTCCGCCAGCTACCACCGGAGGGTAGGCGAGAAAATTAGCCCCACTCATTCGCGTGCAGTAGTCCACGGTGGCGAACACATGGTGCTCGCCGATGCCCGGATAACTTTCGGCCATCGTCCGGTTAATGGCACTGGAGGCAATCTCGCACGTTTTGCGCATCAGCTCACACTCGCTCGGCGACTTGATGACGCGAATGTTATGGATAAACTCGAGCGGCGATCGCATGTGGTTGTGCGTTACGCCCGCGACGATTTTCGACACATCCTCCAGGTCGGACGCCTTCTCGTCGAACCAGGTGATTGCATTGGGGTAGGCGAAACTGTACTTCATTAAATACTCCTTCAGCAAGGCCACATCGTACGACTGCTCCATGCCGAAGATGTCGGCCGCAGCCTGCACCCCGGTCCGGGGCCCATCCCAAAGCTCCGCATGCTTGTCTTTCGGTCGCATAAACAGTGTGCTCTTGCACTGGTCCTCCCCATCGATCTCCATCACTAGCACGCTGTCCGGTTCCTGGCAGCCGCTCAAGTAAAGAAAATCCGTGTTTTGCCGAAACACGTACGGGATCTTGTGGCTCATGTACTTCTTGTTCGCAGCCGGGATGATTACCTGCCAGGAAAACAACAAAAAAGCATGCGTAAGCAACATAGAACGAATTGGACATTTCCGCCACCGTTCCAGCTTACAATATGGTTTTTGATGCTCTTGTCTAGGTTTTTCGCACAGAACTCTTTCATCGAAAACAGCAGCATCCGCCGTCTAGCTTGAATCTCTTCCAGACAAATGCCCGGTATCACCTCGCCAGGGCTGATTAAATGTGGATGAGTATGCTGTACCGGCTGGCCAAAGGTCGTGTGACGGCGCGCTGGTTCCGTTGCCTCCATCGCGGCTTTTTGGTTGTTAATTCTGCTGCATGCTAAAGCGCTGGCTGAATGCAGTTTCCCCGTAACACTCTCTGCAGGAAACAAAGAATATTTCATAATACAACCTGACGCAAACAGGAATTTAGCGGCTTCATTACTTTGAATTACTGGGAAAATGCATCTTGCTGTATTACGGACACAACTAACAGCTCGTAGAGAGAGCATGTCGCTTGACGGTAGGAAAATAGTAATGGAAAATCCAAGATTATATGCAAGTTAAAACACAAAACTACTTGTTGACCCGGCTAGAACGTATGATTTTGAACCGATAATCAACACACGCGCTGACAGCTGTCAGAGACGATGGGAAAGATTGACAACAATTTCGAAAAGGCCGTTCGACTTTCAAATAATTAGACGCTAAAAGGGAGGAGCTTTCTCTCACTTTATGAGATTGTTCATATGCATCCAACATTGTAAAGAGATATTTAAAATATACAATTCAAAGAAGGTTTTTTTTAGAAAAAGAGTTATTATTGAGTATTCAACATACAGTAATCTATCTACATGACTTAGTTATGAAAGCAACGAAGCATTGCCTGGTACGTTATTCCGAATCGGAAAGGACGATAATCCGCCGACGCCGCTTTGCTCCACCAGCTTCTGCATCATCTTCTTTTTCTCGTGCCCGTTTTTTATCTCGCCGGCGTTCCCGTAACGCCATCTCGGCCTGTTCGAGTTCCGACAGCTCCGAATCAACCTCGACGTCGTCGGTGATGAAGGACGACTCCAGTGCTTCTTGTGTTTCCGGTGCATAATCGCTCAAATCATCGTCCGCGGACCCAACCGTGTTTGGACGGAATGGGTGATTCGACCGTGTGGGAAGGAAGCGCGGGGGACCCGCGTCTGCTCGCGTGGTTGGAATTTTGTAACGCCCACGAGCCACCGCCGGGCTTCGGACTGACTGTAGGTAGACAGCGCGCATATCGACGCAAGTTGCATCCGCCTCCGACGACTGACTACCACCCGCTTCGATAAACGAAGCCATCTCTTCATGCCATGCTTCTGGATCGTTTTCATCCTCTTCCTCACTGCCGGACACTTCCGCTTGTGTGTGTAGGAATGCTCGTGCAACGTGGCGACGCTTCTGTTGCTGCTTGTTGCTTTGTGCCGCAATTTGCAATACCGATGTTTCCGGTTTCTTCTGGCCTGCTTGAGCCATTGTGTTCGGTTTACGGTCGGTTCGGCCGTAAGATGGACCCTACGAAGACACAAAAGATTATTAAGTAATATCAGAAAGAACGTAGTGGTGCTAGCTTAAATATTTCCGTGTTAAAGCATTGAATACTTACCGATTTACAGGATTCGAAAATATCATCGTCCTCGGACCCAGCATCGGGAAAATCTGGTTCCACCATTGTGACCGGAATGTCATTGGGTAGCGGGTGAACACCATCCTCTTCGCCTTCGCTATCTAGAGCGTTGTGCAAGTGAAGTCCTCGTTTCGGTCTGTGGCCAATCATTACACTCGTATCTAAATCCTGGCTTGGACCTTTCACCGGCTGCGACGGTAATCCAGTTGAAGACGGCCTGATTGACGATTGGCATGTGTTGAAGAACGGTGAGAGCGATAAAGGCTCGTGGGGGGTTAACTGTCGTGACAATTCTGCGCCATCATTGGGCTGTTCGCGAGGTTCTCCTATTCGAAGGCGTTGAAAGTTCAATTTCGTCGGTGCGAGCCGTGAATTTGTCGATACACTACGCTTCACCCTAGCGAACAGAGAAGGAGATTTTTCCACCGCCGAGCAAAACTGGGAGCCATGCTCAGCCGGCTCCTTCTGTTGTGTTTCACCAAGGATAGACCTGCTGATGGGCGATTGTTGCACAGCGGTACGATGCACCGGACTAAGTTCCATCTCACCGAACAGATCGTCATCGCTGTCGGCAAACACGAGCGCAGCGGAGCCAAGATTAAAGTTCTTACACTTGCCCTTGTTTTCTTTATCCGCCTCCGGTGTTGCCGATTGTCGTGACGTGCCCGGTTCCGATGACACATTGCGAATCGCTGCTTCCTTTCCGGCCGTATTGACAAGCAGCAGATTCGATCCTCCAACTACTTCCGTTGTCACTGGTTGCTCACTGTCGTGCCCTTCATTCAATGGCACCGAAGGGTCTTCCACCGTACGATCGCTTTGTTCCTCTGCATCGTCTGAAAAAATATCATCAAGCGATCGCAGGTGAAAATACTCCAGAACCATTTTCCTTTTCAGCTCACTTTCAGCCATGTCCTGGAAACCGTCTGAATTGTTACGCTTTTGCACGGACCGATTGAAGGCCCGCAGCAGCGGACTGTCGGAAGGGATAGTCTTTTTCACTGTTTCGACATTCAACCACCGCCTACTTGGCATTCGTTGCACTTGCGGCGGTGTTTCTGGTTCGCCTACTGTCGCAACGCCTACTGGGTTTCCACATTCTGTGTTTGTTAAACCCACTTCCCTGGGTTGGTTTTCTTCGAGCTGGCGCTTCTGAACCGACCGATTAAAGGCACGCAACAGGGGACTATCGACCGGTGGTGTCCGTTTTCGGTTCCCTGTCGCAGGCGCTGGCTCCGTGTCCGTACCTCTCTGTATCGCCACGCAAGAGGTTTCCGCAAAGTTGGAAAAGTTGAGTGTTGAATCGAATATGTTTAAAATGGATTCATCCTTCCTCGGCGTTGGAGAAATTTGGGGACTATCGGAAGGCGATGAACACGGTGCCTCGTTTCGAGCAGCACGCTGCAACCGGATGGATTCCGGAATCGGTCGAAGCGGTTGTAGATCGAACGGATCATCCTGCTTACCCGCCGGCTGTGACACCATGGTTCCATCTTGCGTAGGCTGTAGCAACTGCCGGGCCAACTCGGACCGCACGATCGCCAGCGAACGTCGCTGCAGTATCTGCGCCACGGTCGGAACATTGAGTAGCTGCTGGCGGTGGATAAACTTCTGCCTCCTTAGTTGCTCGTAATGGCGGACCAGGTTCTGCAGCATCCGATCGATGGCCAGCTGCTGATCGGACTTACCGGGGCGGGTACAAAGATCGATGACTGGCTTTTCGGTGGTGCGTTGTGGTAATTTTTCCGGGCTGCCACCGGCAGGCGAACCAGCAACGGAGAAAATATCCCGTTCGCTTGCATCCAGATCCCCGCCCGCCGGAACCCTCCCGGTGTTGGCACGTTGGAAGAATCGGCGCACATCCTGTGTCCCTTTCGGTGGTGAGCTGCCGGTGGACGTTGCTGTACTCACTTTTCTTCGCTTACCGTCCGCGTCCGGCTCGCCAGCGGTAACCTTACGCTTCGCCCTACCCTTCCCGCTGCCTGATGGAGCATTTGCACCTTCCCCTTCGCCACCAGCTGTCGCTGCGATGTTGATAAACATTTCCACACATTTCGGCTCAAACTCCCCCGGCACAAGCCGTGGCGAGTGCCGGTAGAGGATGCGCATGATGTCCTTGCTCTTGGCGAGCTGCTGGTTCGTCCGGTCCTTCGACGCCTGCACCCGCTTGAGCGTCTCGTGCTCCTCACCCTCGGTCACCAGCATCAGCACGCGGCCAACACGTTGCCGCCCGGTCCGACCGATGCGCTGCACGAACCGTGTCGGATTTTTCGTAATATCGAAGCAAACAATCAAATCCACCTCGCCAACATCGATTCCCTCCTCGGCAACGCACGTTGCAATGAGCGTATTGCAAATACCGGCCCGAAATTGCTGCATCGCAGCGATTTGTTCCTTCTGCGTCACCGCTCGGATCCCACTCGTCCCTCCTTGACCTGGAAATTATAACAAAAAATACACAGATTAAAAGGTATTCCTTCAAAGTCGGGCAAAATTAACTATTGACTTGAAATAAATATCAAACAATTTCTTGAAAGAACGTGAATTGATGCTCAACAGTGCAGTGATTGGTCAACAATTCGACAGGATTCGAACGGATTTACATTTGGTATTTTTCTTTTTGAAGAATGTATCATACAATAGAATAATTAGTCAATTCCAACAGACTAAAAACATCTCTAGCTCACTGCTGGAAAGCTATTGCGAAAATGCCTTATAAACGGTTACAGAACGACAGGATGGCTTTTTGATTGCAATTACTCTTCGATTCTATTTCCAATAAAAAGAATTTGAAAATATAAATTCATCATTATATAGGATCAAATTTCGTAATGACCGGACATTTTTTCTGCAATGCACTGAAGTAAACCTCTGCATCTTTTTTTTCATTAAGGTGATTTACTTTTGAAAATTGTAATTATTATGTAATATTTTATCAACCAATTGACTCGCACAGCATATATCTTATTGAAACTACTCACCAACTATACACTTCGGGCGGATCAGCGGACTCCGTTGGCTCAGCAACCGATGGATCATCGCAACCGAATCCCGGAACTCGCAAAACACAATTGCCCTCGATTCTGGGTGTTCGGTAAAGTGGGTCGCTAGCTGCTTTTCTAGTATGCGATACTTTGGATGGCCATAGTCAACGTCGTCGTCGCCGGTCGCCGGCACATCGCCTTGGGCGTCCGTTTTGTGGCGCGCTTCCCCGAATCGCTCGCGCAACTGCTCGAGAAACTCCTTGATGGCACGGTCCTTGGCCACGAAGTACTTCTCCGTCGCGCCGTCACCACCGCCGGAGTCGGCGAAAAAGTTCAGCAGCGCCCGTACGCCGTGCCGGACGAGCAGATCGAGCGCATGGTACATGCTGACACACACGCCGAAGTCGCCGTTCACGATGGAGTGGTTTGGGTGTCGCTGGAGGAGCGAATTTTCACGGAACCGCTTCTGCTCCATGATGAGCATGCCGCGTGTCATGGAGGCCGGGCTGCCGCAGGACAGCACGTTGGCATCGAGCAGACGGCGCACGTACGGATCGACCAGCTGCAGCAGTTGCTCCCGTACGGCGCGTATCGTCGCCCCGAGCGGGATGACGATCGTGCGGATACTCTTGCGAAACGTGTACGGCGACACGTCGATCGAGTTGTCCCAGCGCACCTCGATGTGCGAGATGAGCAGGTTCTGTATGACCTCCGCCACGTCCTCCAGCGTTCGGCCGGGCGTGGCGGAAAGGGCAAGCACACGGAAGTGTTTGTTGCGTGCTGCGATCATTCGAACCACCTCCGTGTACGCGTACCGGCCCTTCGCCTTGTGCGCTTCGTCTATCACAATGAGGCGCACCTGCTCCACGGGAAAGGCTTGTTCGGGGGCGCACAGATCCGCCTGCACGACCTGTGGCGTTACATAGAAGACACGCTTCGATTGCCACAGCCCCGCGCGGTTCTTGCGTTGCTGCTTGCCAGTTATTTCGGCGGTGTCCTCCTTGGGGATGCCCATGATGCGGTAGCACGCTTCAATCTGTTGATTCACCAACGGCCGGGTCGGTGCCATGAAGATAACCTTCCCCGTCGGATACCACCGGTAGATGTTGTACATCACAACGGCAGCAATGAATGTCTTGCCGAGACCGGTCGGCAGCACGACAAGCGTGTTCTTGAACAGGGCCGCCTTCGTGATGGTGTACTGGTACTGCCGAACCGGATAGTTGGTCGGGTAGATCCAGCTGCTGCCGGTACTGTTGTCGAACCCATCGTACTGTTCCTGTTTGCGCAGGTGCAAGCGATCGTGCAGCTGGCTGTACGGTTTGTCCAACAGCGCCAGGACACTCTCATCCAGTAGGTTCGCATCTTCCTCCTTGGCGAACGAATCCGTTGAAATATCACGTAACGAATAGCTGCTTGCGCCAAGTACATCGGACACATCCCTGGTGTTGTTCGCAGCGTCAAGAGATGCATCCCGTGAAAGATCGCCTTCCATCACTCCAAGATCTGGTTCAACGGTGTATCTTATTTGATTTAAAATGCTCTGGGAGCTAGCCACCTTGAACGGGACATGTAAACAATTGCTATCAATAAACGATTCTACACAAAACATTTGATTTTTGAGCACGCCTTCTCCTTACATTTACCTCTGGACGGACTTTCTCAAGCCCAACACATTCAATTTACGCACCATTTAGTTAATGTATGAATATTTGGTCAACATAGCACGGACAAAACAAATTACCGACCAAAACACTGAGCTTACAGTAGCACCGATACAACCGTCAACATAAACATCAAAGCGCACACGGTATTGCGTTGACACCGCAATCCGAACTAGTTAAAGCATTTTATTCAAAATTCGACGGCACAACAAACATTTTGGTCGCACTATTTCAGTATTAACGGCCCACGAGAAGTTAGTTGTTTTAAAAACAGTTTAAAAATGACTTCGCACCACTAAAAATTGGGCAAAGAACTTCGGGGTTGCAGTCGCTTGCGCCAACCAATCGCAAAATTGCCAGCTGAATTGGTTGTTTACATTAGCTCAATGTATGCTTTCCTGTATGAACATGTTATACCCTATATGTGCCCAATTTCCGTTTCCGAATACCGAACCCACGGTCACAAATGGTAGCGTCTTTTTGACCCAAAATAAGCTGAATAAATAATTAAATTAAAATTATTCGCTTGAAAGATGATTAAATTTAATAAACTACACATGAAGGACAATGTTGACGGTTATGATATATTTAAATTTTACAAAAAGAAGACTTTCTTGAGTGAGGAATTTTTGCGTTAACATTTATTATGTTCCCAACTAGGGAACTTTCACCTCAGAATCCTGTAATAAAATGTAAAAGAACGCATACATAGTACTTAATTGGAAAACTAAAAGAAACGTTTGCAATCGATTAAATATATTCTACATTTTTATTGCGATGGATACGCGTGGGGTCGACAAGGGCATGCTTATTTGCGATACCACATCTGCAGCGTCTTCATACGTTTAACCTTCTTTTGGAGTTGCAATACACCGTACAACAGCGCCTCGGCGGTTGGTGGGCATCCTGGCACGTAGATATCGACAGGGATGATACGGTCACAGCCGCGCACGACCGAGTAGGAGTAGTGATAGTAGCCACCGCCGTTCGCACAGCTGCCCATCGAGATTACCCATCTCGGTTCCGGCATTTGATCGTAGACCTTGCGCAAAGCCGGTGCCATTTTGTTCGTGAGCGTACCGGCAACGATAATGACGTCCGCCTGGCGGGGTGAGGCACGGAATACCACGCCGAAACGATCCATATCGTAGCGCGGGGCGGCGATGTGCATCATCTCCACGGCGCAGCAGGCTAAACCGAACGTCAGCGGCCAGATGGAACCCTTGCGACCCCAGTTCAGCACATCATCCAGGCGGGCTACGGTCCAGTCGGCCCAGTTCGACTGCTTGGTGCCGAACGGCGAGTAGGAAACCTTTTCCGGCTTATCCTTCTCCACCACAGGAAGAGTTGCCTTTGATCGAAGTATTTGAGTGGCACCGTTGGCTGACGGCAGCAACAGTGCCTTCGTCAACAGCGGACGAATGGTCATCATTTTGGGTTACGGATATCCCTCGCCTTCCAGGAGTGAGTCTAACACGGGCGAGAGAAAATCAATTATATGGATGTTCGAGGTTGCGAATGGAAGGACGAAATTTTTGTTTTTGGTCAAACCTTTGCACAAAAATACTTCAGAACTGCTGGAGATCGATGGGATTCTCTTTACATAAGCTGTCGAAAGAGCTGTGTCAAGAAAAAAACATTCCCTTCTTTGACATTCGAACCAAGATGTATAAGACGGAGGATATCCCAAGTATGTTTAAGGGCGCGTCCAGACGGAGCGTAGCGTAGCGCGTAGCGTAGCGGTTTTTACACTAAATGACACTACGCTGATGTGTCATTCGGTATTAAAATCGCTACGCTACGCGCTACGCTACGCTCCGTCTGGACGCGCAGTAAAATTTACAACCAGCAACCGAGGCGACCTTATAAAATATTTCAAAAACTTGCTATTCTAGAAAATATAAAATGCTACTGACTCCATATTCGATATTTGTCACCACCAAACTGCGTATATTGAAAATTATTCGTTGGTTGGCGAAAAGTCTTGCCTCACTTTGAAGATGGAGTAAAGGAGTTCCTATTCCAAAAAATTACCTAGTGTGAACGTGGAGAAAGCAGAACAATTTACCATTGGATATTGTGTTTGCAGTTTTTCATGTGTCTGAAACGAGATAAAATTGATAAAAACAATTTAAGCATTTAGCACCTCCATATTGCCCATCTACAGTGCAGCCTCTTTAGAATTAACAGATATAATTTTCTTAGTTATTTACGATGGCTGATCACTTGCTAAATTTCTATATTGTAGTTTAACATGATGCCATTGTGCAAAAAGTTAATAATTCTTGTTACTTTTCTAAGACGACAGAAGAAACTCATCAAAAACAAATTTCATTGCAACAGTCGTAAGCCTTTACATACGGATTGTTTGTTAATCAATTTAAACATCCAATCCACAGCGTGCGTGGTATATTCAATAACAATATCCCTCAAAATGCCTTGATGAAGGACATTTAATCTCGTATTGGATAAAGATTGAAGGATTTGCATCCTCGAGAGGTTTGACTGTATCTTTAACTGTCGTCGCTCAGCAGCACAGCTGATCTACAAACCCTGGCAATTTGACATTTCTCTCATGGATCCTCTGTAGACTTTGATTTGTCCAATTTTACCAACTTTGCTCATTACACTGCTTGAGGTTGGCAACGACGGAGGTAATCCAAGCAGGTGCCCGTGAAGAAAGCAAATCATAAAGGAAATTGTGTGTCATTTCGTTTTCGAAGTTCATTTTATCTATTTCGCTAGCGCAGTGACAATTATATTTCCCGAAGCTGGCGGAAGACGATAACTCGAAACGGAAGAGCAAAATCATCATCAGGTAGGCAATGATTTTTCACCATCCCGAGCCTAGTCGTCGTCGTCGCATTAAAAGATACTACAGTGGTGTAGTGACGGAAAAAGGCAAAAAAAATAGATTTTCCCTTCTCCCGTAAGCGAAAGATCAGACGTGCACCGTGTTGGATGAAGGTTTAATGCTATTCCGACGTATTTGGTTTCTCTTTATGTTGGTACTGCGGGTCGCTGATGCTGATGCCGTAGTAGGCTGTGCTAACTCCGTATTATTTATTTTCTTCTTTTTTGTTTTCGCCCCCCCAAGAGAAATGTTTCCACATTCGCCACCGATAGCGTATGTAAAACATTTGCTAGATCTATACGATCAGCAGATTCTCGAACCAAGAAACATCGAACAGTACTTTAGAACCGTTGCCGAGACGTACGTGCAAGTGGAACCAAACCAAACGGAACAAGGTAAGCATCGCGTTGGTCTCGCAATCAGACGGAACAGCAATCAGCTACGGGTGTCGCACGTTTTCTTGCAGAATGCTTCACGTTCAAGGAGCAAGGTATTCAGGAGACCATCATGGTGCTGGAGACGTTCATCTGCGGCGAAGATTCGACGGCATTTCTTGAGCAGCTCAAAAGAAATGACTTCGATTCGTCCGTGTGCGGTCGAGTTTTTAAAATCGGCGAGCCAACGTACAGCTGCCGCGAGTGCAGTAAGTATCAATCGAATCGGTTGGCGTACTTGTTGTGTGTTTTCTAAGCATTCATTTTTATTCTACTCCTCCTAGGCATGGATCCAACGTGTGTGCTTTGCTCGTCGTGTTTTAAAAACTCGCCGCATCGCATCCATAAATACAAAATGGCTACCTCCAGCGGTGGAGGCTGCTGCGATTGCGGTGATGTAGAAGCTTGGAAGCAGTATCCAGTATGTGCAGAGCACAATGTAAGTGTGTAAGATTCAAACGAAAATCGCATTCCGCATTTTTTGTTGATTTTAATCTCATCGTTGGAAGACGAAACATCTTGAATCAGCACATTCTACCTATGAATGTCGTCAAGGCCACATTTGGTGACTTATTTCTTGCGGTAGACTTGCGATAACATACTAATCTGCAACAATCAGCATAACTATAAACAACTGTTCGATAGTTGAGTTGGAAATAGCAACATGCCACACATGCTTTAAATCTTGAAATACAATACTAGGCATTGATTGTTGCATCAAAACTGTTTATGCTTAATGCGTAGCCGCAAAGAATGTGCAATTGTTTAAAAAAAAGCAGTTTGTGAGTGAACAGTTGAAGATGCGATGAAGTGTTCACGAATTTGAATGTCGGTTTTCTGATAAGTCGGCAGATTTTTAAAATTTTACTATAACATTCCCGTTTTTGCACACCTATCCTCCAGATTCACAGACAGTTGCACATCTTCTGCTGCCCTATGCCCAAACCATGATTAGGATTTTTGTTCGTTGTCGAGGTGAAGGAAAACTATGACAGCGAGAAATAACTTTGTTTATTTTTTGCCACAGAACATTTCAAACATCTCCAGCGAGTCAACCGCACAGCTACCGGACGACGTGCAAGGACGATGCGCGATAGTGTTCCAAGCCATATTAGCCTACTGCATGCGTGTGTTGAAGATGGACAGTGATGGCAGCTATTCCGAGCTGGACGATGACGACAACACGCACTGCACTGTCCTATACAACGACGAAACTCACACCTTCGAACAGGTAAAACTTCGCACCTAGGGAAGTATTGTAGCATTTATCAGAAGCACTATTCACCAAGTATAGTTCCATATGATCGAAACTTAACGCTTGAAGAATTGCAGAAGTATCCATCGACATTGGGAAATTTCCAATTTTAAGTTGCCAAGTAATGCACGCTAAATTGAGGAAGTGGAAGAAATATCCTGAAAATGATACATATAACGTCTTACTTGAGTAGCGTGCTTTACAATCCACCAATAGATACGACATGACTTGCTCCAGTATTGACTTATGTTCTATACGTTTCTAAACGAATATATGTTTGTTGTAACCGATTATGTTTATAGTTTTTTCAGCCTCATACATTCTTATAATCATTAAATTGAAATTGAGTTGGCTATTCAAAAACATACATCGTTGTCCTGCTTCGACTCAATCATTCAAATTCTTCATTATATTTCGTGCTTTCCTCCAATTGCTACCAAACAATTTAGTTTGAACAGGATGATTACTACTATGTTGGATGGATCAAATATTGAAGAGAAGACGTCGTTCGAAAATGCTCTTAGATACACCTTTTATCACCATTTAGCGTGATGCTCAAGGTGTCTCCCGTTATCTTAAAAGCTACTGCTGTCACAGTTATAGTTTGGACTGCTTAGAAGATGGTGAATGAACTGTGATTTCTTTCCTCAAAACAGGTTATACAGGCACTCACGTCGATCGTGCTGTGCTCACAGAAGACCGCGATCGAGTACGTGACCAGTATTGATCGCGAGGGACGCGCCGTGGTCAAGTGTGCCTCATTCGAGGTGTGCAAGAAGCTGAAGGAGGACATCGAAACCAAGGCCATCCGGACGACGGTCGGCGGCAAGATGGCGCCGTTGAAGGTGACGGTGATGCACCGGAACGAGGTGGCCTGCCAACACCTGGCAATCCAGATGCTCGGCTGGTAAGTGGTGGTGCACGTGGTCCCGATGGTCAGCACGGTGTAATTGCGATTTCCGTTCCCTCCACCCGTACGATATAGGTTCCAGGAGTTCCTGTCGAAGCACTCGTCGTTTCGCAACATCTTCGTCAAGCTGATCGGCATCGCCGGTACCGGGTTCAACCTGAAGCTGATCCTCGGCAACGATCACAAGCTGTGGAAGTCGGCGCGCAGCTGTTGGCACCGGCTGCTCATATCCGGCATGCTGATGGAGTACGAGAACAAGAAGCAGCTCGCGCTCACCTTCACGCGCCAGTACACGGCGCTGATGCAGGCGTTCGTGCGCGACGACCACTACCATTCGTTCTCGATCGTGTCGCTGAGCGTGCAGCTGTTCACCGTGCCGACGATCGCGCACTGCCTGATCGGCGAGGAGGCCGCCTTCTTCAAGCTGATGCACACGTTCTACTCGGAGGCGATCGAGAAGTACATCAAGAACCGGCAGCTGCAGTTCGCCCGGAACACCTCCACGCTGAACGTGTTCAAACGGGCCTCGTACATTCTGGTGGATTTGCGGTACCTGCTGAGCTTCAAGCCGTACGTTTGGATCGATGCGCTGCGCTCGGGATTTCTGCACGGCGTGCAGGTGCTGATCCGCCTGCTCAAGTGCATGCAGGGTATGGACGCGGTGACGCGCCAGGTCGGTCAGCACATGGAGTACGAGCTGGAGTGGGAGACGGCCTTTACACTTCACCTGAAGCTGTCCCACCTGATCACGCTTGTGCTCGAGTGGTGCGCCACCGACAAGGTGGTGCTGATCAAGGTCTACCGTATGCTGCTGACCGCACTCACCGACGTGAAGTTCATCGTGCCTGAAACGGTACCGGTTGCGTGCGAGGCGGCCAACCATACTGCCTACTGCCTGCAGTACGACGTTGCGTCCATGCCGGTGTCGGTGCATCTGCCGCTGACGCGTTTCCTTGCCGGCCTCTACACCGCCTTCGAGCGGCACGACCTGCCGTTCGCAAACGAGACGGCCAAGCAGGCGGATCGGCCAACGCCGGAGCAAATCATCGAGCCGGTCCTGTGCACGCGCGCCATGATTTCCCAGGTGCACGCCGGCCTGTGGCGGCGGAATGGGTACTCGCTGCTCAACCAGCTGTACTTCTACCGCAACGTCAAGTGCCGGTACGAAATGCTCGACCGGGACATTGTCATCCTGCAGGTCGGCGCCTCGCTGATCGAGGCGAACGAGTTCATCATCCACGTGCTGCACAAGTTCATGCTGCTCGAGTGGCTCAAGAGCGACCAGATCGAGAAGCCGGCCCGCTTGGGCGGCGCAGAGGACGACTACCTGCGCCAGGCGATCATCCTCGTCGAGGAGCTGCTCGAGCTGCTGATCGTGATCATCAGCGAGCGGCACGTGCCGGGCGTCGGCGACGTCACCGAGGGCGACCGGATCAAGAAGGAGATCGTGCAGCTGCTCTGCATCAAGCCGCACTCGCACTCGGAGCTCAGCCGGGCGCTCAACGAGGACAACTGCAGCGAAACGGCGATCGAGTCGGTCATCGACGATGTGGCCGTGTTCGAGAAGCCGAACGTCGCCGACAAGAAGGGCGTCTACAAGCTGAAGCCGGAGTACTACAGCTGGTACAACCTGTACTTTTACCACTACAGCAAGGAGGAAAAGTCCAAATCGGAGGAGGCGCAGCGCAACCGGCGCAAGGAGAAGGGCGAGCTCGTCTGCTGCCCCCCGCCGGAACTGCCGAAGCTGACGAAGGCTTTCAGGTACGCTTGTCTCGCGATAACTCGCTGTGCGATTTTTAACCCAGCTAACCCTTCTCTACCTCTCCGTTCCTCTTGCAGCATACTTCCCAATCTGCTCCAGTGCGACGTCATGCTGGAAATAATCCGTGTCATCTTGACCCGTGCGCTCGATCTCCAGTCGACCAGCTTCTCCGAGGGACAGTTGCAACGGGTATGCAGGAAACTATTCGAAATTCAAAGCTACCTCATACTTATACGTGTTCCCTTATAACAGGTCCTCCATTTGATCGGCTATGCCATACAGGAGGAGAAGTCCGGATATTATCCGTATTTGAAGTTCATCGAGCGCAGCCAGACGATCGGTCTGCTGGCTCTGTTGGATGAGCTCACCAGAAGTCAACGGGTAAGTACACTTCTTTCGGACTAATAAACAGCTGACGCGCATGCGCTCGACACTTTTGATGTTCCATATAAAAACCATGACGATGCTGAGCACATTATAGATGATTGTTAGATTTTAATCCGTTGGTTGTTTTAAAGAAAAAATGAGTTTCCTGAGGCATGAACTTTCATACCAGTACATAAAAAAACTAGAAAAGTAAACAACTTAGGTACCAGTAAAATATTTCCTTAGCCATGAGAGAAATTTGCACAACATCTAAATGATACTTTTATCTTTCTGAGAGAATCGTCCATTGGCTGTTTTAAAGCAAAAATGAGTTTCCTAAGGCCGAAATTTGCTCATTGAGAAAGAGAAAACTAGAAAAGTTAACAGTGTAATAGACCTTTTCTTAGCCATTAGAGGAATTTGCTCAAAATCAAATAGTTAATTATAACATTGGCGATTGTCCTTTGGCTGTTTTAAACCAAAAATGAGTTATCTTGTGTAAGAATTTTTAAATTAAGAAATAGAAAGCTAGAAAAGTAAACAGTGCTATAGAACTTTTTTGGCCATTAAAGAAATTTGATCAACATCAAATCGTTAATTTTAACTTTGACAATCATTGAGTGGCTGTTGATTGATTTAAAGCAAAACTGACGGCATGAATTTGCACACTAAGAAATAGAAAACTAGAAAAGCAAGCAACTTAATTACCACGGATCAGCTGCTCGCTCGTTCAGAGAAATTTTCTGAAAATCAATTTTTTATTTTAAAAATTTGGGAAACATCGTTGTTGGCTGTTTTAAAACTGAAAAGAGTTTCCCTGTGTAGGAATTTTCGTCTCATAAATTAGATAACTTGAAAAATAAACAACTTAACTACCGTGGAATAGCTGTGGTGGAAAAATCGGGTTTAAATTAGGGAAACATCCGTTCATTGTTGTTTTAAACCAAAAATGAGTTTCCTCAGGCAGAAATTTTAACATTAGGAAATAGAAAACTAGAAAATTTAACAGTGCAATAGAACTCTTTTTAGCCACTAGATAAATTTGTTCAAAATCAAATTGTTAGTTTTAACTTTTGGGAATTATCCTTTGGCTGTTTTAAAGCAAACATGGGTTACCTTGTGTAGGAATTTTTACACCAGAAACTAGAAAGCTAGAAATATAAGCAACTTATAACTACCTTGGAATCGCTGTTCGAAGCCGTAAGAGAAATTTGCACAAAATCAAATTGTTAATTTTTACATTGACAATCATTGATTGGCTGTTTTAAAGAAAAACTGAGTTTCCTAAGGCTTAGAAAACTAGAAAAGTAAGTAACTTAATTATGTCGGATCAGCTGTTTGTGGCCATTAGAGACATTCATCAAATCAAATTGTTATTTTAAACGTTCCATGGCGCTCTCTTGCATTTGATGGCTTTTTAGATTATTAATGTTTTTACCATCGACTGGCATGAAAAAGATGTTTGTAAGCTAGTGGAGACGTCACAGCTATGAAGGGATTCGTTCATTATTGAAGTCAAACTGATGAATTCCTTCGCTTTTCCATCCGCAGGTCGAATCCCAGCGCGATTTGCTCCGCTGGGTCATCCAGCGCTTCAAGTCGCTGGAAGCGTCGAAGAAGAAGGCGACCGAGGAGCTGGCGACGAGCGCCAGTGACGAAGGGGCCGGCCCGAGCGAGGCCACCGGCGGCAGTGACGCGTCGGAGCTGGACGCGGAGCGGAACGCGAAGGAGAAGCGAGCGAAGATGGCCGCAATGCGGCGTGCT
Source organism: Anopheles sinensis (assembly GCA_000441895.2). Classification (NCBI taxonomy): domain Eukaryota; kingdom Metazoa; phylum Arthropoda; class Insecta; order Diptera; family Culicidae; genus Anopheles; species Anopheles sinensis. The sequence goes on along the minus strand of KE525369.1, from coordinate 1,717,660 downwards.
CAGCTGCTCGCCCAGATGCAGAACATGCAGCAGAGCTTCATGAAGTCCAACGCGGCGCTGTTCAATCGGGCCGACGACGAGGAGGAGGAGTGTGCCGCTGGCACCTCGGACGCTGGTGCCGCCGGCGGTGACATGGCCATGGAGTGGCAATCGGGAGAGGGCGGGTCGACGTCGGCCGCGATGGCGAGCACGGTCAAGACGCCGGTTTGTCTGGGGCGCAACCGGCAGGCGCCGCGCTGGAAGGCGGGCGAGTATTTCTCCACCGCCCAGCGCCACACGTGCATCCTGTGCTCGGAGGAGTCGGTGCTGACGGCGCGCAGCCACACCTGCATGGTGTACGCCGCGTTCGTGCAGCGCTCGAGCGTGCTGTCGCGCTACCAGCAGACGGACGAGCGCGGCCAGCTGCAGTACATCGAGACGGGCATCCACCCGTCGCCGCACATCAGCACCTGCGGGCACGTGATGCACCTGGACTGCTTCGAGAAGTACTTCAAGAACGAGGTGGTGAAGGAGAACCGCCGCCCGTACCGCAACCGGATGCCGATCCTGTTCGACGTCGAGAAGCAGGAGTTCCTCTGCCCGCTCTGCCGGTGCCTGAGCAACTGCCTGCTGCCGCTGGTACCGCACCTGGACGGCATCCTGAAGCCGGGCGCGTACGACGACGAGCATCCGGAAGAGGCAACCGAGACCGGCGCGGCATCAGAACCCGGCGCCTCAACATCATCGGCCACCGCCGCCTCCATGCTGAGCGCGGATCCGAACTTTAACTTCCGCTCCTGGTACGAACTAATGAACGGCTTCCTCGCGCAGATGCAGAAGCAGGTATCCACCGCGGAGACCGTCAAACCGCGCCTCGGAGCCCGGTCGGCGCTAGCAATGACGGACAACCTGGGGCTGAGCCCGAGTGAGCTGGCGGGACCGCTCCCGAGCGGAATATTACCCACACCCGACCTGCTGCACGACAGGGACTTGCTGGAACCGTTCGACCCGCAAGCGTACGATCCGATCGAAAGAGTCGAAGTAGCCGGCCTTGCGCGGGTCGAAGGAGGCGGCGATGAGGGAGGCTTGGAGGGACCGTCCTGCGGTTTGTTCCACGAGCTGGTCGAGGTCAACCTGCAGAAGTTCTGCACGGTGGTGAACGAGTACACCGCCGTACCGCCGACGGCGAAGGGCTTCAGCGAGTACCTGGCGGTGTGGCTCGCCTGCTCCTACACGATCAAGTCGCTCGAGATGCTGCTGCGCGTGATGGAGCGCCCGCTCGGCGCGGAGCTGACGATACGGCACGAGAGCTGCCTGCGCGGGCTGGTGCGCGCGTCGTGCGTTGTCGGCTCGATCATGCCGAGCAACAAGTTTCACACGAGCGTGCGGGACTACGCGGTCGACCTGTACGACACGCTGTTCGGCAACAAGCCGTCCAACTCGTTCTTCGAGTGGGACTTGTTTGCCATCCTGAACACGTGCCTCTTCACCACGCGCTACGTGTTCTTCCAGGCGGTACCGAGCGAGCGCATTCCGCGCGGCGATGCCATCGACCATGCCATCCTGCAGGCCGTATTTATGTTCAATGTGCTGCGCACGATCGTCACGTCGACGGTGCAGAAGGAGACGGACGACGACGAGTCGGGTACGGCGATGGAAACCGACCAGGACGAGAAACCGCCGGAGCTGACCGAGGCGGAGCGGACCCTGCTGCGGCTGTACCGCACGTACAACATCTACATCCAGCGCGAACCGGGCTGGAACAGCGAGACGGCAGCCGAGGCCGGGGCCGACCCGGCGGAGCGGAAGAAAAAGGTGCTGCAAGAGCGCCGACTGTGCCGGGCGCTGCTGTGCGACATTCGCAAGAAGAGCCATCCGCTGCTGCGCTGCTGCTGCCTGCTGTTTCGCTACATCACCGACGTGGAGCTGCCGGAGGGGCGCGGACCGGGCGACGATGGTGCGGACGAGGACGACTACCGTCTGATGGTGACGTACCTCGATCTGGCGGTCGATCCGCTCGCCTACTTCGCGCCGGGTGAGCTCTCGCTCGAGCTGATCGAGCGGCTGGCGGCGGCCAACAACGAGTCGATCCACCGTATGCACCTAGTCCGGCTCGGCGGGATGCCGCTGTTCCCGGCCGGTCCGCCCGTCCGCCAGCTGATCGACCTGCCGGAGGACTACAGTGACCTGATCAACAGCGTGTCGCTCTTCACCTGCCCGAACAACGTGCGCGACGACTCGCGCAACCCGACGATGTGTCTCGTGTGCGGCGAGATACTCTGCTCGCAGTCGTTCTGCTGCCAGAAGGAGCTGGACAAGGTGCTGGTCGGCTCCTGCACCTACCACACCGCCGAGTGCGGTGCCGGCATCGGCATCTTTCTGCGCATCCGCGACGCCGAGATACTGCTGCTCGGCATCAACAAGGGCTGCTTCATCGCCGCACCGTACCTGGACGAGTACGGCGAGACGGACCAAGGGCTGCGCCGGGGCAACCCGCTCCGCCTGTGCAAGGAGCGCTACCAGAAGCTGCACCAGACCTGGCTCAGCCACGCGCTGCACGAAGAGATCACGCGCCGCAACGAGTCGCAGCAGACGCTGTTCGCCACCCAGTGGCAGAATCTTTAAGTGGCCACTGGTGTGGTGCACCCAAACAGATACCACGCCGCACGCCATGGCCATTCAGGATGGATGGAGGGAGGGAGAGGAGTGTGTGAGCGCGGCGACCCCTTGTACATTTTCTCATGTATATAAACACACACACACACACACAAAACACACACAGATGTAGGAGCAGACGAGCGACGAAGCGGTTGGTTCGTAGGAGAAACACGAATGAGAAAATTGCTGTGATGGGGAGAAAAGTAAACAACGCGATTCAACAAAGGAACATGAAGAAGTAGCGCGTGGCAAGGCAAGGAGATGGAGAGCAACCACAAAGGGATCGCAACAAAGAATCCGAGGGCGAGAAAGACTGAGGGGACAGCAGAGCAAACACATGGGGCGCAGATGGTTTGGGGGTTCACGAGCTGCTCGCCAAACGTGATTACGGATAGAAAGAAGATACCCTTGCCAAATACGGTGGAGGAGCAACGGTTCCGGGTCGCTCATAGACTTAGATTCTCATTCTCTTTCCCCTATCTCCATCGCACCATCGTTCTCTCTATATTCTTTCTAATATTCAGTTTTTCTTATCCACCCAGTGCTATCTAACTTTGCGATTTATCCGTTCGGCAGAGGGAAATGCCACTTTATAATGTATGAGGAGTATCTCATAGTTTACCATATGCGGGAAACAAAGCGAGGACAGAAAACAATTGGCGCCGATTGGAGGATGGAGGAGGAGGCGCCAGCTTACATCCCCACTGTGGGTTTATCGCATACACATTAATACTAGAATAATTTTGATCTTTTCAATTTAGCCCAACATGGTTTTGAGCGTCGATTCTACTTAATAACGAAAGCTGTCCAATCTCCTCGTGTGAGTTGTAAAAAAACGGAACATGGCGGAACCTGCGTTCCCCGTGGCGGCAGCTCTAGGTATGTTTATAATGTCAGGCAAAGGATCAGGCTCTGCGTAGGAGCACAACATAACCAACACACTAGGGTTTACCTAACGTTAAACATGCCGAACTCATTTGTTTCCGGCAAAAAAAATCCGCGGAATGTAACCGCGACTACGTTAGAGCTTTGTTTCAGTGCAGCGCAGGGTTGTGCATGAGGAAACTAACATCATATTATCTATAATTTACCGATTTAATAATGCAACAGAACGTTAAACGTCCCCGTACGCGTACGCTGGGACTCCAGCTAGTGTAGCCAAACAGGAGAAACAACACACAACACACAACACACACACACAGAATGCATGTACTACAGACTCCGCGCGGCAAAGATAATGTTAATTGCTAAAATTTATCACACAACAATGAAGTAAATAAATGTATGGAACTATAAATATAACGAAACAAACCAGGAACCGGCAGCACCAAGGTCAGATACCATTGTCGCGGAAAATATTCAAATTTTCATTTAATAAACGTTACTCTTCTAAAAGAGAAGAACAAAAAAAAACATGCCGGTGTTGTTCTTTGTGTGGACTCTGCTCGAAATGCTTTGAGAGGATGTGTAAAGAAATGGTTTCGTTTTTACTATTCATAATCCATTGTTTGCTGATTTTGTAAAGAATGAATGTAGCAAAACTAAATGAACTTGACGATACATTTTACTATACAATTCTGGTTTAATTATAATCATGTATTTTCAATTTTCTTTCTGGTAATTTAAAAAAGTTTATTCATATTTTAATAACATGCATTGAATTTATAGTCTTAAACTGCCAGTAAGTGATAGTTTAAAGAAAAGAAACATATTAAAATATACCACTACCTAAATCAAAATGTTATAAAATCTGTTATTGCTTCTTTTATTTATTTTCCCATTGCTTTACGCCTTACATCCACTACCAAGTATAAAACATACACTAGTGAAATAAAAAAATAAAATTACATGTCTTTTAAAACATTGCTTTAAGGTACAATTTTCGTGGATCTACGACTTAGGTAACAAGCGAAAAGGTAACAGAAAAAGGGTTGAGTTAAGAGTAAAAGCGCGCGCCGAACAGTGGCTTTCAACCGAGAGCAAAGGTCCCGTTCGCATCGCGTTGCATAATTTTTCAAAAAACACTCTTAAAAGCTATCGAGCATTCAGCTGAAAAGTGAATAAAGTAAATTGCATATAGATATAGATAGAAAAATAGCCTTTGCAGAACGGTCGCAAATTGTAAACTGTAGATGGGGCAACATGTTTTATTCCTATTTATTATTGTACAATATTGTTGCTTTGCTGCCAACGCACAGCTAACCCCCGTCGTAACGAGTACCCTTTTTTGACAAAATGTTTCGCGCAACAAGCGAATCGAAATGCAGCACTAAAACTCCTTCGGCATGTGCACTCCCCCTTGGTTGAAACTATGGAACTGACTTAAATCGTTATTGGAGGGTTGACTGTGCTGCAGCTGAAAGAACTGTGAGCTGTTTGATTTCCTAGCTAGCTTTGGTCGGGACCTCGAATCGCCACAGGTCCACCGCCACGTCCACACTCGCCTTCTTGTGAAATTTGTACGTCTGCGGCAGATTGTACCGCAGCTCAGCGATCACGTCCGACCGGGGGAGCTGCCACTCGCGGCACTTCTTTTTGATGTGCTCCCTGTGGTGGAAGGGAAAAGGGTGTAATTTAAGACTTGGCTTCGATATTCAAACAATTCAAAGCCCACCGTGTGGAAGTCTTGTGGAGCGAGTAGACTGCAGCACGCGCAAGATCCAGCCCAACCCGGAGGAACGCCATGTCGATGCCACTGTTTTGCTTGGTACCGAACGGTGGATTCATCAGCACGGTGTCGAAGGTGCGCGGACCGTACATCGCGCCCAAACGCAGCACGTCCGCCTGCACGCAGTCCACATTATAAACTTCGATCTCTTCGCAGTTGGTGCGAAAGTTCTATCGAACATGCAGGAGAACAGAAATCGATTAGTACGCCGTGGCACCTGCGCTGCGAACAAATGCACGCTACCTCTATTGCATCGGGATCGATTTCAACGCCAATCACGTAATTCGCTCCGAGCAGGGCGGCACCTAGCGAGAGCATGCCGGACCCGCTGCCCAAATCGAGCACGACTTTTCCCTCGAGATCGGCATGCTGCATCTGGATGGTGTAGAGCATATGGCTGGCGATGTGGGGCGGCGTCATATATTGCTCGTGCTTCACTTTGGGACAGCTAAAATCGTCGACGCATTGCAGAAATTCTTCCAGCTGCTTGCGCTTCAAGCAAGCCATCGCTACGGTACTTGAGATGTATATGCCTTAATGCTTCACGTACTACCTCTTCCTGGGGCGCTGGAGTAGCAGTCTTATTCGTTCGTATCGGTGTGGGGTTCGAATCCTGAATCCGAACTGTCCACTACCGGATATTAAAACTTCGGTGTGCTAGTGTAGTGGATGGCGGGATTGTCGTACCGTGGCAGCACCGGCAGAATGTTGTTACCGAACAGCGAATCCTGCGGCACGAAAAACCCGAACGATTGGTTGATGGCCTGACTCCAGACGCCCTTGGCGATGTTCAAGTTGCTCTCGTTCGGTTGTCCTGTGTTTGGTGTGTACTGACCGAAGGAAAGAAATGTATGATGTAGAACTTGGTTTTCAATTTAGCTCGGTTACTGAACATATCTGTAGCTCGTTACCTGTGTGAGCTGGAACAAGGACGACGGTGTGTAGAGGTTTCCGAACCCAGGCCAGTTAGAATTCACTCCCTTCTGCAGAAGCTGCTTCTTTATCTGGATGTCTTCCAATATCTTTTTCGTCACGTCTGCTTGGGCAGGCAAATATAAACAATCAGATTTCAAAACACACACAGAAAAACCCATAATAAACAATACGACAGTGAGAAAAACGAGGCGCGACGACTTTCCATCGAAGCACTCCAAGGCAGACATAATAAGCCACACTGGTCCCCAACGTGCCATGGTTCCGTTTTGCGGTAAATAATAAACCAGTATACAAAGTTGTACGTTTACACACGCAACAATCAGTTGTAACATTAAAAAAGGATTTTACAAACAAAACGGAGCCATAGTACGCTGATAGCTTGCTATAGTGTGGATGCTCAAGGAAGGTAAATATTTTGATAAACCCGGCACCACCCCTACCTTGATTCGTGGGCGATGGAAAAGCCATTAATATAACTTCTAGTCTAACAGATATAGCGATCCAGTAGTGCAAGGAGTTCGGCTATCATTAGGAAATGCTGGGATCGTTTCAGAAAGCGACTTTCACTAACCACGGCACAGGAATCGAGTACGACTGATGCTTGAAGTACGCTAAAGCTGGGCTATAAACACTGACAACCACAAGGCCTGCTATGTTACACTCATCTTGGTTAGCACCAAGGTCCAGCAAGGGAAGAGGGAAATGTTCTGGCCTCCTTTGCTTTGAAATTTTGGCAGGAATTGTTTTAGTATCATTTAAGTTTTACTCAGTATTTTTAAAATGCTACTGCTACTGCGTTTGGCAAACGGTCGAATTTGCTGAATGTGTATAAAATACTCCATCAAACATTCGTTGTCACTGTTGAATTATTTCTCTTTATTGCACGGTTCAATTGTACCATTTTACTAATATGCTTCCCATAGATTGATAGATTAGCAATCCAATATGCCTTTAAATCCAACATACCTGTAAAATGCATTTTGCAGTTTAGTTTTTGTAGGATACATTCGTTCAAACAATAGACGAAGTACAAATAAAGTTATAAAGCCTACAACCGTCGTGTGGTGTAAACAACAAAGTCATTGCTGCCAGTTTGACAGACAGAGCTTTGCCGATTTTCTCCGGTGTGCTTTGACAGTTCGAGATTAGGAAAACATTGTGCTAAAACCAAGGGAATGCCGAGATTTGTGTTTGCGTGTTTGCTGCGTACGAGCGAAATCTAAGTTGCCCTGAGGCTGCAAAGGAAAAGTCGTGCTCTGCACCAAACCGCTAGAATGGCCAGCTGCCTCCGCCAGCACGTAGCACCGAAATGCCGATCCCTGGTGGCAATTTTCGGCCCCCGATCGTACACCAGTACGAATGGGTGCGAGCAGCCACAGCGCGCCTGCCTTGAGTACGCGGCCAATATTGCTTCGAATGTAGGTTGTGAATGACGGTAGGTACGACCCGGCGCAGATTGCATAATAACTGTCCCTTTTCTGCCGTCTCTTTCACCTCCCGCCGGAGGATAGAAAGATTTTTACAGACCATCGCCACCGTTGTCGCCGCATGCATTTGTCAGCGATGCATTTGCTTCTGAAAACCAATTTCCATCCTTGGAACAGACGGTCGCACAGTTTGATGCGCGGAGCAAGCCGACCGCGGACAAAAGGCCTGGGCTGAGGTACTACAGTCAAGACAGCGATTCACCATCCTCCAAGGTAACGTAATCCTGCATGACCGGTGTTTTTAAGCATCGGACATTTGAGGCAATTTGTTAACACTCATCTTCTCTAGGGGACACAGAATGACCATCAGCCATCGGAAGAGCAGCTGCACCGAGTGTATAATGTGCTTTCACAGACTCTACCTAAGCTGTTCGTGCAACCACTGGACTACTCGATCTACAATCCAAATTTAATTTTCGAAAACAACATTCGAGGCACGCGGACGGAGTAAGTACCATAGTAGTCTACTAGGCTTCAAACACGACATAACAATTTCCTTCTTTCAGGGGGCTCTACCATTATGTTAAACAAATTGCTTTGCTCCGTACGGTCGGTCACTTGAAGTTTGCCTACGTTACTTTCGAGATAATTAAGATCACGAAGCACTCCGAGGATAACACAATTAAAGTGCGGTGGCGCATCCGTGGCATTAGCGCATTGAAAGTGATGCTACAGTTTTGGAAGTATAAATTGTGGAAGCTGAAGGAGATATTCGATGAGCAAGAAGCGTACGTAGAGCCGATTTTTTACTGAATCGATTTTTGTTAGATTTTGTGATGATTGTACAGTAATGCATTGTGTTTCGTTTCTTGCAGCTGGTACGATGGGTTCTCAGTGCTGTACGTCGGATCTGATGGACTGGTATACAAACACGTAGTTGATAAAGTAAGCTTATTGAACATAAACATTGCGGCAGGCAAACTAAAACTACTTTCATTCCCTCCAGATTATGCCCGACGATGATGTAGTCAAAGTGCCATCGAAGACGATGGTTTCGCCCAAGCTGGCGCTCGTCGTTGGTCTGACTGCGGAAATTTATCCCGTCGTGAGCACGCTTAACTAAGTCAAGGATGGTTTTTGCCCTGCCAAAAAACACAGGGCGGAAAAAGGGTTGCTGTTAAAAAGGCAAACCTAGTGTATAGTGTTGTAGTTTTCAACGAAAGTATAGTGAGCGAATGGAATAAAGGCGAAGCTTAATATCATATTCAACAGTTCATGCATACGCAGGGCCGATGGGCTCCATTTGTCATCACCTGTTGTCGCCGTGTGTAGGTCATGGGTCTACGAAAAAATTAATCACGCCCGGCACGCTGATAAGGTTCGACCATGGCCGAGTGGTTATTAGTAATGCTTAATTTAAAATCATAAACAAATACACGTTCTATGCATGGAATGCTGGATGGATTGAAGCAATGGTGTAGTTATTTTTTTTTAATAATACAAGAGGGTGCCTCATGGATACATTTAGAAAATTCCCTGTGCTTCACAAGACCAATGGTGAAAATGCATCAATGAAATGCTTACAATTGTCATAGACTGCACTATAAACCCATTATTTTATTTATGCTCACGAAGATGTATCACAATATTTTTTGTTATTACTTCTCCAACTTCCCCGAAACCGTTCGATCAAGCTTGTCGACAAGCTTTTCCTTTCCCGATCGAGCAACTGATCGTTTAACTGTCGTACTTGTCGGGGTTTGTTTTCGCGTTTTGCCCCCTGCGTGTGAAGCTTGCATAACCTTGAATCCATTCGCTGATTTCGGACTTATTTTTCTAGCATTTTCTATGTAGCGCTTTTCGTTGCGGCGTCCCTCAAATGTGCATTGTTGTTGACGGTAGTGTTTCGGTGAGTACGCAGCATATTCGCAGCGAGCATCGAATAGAGATCGGGCCCAAAGACGTCTTGTTGTGGGGGTTTTTTTCCGACGAACTTTGCAAAAGCAGCCGCAGCCGTACTCTTACTCAACCAAACTGTCCCTCTCTTTCACTCGCTCGCGTCCCTCTCCCTCTATGCTCCCGTGTCGATGTATGCCTGTGCGGTGCTACATTCTGACGCGCTATGCTAGACTGCAATATATCGTAGCATAGGTACATTGTCCACCGCTCGCCGTCGAGTTTGGTTGTCTTCCGTTTCCGCAAAAGGTGTTTATTTTGTGTGTATTTTTATCGTGTACGTTTCGGAGATTGGACAGACTGCTTGAAAGATACCCAATGGACCAAACACGACGCGCTGACAACGGCAAAACCATCCAGTGACAACGATTGTGTGTGCGCGCGGGCGAAGGTTGTTGTGTGTTTTTTTTGTTTTGGTCGGTGCGTAGTACCATTCATGGTGTTGTTGCAGGGTGGTTTTGAAGGCATCGTCCCAAGAACGTGACCTTCCAAGCGAACCGATCGGAAGCGGAACAGCCGCGGCGCTTTAGGACGAAAAATCTAACGGATAACACGGTGAGGCGATTAGTCTATTGGGTCGTCTGTCAAACACCGCCGCACCACACAGACCGCAGGTGGTGGTGATGGTGGTGGTCACGGTCTGAGCAAGGTTCCT